>JAIXND010000857.1:981251-992425 GCA_023646645.1 Varanus salvator macromaculatus | reverse complement strand
GAGAGAGAGAGAGAGAGAGTGTGTGTGTGTGTGTTTTGGAGAGAGGGAGTATGCTAAATACCTTTAAATGTCAGAACAGTTAAACTAGGACTTTTACCCAGTTAAATAAATCTTTGCTGTTTATCGGTTAATCAACTGATTAAATTTGCATATGGCAAAAAAGAAAAGGTGAGAGACTTTCTTTGTTTTGGAAGATTCTCCCTGGATTTCACAGGCATTGCCTGGGAACAGGCCTGGGCCAAATGTAGCCTTCCAGATCCTTTGGAATGCCGACTCCCATTGCCCCTGCCAGCATCTCAAATGGTCAGGGCTGATGGGAGTTGGAATCCAGCTTCTGGGGGATAAGCAGGTCCCCACCCCCACAGCTTAGAGGCATTCTCTCTTAAATTTGGGAAAAGGTTGGAAAGAAGGTGCTCCTTTCAAGATGGTGTCTGATGAATTCCTTTTACGGAAATTTGGGGGGTTGGGTGTGGCGCTACTTTGGGGGATTTAACATTGTAAATTTGGCCGGATCAGGTGTGACAACTAACTTAAATGCTCAGAGAAAGGCTAGGAGGATGACGCTAGGAAAGGAGGGCAGTGTTGGGGGGGGCTCTTTCCTCCCACTGCTGAACGGTTTGGGGAGTTGCTGTGGGTCTTTCAAACCCTGCCGCACCTGTTTAAGCAAGAGGAAAACGGCACAACAGGTGTGGCAGGGTTTGAGCAAATGGTGCCTTGGTGTGCACCACCCCATCTTGGCCAGACACGCTCCACAGGCATTGGACTCTGATTCCCAGCATCCCCATGCAGCATAATGGATGCTGGGAGTCAGAGTCCAAGGCTTCTGGAGTACGCCGGGTCAGGGAAGGCTGAGGTGAACCACGGGAATCAGACTTCCTTCACTCCACATACAGCCTTAAGAACGATGGTTTGTCTAAGTCTAGCCTAAGTGGAAAACGCCCGGGGGATCCAGGGAGGAACGGGCCGGCCACTGGGGGAGGAGCGTGGCCGCTGCCGTTGGTGCCAGTTGTCATCCTGGATTAGGCAGACGCGTCGTGTTTTCTTCCGAAGTGCCATTTCCCCCCTTCCAAAGCGTGTGTGTGAAAAACAGAGGCAAATGTGTTTTCTGGCCATTCACGGCTGACTGAAGACATCGAGTTCCCCTCATTATTTCTGTTCACAGTTTAATACCTGAACAGCCTTTCCGTGATGGGCACGAGCGGCTCCAGAGCGAGTTGCAGCCAGGCCCCCGGGGGCAGGCGGTCCCGGCAGGTGCCACCTGCGCCCACCCGGCTTCCAGGCGCTCCTTGCCGGCCCTTCCCTTCCCGGAAGAGGCTGCAGGCCCGGCCCTCGGGCGCCTGGGCTTGGGCCCCCGTCTCCCTGGGCGCGGGGGCCCGGGCGCCTCGCCACCCTCATGCTCACTCCAGTGGGGTCAGAGCACTGGCCCTGGCACTCGGGGGACTCGGCTAGTCCCCCCCAGCCCAGCTGTGGCGCTCGCCAGATGGCTCTGGGCCGGTTGCTGATGCTCAGACAAGCCCACCTCACAGGGGTGTGGTGCAGAGAGACGGGGAGGAGGAGGAGGAGGAGGAGGAGGGGTGTGCATGCCCCTTTGGGGTCCTTGCAGGGAAAACCGGCAGGATTCAAAGGCAAGGGAAACCCGACGAGGCTCTTGTGCCCCTCCAGGTTCCAGAACGAGGGAGGCTACGTCTTGTACCCGCAGATCGGCGACCGCCTGGACCTCATCTGCCCGCGCTCGGTGCCGCAGGGCCCCTTCTCCACCCAGGACTACGAGTACTACAAGCTGTACCTGGTCCAGACGGAGCGCTGCGAGATCCTGCACACGCCCAACTTGCTGCTGACCTGCGACCGGCCCGAGCATGACATGCGCTTCACCATCAAGTTCCAGGAGTACAGCCCCAACCTCTGGGGCCACGAGTTCAAGACCAACCAGGACTACTACATCATCAGTAAGTCTTGGCTAGGCTCGGCCCCTCCCTGCCCCGGGGCGGGTGGCTTCCCCTTATGTGGGCTGGCAGTGCCCGGAGGGGATGCCGGGAGCTGGCAGCTCTTGCAGGCATGGTGTGGAGCCCGAAGACGGATTGGGATGGACCAGAACGTCTGGCAGAAAACAGCCTCGTGCTTCTGTTGTGTTGATCACTTTAGCCGGCTCTTCCTGGCTGGAAAAAGCGGAAAGACATTCCGGAATATTGCACAGGGGAGACTGGAAGCCCCATCAGGTTCTGTGTGTGGGGCAGGCGATCGCCGGGTGAAACTCTCGCCCGGAAGCGTGATATGTTAGTACCATGGAGGAAGCCCCTCCTGCGAAAAGCATCGGTCTCCGTGCTCAGCGGTTGCTGATGCTCGAGGAGAGCACGGGACGGCTGAGACGCCACCCCGTCCCCGGGCAGGAGCTTCCTCCCCTCCTGCGAAGCCCAGAGGAGCTGGTGCCGGGTTCAGCAGGGGATCAGGATGCGAGGCAGGGCCACAGAGACGGTGGCCCCTCCAACATCCCACTCGCAAGCCCGGCCTGGTGGCTTTGCAGGTTCCCACCAGTGCTTTGAGCTGCACCCTCCACCCCTGGAAGACTCCATCCTTCCCGTGTGCTCCATCCGGGCCGAGGGGGATTGCTTCAGCACAGTCCAGCCACATACGCACATGGCTGCGGGGCTTTGGACGCTCGCTGCAGCCCTGGCAGCTCTCCTTCCCCTGCCCCCCGGCCCTAGCGGAGACTCCCCGAGACTTCCCTGGGCAGGGGAAGGGGAGGTGGTGGGCCTGGCAAAGGCAGCGCTGTGTCCCGGCGAGGAGCAGGGCGTGCAGACGCCGCCGCGTTGCAACCTGTCCGGCGGGACCCACCTGCTGCCAGCAAGGAGCGGCTTCCCACCTGCAGAAGCAGGTGGAGCTCCTGTCCCGCGCCCCCCAGGCACGCCGAGAGCGGCAGACCCCTCCCCTGGTGGGAAGCTGCACAGCCTTGCTCCTTGCGTGCCCTGCTGAAATGATGGAGTCTTTCTGTTTACGGGTTTTCTTAAGCCGCGGCTTGTATTTTCTCAGTGCTTTCTAAAACTGTCTTGAGGCACAAGCCTGTGCTGGAGCAGGCAGCGAAAACGCCTTGCCGTCGCAGCAAGTCCCGGCTGCTCAGGACGGCACCCTAAGGCAGCCTGAGGAGGGATTGAGAGGAGCTTGGTTGGTGCCTGGTGCTGCAGCAAGTAATTTTGGCAAAGCCTTGGTGGAAGCTTCTGGGATGAGGCAGGATCAGGCCGCTGCCTGGGGAGGTAGCAGGTTACCCTTTGCTGGAGGTGTTGAGGCAGAGGCTGGGCGGCCTTCTGTTGGGATGCCGAGGCTGCCCCACAAGCCTGCGTTGCTCAGGGGTCAGACTAGATGATCTCCAAGATCCCTTCTTGCTCTGTTCGTCCTGATGAAGCCTTTTCTGCATACAGGATGGATTGCAAAGCGTAGGAGGAGATGGGCCCAGGCCGAGGACAGGAGGCAGAGCAACAGTAGGGGAAGGCCAGACAAAGGAGGATGCTGTCGTTGTTTGGGGTCAAGGCGATCCCGGCTTGGGGTTTGGTCAGGGGAGGCCAGACAGCGGTGCTCACAGCCTCACTGAAACACTGGGTTTGAGGGCTGTCCAAAACCGGGGGAAATGTGGTCACGGCCACCCAGGAACCGGCCCACCTGTTGTGCTCCAGCTGCATTTCCGGAGTGGCTCTTAGGGCAGCCCCACACGGAGCCCGAGGCGACCGTCTAGGGCGTGTCCTGCGCCGTCCCCAGAAGCCCATGTGCCTCAAGATGACAACAGTCAGGAAGAGGCAGGGAGTGGCTTTTGAGGGGCGCGCCCGGGGGGGGGGGCACCGGCTGTTCCGAGGTGGTCCCTCTTTGGCCCCTGGTGGGGCAGCCCCTGCCCACTTGTGGAGGAGGCGGGCGAGGATCGAGCCCCGGCAGGCACCCCTCTCCGTCTCTCTTCCCACCCTCCGCATCCCCGTGACATCAGCTCCGGCAGCCCGGGGTGGCCCTCCAGCCATTTCCATGGCAACCATCTCTCAGCAAACCCGCATGAGCCCGCGACTTGGCTGTACCACGGCGACCGTGTTGTGGTGCTCTGCCAGCCCCCCCCCTGCCCCCCACCCCACGGCCGGCACCAGCCCTGCTCTCTTTCCAAGCCGAGGTGTCCACGCTGCCCCCCTCGCTGAGGGAGGGGTGCTGCTCTTGAGATGCGGCTGGGTTTTGCTTTGGGGGGGGGGGATAAGTCTCCCCCATGGCCTGCGCAGGCAATTCTGTGCATGGGTGAGCGTTGGGCCTTATATAGGCTGGGGTGCATGGATGCGCACGCTGCAAGGGCTTGTGGGAAGCAGCTTTCGGGGCTCACAGAGGAACTCCCTCCCTCAATATATGTATATATCTCTATGCAGTATTTTCCTCTTTCTTTCTTCCCTTGTCAGTTCGCGCCGCTTTGTAGCGTGTGGCACATGCCCCGGGCAAGAAGACTGTGTTGAAAGCAAACCGGTCTTGTGCCCCCCCCTCCGCTGCCCCCCAGCCGCACTCCCCGACCGCTGACTTCTCCAATGAGACAGGCCAGGGACACGCTTTTGCAGTACTTAATTAATTAATTGCCGGGTGGGGCGCCAGAGGATGGCCGCCCAAGGTCGCCGCTTTGCTCCTGGGCTGAGCGGCAGCCGGCGTGTCTCCCACCCACACCCCCAGCGCCTGCCCCCCCCTGCCAGAGGTAGGGATGGGAGCCCCCCTGCAGCCGCATCCAAGCAGGCGCGAGGGTTTTCCCGGTGGTGGCATCGGTGACCCAGTTTCTCCCCATTTTACCTTCGGATGAGGTTATGCCCAGCCAAGCATGAGGGGAGAGCAGAAGACGGCTGGGCGGAATGAGGAGGAAAGGAAGGGAGGCCGGGAATGGGGGCAGCGAACTGGTGGGGGGAGCGCGGGTGACGGTGCCATCCGGGGCAGGAAGTGACGGCTGGGGACGTGCCAGGCCGGGATGCAGGATGAAGTTGTACTCGGTACTGTAACCGAATACCCCGGAGCGTACCTTGCTCCTGGAACCTGGCTTGGAACCACCGTGACAGAAGGCGGCGTGCACATACATGTGCTTGCGCAGTATTTCTGTGGGCTGGCAAAGGGCATCTCTGAGGGTGCATGCCCGGCACAGGAGTGTCGGCCCCATCGCCTCATCCCCGGGGTGTGGGACGTGGCTCCAGAGAGAGCACGCTGGGCACACACGGCTCCGGCTTTGCAAAAGCGACCTTCACTCCCTCGAACCTTGCGCCTGACCGGGTGCAGGACGTCTGCGGGTTCTGAGGACAAGGAAGGCCTCCGGAGGGTTTGGTGAAGAGCATCCGGCGTGCTGAGATTCCTGAAAACTGGAAAGGGAAAGCCAGTGTGCACTTAAGCGTCGGCAGCCTGCCCGATTTGCTGAGGGCCTTTCCGGATGGCAGTGGGGCAGTGCAGGGTCCCCCTCGCGAGGCAGCAAGGGCTGGCATCCCCCCACCCACCCGGGCAAGCCCCACTGCAGCCGCACTGGCCAACTGCTCTTTGTGAGGGCTCAGCCGAGCGCGTCTAAACCAAACCGACGGGCCTGGATTCTCAGCGCCCCCGGCAGCTGCTAGTGAGAGACTCCGGTGCTGCGTGCACGCGACCCCCCCCCCCCGCAACCATCGGGCCCACTTTCCTCACAGAGCTGGAATGAGAAGGCAGGGGTCCCGGATCGAGCTTTCTGAAGAACCTCTAGAACCCATTTGCTTTGCCTTTTGAGAAGAGTCCGGAAGAGCTCCCCCTGCTTCTGCCTCGTGCCCCTCAAAAGGGAGCAGGGTCCCTGCATCACCCACCTGTAAAGGTAGGGAAGAACCCAGGGAGTCCTTAAAGCCGATGTGGGGTGCATTCCTGGCCTTGGTACAGGCCTGTCTCCTCATTCTGGGCCGTGGTCCCTGGCAGGAAGCATTTTCAGGAACAGTGCGCTATTATGACCACCCCCCACCCCCGGCATGGCCTCCGTTCCCGCCCAGCCCTGGAATGCAGCCCCCAAAACTGTGCTCAAAATGGAAGGAGGTCCTGCATCTCAATTTTAAAGGGTCTTAAGCAGCAGAGAAGCCATGCAAAGTCATCTCGCGTACGGGATCGTTGCCGTAACAAACTCTAGATTTAGAATGTGAAGCATGGCAGGAAGGTAATATTTTCTGGCCACATCCCTACATCCTCGTTCAGCTACTGGGGGCCCTGACTCCAGCCCGAGGCCCCCTCTAAGTTTCCCTTCCCCTGCTCTGAACTGGGTCCTCCCACACCCAAAGGGCTTTTTATTTTCCCACAATGCTGATGGTTCCATCCAGGGCACTCTGGGAAAGGGATATGATGGCTTCCGGGAGGGAGACCTCCGGAGGCGTGCGTTGGGTAGACTCGGAGGCCTGGGAGTCGCGCCGATGTCTTCGTGGCGAATTCTGCTGAGCACCACGTGATGGCAGATTGCAGCTGGGCATATCTGGGTCACCAGGAGTCGCTGAGGAAGCGCTGTGCGAAGCCCGGTCCCGCGTTGCTCCTCACTTGGGCATCAGCTGCACCGTCCTGGCAGCTCCCACCTCTTCCGGGGAGCCACGTCGGGGACCCCAGCTGTGTTGTGGGTCCAGCGGCCTGCGCCAGCACTTGTACCTTCGGGAAGGTGGCTGGCCTGCCCGGACACCGGGGTTCTCTCTGCTCTCGGACAGGTGCCTGAGAAACCCTGGCTCGTCTCGGCGGCGGCTGGCTTATTAACAGATCATCGGGGGAACTTTGTCTGTGCAAACATTAAGCGTCTTGTTTAAATATTACAGGCCCTGCGGAGGATGCTGCGGCGAGGGGGTGGGCCTGGGGGAGGTGCGGGGCCTGCTCAAGGGCACCGGAGCTGCTGGGCAGGAGTCAGCTTGGGGGGCCGGGACTGCGGCGCCCCCTCCCCCAGGACCTAATCCACACGATCCTCCCAGGATCAAAGTCCGCTTCTGCCTATCTGGGGCGATTAGGGAGCGCAAGCTGGTCGTCCAGGGCCTGGGGGTGCCCACCCCACAAGGGAGAAGGACCCCGGCCCCTCTGCCTCCAACAGGGCATGCTGAACTCTCCATTAGAAGGCCACCTACTCACCTGCCCTCAGGTACTTAAACAGGCCTTTGCCTCTTCTATATTCTCCGGGTGGCTTGCAGAAGAGAGTTGGAGCAAGCGGCACCGTGGGCTCGCAGCAACATGGACACATACAGAAAAAAAAAAGTGGCAGAAACTGGCCCCAAAGCAAACGGGGCACTCTTAGCTGTCAAGAAGTTGGGGGGTTTAGTTTTTAAGGCCTTTCGTGGGCTTTTTTGGCCAATTAGGAAAATTAGACGTTTGACAGGGTTCCGGGCGTCGTAAGGGGGATGCCACCCCCTTACGTGGCCACCCCTGCGCCTCGCTTCTCCCAGCCAGAGCCCACGAAGAAGCCCCCGGGGGGCTTTCAGGGGTGGACAGACGACGGGCTGTCGGTTGGTCCAGCCATCCGTCCGTCCTTCAGGGACTGCTCCCGAGTTGTGCAGGGCTGCACTCCAGAATGGGCCAGCCGCCTGCGCGGTGCCAAAGGGCCAGTGGGGCTTGCGGCAGCCGTTCAACAGGTGGGGCTCCCGAACAGCCGTCGGGGCAGCCCCGGCGCATGGCCCGGCCACTAACTCTGCTCTCTCCCCCCTGCCCAGCAACGTCGGACGGAACCAAGGAAGGGCTGGAGAACATGAAGGGCGGCGCCTGCGTGTCCAAAGGCATGAAGGTCATCTTGAAAGTTGGGCAGCGTAAGTGGGGGGGAGAGGAAAGGGGGGCGGGCTGCAGAACCAAGGGGGCTCCCCAAGGGGGGCTCTGGGCCCCTCACTTCTCTCTGGAGGAAGTGCGGGGTCCCTGGAGCTGGGCTAGGAGCAGGACATGCTGGGAGCCAGACCTTCCCGGGGAAAGAGCGGGGTTGCGGGGTGAGCACAGGGCATGCTGGGAAGGAGATTCTCGTTTCCTTCGGGGGACGAATTAGCGGCGGGGGCTCGCCAGTGTATGTGTATCCCATGTGCCACCATCACAAGCGGCAGCGTGGACTCCTGGGTACCTGAACCCTTGGCTTTTTTGCTCTGCGGCCCCCCCAGCAGGACTCTCTCGCAGGGGGGAGCCAGGCTTCTCCTGCCCCAGCTCCTCGGCAGGGCGTGTGTGCAGCCCCCGGTGAAGGAGGGCCCAGGTGGCCAGCATGGCTGGGGCGTGGACGTATCTCCGTCCCCGGCCCCTATGCAGGGCTCCCCCCCCAACCTCCACGCTGGTCCCCCGGTTCTGCACCATTCTGTCTTTGCCCTTCGCCCCCCAGATCCCGGCACAGGGTCCAAATCCCAGAAGTCCTTCCCAGACACGCCCGGCGAGAAGGAGCGGGGGACTTCGGGGGCCGCTGAGCCCAACAAGGAGATGAACCCAGGTACGCCCCTTCCTGCAGCCCCCCTCGCTCCCCCGGCACCCTGCGGTGGCCCCAAAAGACCAGCAGGGATCCCCCCTGGATGAAGCCGCAGCTTGAGGCAGCTCGGACTGCCCCCCCCCCCCCAAGCAATCCAGAGCTGCCTCGAATAGAGGATTCTCCACTGGCCATACTTCTGCTTCCCCCATAAGAGGCCCTAAAGCGCTTGCTCTGAGGACTGCGGGAGCTTTCCACCTCTGCTGCCTGCTGCCTTCTCCCCGCGGCTGGGTGGGGGTCTTTACCAGAGCCACCATTAGCAGGAGTGTGGAAGGGAGGGCAGCTTTGGCCTCGCTGATCGGACCCCCGGGAGTCCCGGCTCCCGGGGTGTGCCTCCTGGCACCTTCCCCAAGGAACGCGGGTGCCAGGCCCCAGTGCTACCTCCCCTGACTTCGCTTCCTCCCAGAGAGCTCAGGCACCCCCCCCCCCCACTCTTGAGGCCGGCATGTGCACAGACGCTCAGGACCACTCCGCCCCCCACCCACCCCTCGTGTCTGGGTCCAGCCCCAGACAGGGGAAGCGGGAAGCGGCTTGGGGCCTGGCTGGCTGCGGAGGGCTGGCTGCCCCATCCCTTCCCGGGAGAGGGAGCCTGGCGTGGGGGCCCGGTTGATCTTTATTGATAGTGATGGTTGAAATGAACCCTGCCGAGCTGGGCCGGGGAGGTATCGGGGAGGCAATTAGCTCCATTAACCAGAGTCGACAGACACTAACGAGCACCTTCCCATGCCAGGCAGGGGCCGCTTGGTCCCCCAAGCGTCTGCAGCGGGGGGGGGGGGCTTCGGGTGGATGGACGTGGCATCCACCTGGGCCAGCCGGCTGGCCTCCCTCCCTCCCTCCCTTCCTTTCGTGGCTGGCAGATCTCCTTCCCAGCCCCATGGCCTGGGGTCTCTTGACTGGCTGGGGCCGCACGCCAGAGGCGTCGTTCCACCCACAGCTCCTCTGGAGGCTGCTTCGCTCACCTGCCAGAGCCCCCCGTGGCATGGTTCACGTTGGCAGAATGAGCCTGCAGGATGGCAGGCTCCTGGCCCCGATTCTGGCAGGACGGGGCCTGGCAAAGAGAACCTACAAGCAGCCCTTCCCAGAACGTCCAGAGCTGCCTGGGAGAGGGGGAGAGGCGACTCTCTCGGGGTCAAGGAGACGGCAGAGCGCCGCATTCCCATGGGGAGCGGGGGCGGTTCATCCGGAAAGATCAAACGCTTTTCCTGACCTGAACCTGTTACGCTGCAGAAGGGGGCTGGCGGGCCAGAGCGCTCTTGACAGGAAGGCTCCCCTCGTACGCAGAAAACAGGTCAGGAAAAGGTGGCTCCATCGAGCACGGGGGCATGGGCGATCGCTCAGGGAAGGCCTTCTCGGGCAGGACCCCGGCTGGTGGTCTCTCCGGCACCGGGAGATGACCCCGGGCTTCCCCGGGCTTTTTGGTCCGTCGGTTCTTCTCCTAAGCAGCATCCCTGTGCCTCTCGGACTTTCAGTTCTCGCTCGCTTCATCTTGGTGTTTGCTTTGGTTTTACGTATTCCGTTTTAAACCTAAGGGGCCTTTTTATATAATGTTTTACAATGTTCTTGTGGTTAGTTCATGCTGCCGAGTCTTCTCTTGTGAGCCACCCAGAGAGGAGCCGGGATGCAGTACACACGCCATGAAAAGGGGCTCGCTGGAGAGGCCTGCCTGCCGTGCTACCTTTCTGCAGGCGGGGAGGCCTTCCCGGGAGGCCCAGGAAACGCGCGTTCCCACGGCGGTGGTGCCCGGACAGCCTCACCCCAAGCCGGGGCGCTCCTCCCTCGCTGGCCGCTTGCCGTCTTTCGCGGGGTGTGATGAGAGAACGAGCCTTGAGCCCCTCTGCTAAACACCCGTTTCTCCCTCCCACCCCAGGGCCCCCGACGGGCAACACCACCGGGAAGGTGGGGGGCGAGAATGGCCCCCTGCCGCAGTCCAACGTGCCCATCATCGCGGGGGCCGCCGGGGGAGCGGCCTTCGTCCTGCTGGTCGCGGCAGCCGTGACGGGGGCCCTCTGCTACCGCCACCGCCGAGCCAAGCACAGCGAGTCCCACCACCCGCCCCTGTCGCTCAGCACCCTGACCAGCCCCAAGCGGGGCGGCGGGGGCGGCAACAACAACGGCTCCGAGCCCAGCGACATCATCATTCCGCTCAGGACTTCCGACAGCGCCTTCTGCCCCCACTCCGAGAAGGTGAGCGGGGACTACGGGCACCCCGTGTACATCGTGCAGGAAATGCCCCCGCAGAGCCCGGCAAACATTTACTACAAAGTATGAGGGGCCCCAGCTGCACCTTTGACCTCCGTGGAGGCGGGCAGGACTCGGCACGGAGGGACGGACCCTCGCCCGCCCCGGGGGACGCCGCCCGTGTCTGGGGCCGCTGGCACTGGGACCCTCTTCCGCCAGAGGGAGGCAAGACTCTCTCCCTTCGGGGGATTCTGGCCGGGCTCGGATGAGACGCCCTTCTCCTGTCTGGCGTTGGTGGGCGAGTGGGCTCCGCGGAGGCGACCCCGCCACCTCCGACTCTCTGCTGAAAAAGGGCTGAGTCCCCCCCACCCCCTTGCGGCGATTTCTCTGCGGAGACCACGGCGTGATGGGGGCAGCGGCCCTCGCCTGCGTGAGGTCAGGAAGGCGTCCTGCGGAGGCCGGCTCTGCTCCAGAGATGCCCGCTTTGAGCACATGCGCACACAGCCAAAAGGAATTTGCCTTTTAAAAACTCGAGTATCTTTCCACATGCACA
>JAIXND010000857.1:943549-957369 GCA_023646645.1 Varanus salvator macromaculatus | reverse complement strand
GAGAGAGAGAGAGAGAGAGAGAGAGAGAGAGAGAGAGAGAGAGAGAGAGAGAGAGGGGCAGGGATGGAGGGAGTGGTTATGCTCTTTCCAAGGTTCCTTCAATAGTGAAACCTGATCTTTCAGGCACTGGCCTGACTGCTTGCATTGTCATGTTTGGTCCTTCTGTGGGACTTTTATCTTCCAGCACTGGATTCAGGAGAAATTATGAGATGCGTTGACTCCGTAAAGGAAGCCACTGCCTGAAATTTAAGAACTGAGCAGGGCTGCCATGGATAGAAACATAGACACAGAAACAGAGTGAGTCAGAAGGGGCCTCCCGGGCCATCTAGTCTGACCCCTGGCTCCAGCTGGCTCCACTCAAGACGTGCCTACCATGTGCATGTCCAGCCTATCCTTAAACACACGGGGCTTTAACATCGGTGGAATAGGACATTCTGGAGACGACTTGATGGCACATGGCAACCCAAATGTTAAAAGGTGAAACTTTTCTCTACCTTTCGGAAAGGGGTATCTTGCAGAATGCACATTGCCTTCTCCAGTCTGACTGCAATGAGAAGAACAGAACTGGGCACCTGGCAGAGTGACCAGAGGCTCACCTGGAGATGAAGGCCATGGGCCGGTTTAGGCAGAAAGGGTGCCAAATGTTGATGCTGGACACTCCACCATAAAATTTGGTAAAGTGTCTTCACGGGAGGGTATTGTGGGTGGGAAGAGGCTATGTGAGAGGAAAGGATAGACGGATGTAGAAAACCTACCTTTATTTATTGGTTTTTGAAGACTTATTCCCCTGTGTTACCTCTCTCAGAATTAAGAAACATAGTGTGTATAGAAATCAGATAAATTGGCTCGTCTATCCGTATGAGAGCAGGTATAAAAACTGTATGATAAATGAGGGCAGGAGGAAGGAAGGAAAGGAAGAAACAGAGATGCCAGCTGCAAACTGTTCTTCCAGTCCTAACCAAAAGAGATGAGCATTTGATCTTGGGATTTGCAAGGCAATCTTTCGCTTGAGATTGTGTGTTTTGGTGGCACTGTGAGTTGGAGCTGCCCCAAGCCCCAGGAAAGGCTGGCTGCTTGCAGACACTTCAAGGTGAAGGGACCTGGCCTTGCCAGCATGCACGAGGCTCCCTCACCTCCCTTCTCTCCCCTTCTCCCATCTAGGAGAAGAATCCATTTGGAGTCTCATTATTAGCAGCACCCGTGGCTTCCAGGTAGCTAGCAGAGCATCCTCAGTCCGCTGCCAGGAAGGTAGATTAGCTGGCTGTTTTGCACAGCCTTATCGGCCCAGGAGCCGTCAGTGGTCCTGGATTATCAGCGGGTTCCCAGCAAGCTCTGTTATTAAGCCACTATCTTCTAGTCGCCACCATGAGCTGCTCAGGCAGTGGGGCGGCTTTGATAGACGTGAGCTGGCGACAAATGGTACCATGGAAGGGAAGAGCCGGAAAATGCCGCCTCCTCAGTGAGCAGAAGCCGTGATGAAACGGAGCGGAGGGGGAAGCACATGGGAACCTCAGGGGAAGGGATACGGAGCTGTCCTGAAAACGCATTTTCCCTGGTGGTGGACATCATATGGAACAAGGTGGAGAGGACTAGCCCCCTGAGGAGTCCAGGCAGTTTGGCTGATGACAGAATTGGTTGTGTTTTTGCATTTCACTCAGCGTGGTCGGGCACCTGCTGAGGAGCCGCATGCGAGCCGGGGCCCGCTGGCTAGGTCCCCATTGAGCTGTTTCTCCTGGTCACCATTCACTAGCCTTTCTCTGGCCCACACAGCAGATGCTGAGAGGGAAGCAGTAAAGGCCGCCGCCAATTTGCTTGCTGCCTGGCAAGGAAGGCAGTGGCAGCACCGATGAAGAAGAGGGAGAGGTGGCATAATAGCGGCTGGAGACAGTGGTGGCGCCAAGGCACCACAGGGAAGGAGACTTGCAGTCCCCCCAAACCTGGACCCGGGACAGGTGTTGCTGTTCCTTTCTTTCCCATGCAGGGAGAAGTTTGGGGCTTCGATAACGGAATCCGTGTCCTTTGTGGAAGAAGGAGCATCCGTGGAACATTCTGAGGGGCATGGACTGTGTGGGATTTAAAAAGATCCCCCATGGTCAAAATCCATGGCTGCTGCTCTCCAGCAGTTCCCTCTTCCTCTCACGCAGGCCCCACAGACAAAAATAGCTTCATCCTGCACTGACCGTGGTGACTCAAGTTACATTCCTAGGTGGCCTGGGAAAAAGCTCAGCCTAATTGCTCATTAGTGTTGATTGTCTGCCATCAATGAACAGAGGAGGAAAAAACATTTGCATAGTGCAGCTATAATAGCTCAGCTAGTCAAGAGAAAGTGGCCACAGCCACAAGACTGCAGTGAAAGGTTTGGTTCATACCACCTGTTTACCCATGAGTTAAACTGTGGTTTGCAGCCCTACCCAGGCAGATGGCCAAAGAAGCCCAATGCTTTGCTTTCTCAGTCCTGAGTTTGTTTCCACTGTCCAGCAACGCCTGCAAAGTGACTGCTGCAAAAACAGACAAAAATATTTGCTTGCTGCCTCTGCAGTCTGGAAAAACACCCCATGAACAACTCAAGATGATAGGATCACACTTATCAACAATCCGTTGCTTAAATAACACACAGTTCACAACCCAGGGATAAACAATGGGTTTTCTTCAAGTTTCGTGTTTAACGAATCATAATTATGGGCTTGTCTATAATAACAATCCATGATTCAACAGACCATGGTTAATTAAACTATGGTTTGTCCTTATCTGCAGATCAGGTCAAAAGATCTTCTCAGGAATGGCACTCAAATTATGAAGTCACTCTCAAGGGAGAGCCAACTAGCCAGCTTCCTCACTAGCTTTCATCAGTGGGCATAAAATTTCTATATTCAGAGGCCTTATTCGTTTTGATGTAAGCAGCTGCAGATTTCTGTAGCTTGGAAATATTGTTGCTTCTAGTTATTCTGTGATTGCAGGCTGTTTTATGCAGTATTTAAGCGACTTTACATTTTATAGCATTTCAGTCTTTTTAAATTTTAATGATTGCTATCTGTGTTTTATTTTGCATGTTCCTTTGGGTACTTTTAAGTAGAACATTAGCCAATAATACAAGTAGTAGCAATTGTGATGGTGCTGAAGCCTGGCAAAGGTCCAGCTTTCACAACTGGCAACACCCCTTGGTTTTACATTTCAAATACCATTAAACAAAGGTGTACCTGAGGTTGGCCAAAGCACTGAAAGACTGCAATTTCTAATACGTAAGGTAGAACAGTGTATAATATGTAGTTAGAGATGCTTCTATTTGGTACCGTTAATCCTACATAGGAAATATCAGAATCAAAAATAGCAGCGCTACAGGATCGCAAGTACAGGAAGAACAAAACTACCCATAAGAAACTCCTAAAATGCTGATGATATAAACTGAAATAAGGGCTGACGGGCTGAAATGCGGCTTGGTCTTGTCAGTTCCACTTATTAGACAAAGAGTTGGGACTTGTCAGTGTATATCTGGCCTCTGAGGCATCAATCACAAATTTCCTAGACTCTGAAGGATGCCAAGTTGAAAACATGGGATCATCAAATGTAGCCTGATGTACCTTAACTTTGCTTACTGGTGAAGTGGCTCCTCCGTTTTACATCAGGTGTGGGGAAGTTGTCCCACCCGCTTGAAGTGCTGGCTTACAACTTCCAGCAGCCTTTGTCAGCATAGGCCAATAGCAAGAGAAGATGGGAGTTGTAGGTCAGACGGTCCAGAGGGCCAGAGGTTGTCCCTCCTACATCAGCTGGAACCAGCACTGCCTATAGTATCGTTTTCATCTGCTGGATGGAACTGCTTGCCAATGTGGGCCTCTCCCTTTGTTACTGAACTTGGCCGGTCAAATGCTAGGGCAAACCCGGGTGGACCCCAGACCTGGGTCAAAAGGAGCCTGAGGCGAGTCTTAGAGCCAAAACCAGCTTTATTCCAGTGCACTATAGAATAAAGGGGGACAAAAGGGGATGTTCAGCCTGAAGCAGTGTCTCGAAAGTTGCACCTCAGTACATGCGTTTTATACCCTAGGTAACCAATTAGGTCATCTAATGCACATCTAATGCACTAATATGTCAATGTATGCACACCCCCACTGCTGTTGGCTTCAAAGAGTCCTTTTTTTCTGTCAAGGACTGGACGTTTCCCATGTTTATTTCTTATCTGCTCGAGGTTCACACAGGCTTGCCATGTTCTTACTCCCTGCACATTTGCAACTTTCATGGCGGCTAGAACCTGTTTCCACTGTCCCTTTGATTACTGCATTAAGGTCAGGCTAGCTGGGTAGCTGTGGGTTACACAAAGCTCATGTTGTTCTTATCCCCCGTCCCTTCTGGGACAGTATAACTGTGGTGTTTTTACTATGTGGCCTCCCTCTGACCAACTACTTTTGGGGTGTTTTGGGGTGCTGTGATTGGCAACACTTCTATGTGTAGGCATGGGCCAAGCCCACTTCTTGCCCCCTCCTGACTCTGGCACTGCCAGCCCGCCTGTGGAACTCAAGCAGACACCCACCTTCCCCAACATGGCACCCATCAGATGTGCTGGGACTACACAACCAAATCCTTTAACTGGCTGGAGGACTCTGGAAATGGTAGCCCCACACATCTGGAGGGCGGCAGGTCAAAGAAGGCTGAGCTATTCCCAGTAAGGCAACTGTCATGGCTGGTCTGTTGCAATGCATTCTGGGAGTGATGCTAAGACAAGGCCGCAGCCCTCCATTCTTTCTGTTGTTACTTGACACTGGCAGGCTCGGGAAACACGGGGGGCATTTAGTTCCCCCAGGAATGCCCTAACGGGGGCTGTGTCTGAACACATCGGGAAAACGGCCCCGTCTCTCGTCTCCTCTCAGCGTCGTTGCTGTAAAAGCGCCTGGGGCCTCTCCCTCAGCCGCACTCCACATTATCCAATTAGGCGACACTCTGATGGTGATTGACAGGCTGACGCCCGCCTCAACACTCAACCGTCTTTCACCGCCTCCACGCCGCGGAGTGATTGACAGCCTCACAGGCCCGCCCCATAGCTCTCACCAACTGCCGCTCGCGAACGGAACTCCTCCCTCCCCCGCGCCCACAGCTCCTCCTCCTCTCCTCCTCCTGTCACTCATGAGCCCATAGCCCCACCCCTTCGGCTAGTGCACGCCAAGCGCTCCTCGCCCTCGCAGCGGCGTCCGTTGAGCAGTCTTTAATTGCAAGCTCCTCCCACGCCTCTCTCCTCGCTGCCCTATTGGTCGACCGGTGGCGCTCGCGCTCCGCCTTCGGCTTCCCCGTTGATCCGTTGCCCGTGGAAACGTTGATGGTGGGCGGAGTTCTGGAAGGGACCAAGCTTGCTGGGAGTTGTAGGGGGGACAGGTGCGAAGTTGGGAGCTGGAAAAAAGGTGTGGGGCGGTCGGTGGGGGGCAGGAGAAGGGGGGCGAGCCAGTGTGGGGGCGGCGGGAGGGCAAAAGGGGAAACATGGGACGAAAACCGGGGGCGGCCGCTGAAGGGGCAGTGGGGAAGGGCGGACGGTGGCCGGAGAGGGACGCTCCGCTCAGCTTCGCGGCTCGGCCCCGGAGACCCGGACAAGCTCGAGCTTGTATGTGGGTGTGCATCTCTCCGCCCCGAAGTACATGCAAGAAGGGTGCGTGGACGGGGAGTGGAGAGCGCCCGATTTAGGGAACAGCCTCAGGCAGAATGATTCCAGGAAGGGAAGTAGGACAGGACGCACAGGTGGGCAGAAGACCCCGGGGGGCCAGCTGCAGCGGGGGTCCTCGCGGGCCCCGTGCCTTTCTTTCAGCGAGGTGGTGGGAAGCAGGCTGTGCAGAGCTTGGGGCTCCAGATGAAAGATTCAGTGCTCCAGGCCTGGGGGGGCCCCCCTAAAATTGACCCTGCCTAACTTACAGGGTTGTCAGGATAATACAGGGCATGCTGTCCCTGGGGAAAGGAGAGATAAGGATATGCTACTCCTGCTAGTAATCCTTCATCATGATGATGAGGAGGAGGGGGGTGAACAAGGGAGCAGGTGTGGATCAGGTTTGCACAGATGTGTGAGCAAAGAAGGGGAAGCACTGTGAGGCTGCAGTGGGCAGCCTAGGAAGGTGCTGGAGGTTGGAAGCAGGAAGAGGTGGGTGAGCATAGGGGGAGGGAGAATCATGGTGAAGGAGAGCAGGATCACATTTTGGAGGAATGGAGGCGTAGCCCGTCCAGCTGAAGGTCTGGGCAAAGGGCGAGCTCGATTTGATGGACGGTGAGACGGAGAGCATTTTGCTTTAGTTCCCCCCCCCCCCTGCTTTTCACCCAGGAGCTTGGAGCAATGCGCATGTTTCTGCCCTTGCCCTTGTGCAGCGACTTAAGCTGAGAGAGTCTGAGTGACTCGCGGTCACCCTCTCAGCCTCAGGAATGAGTGGGCATTTGGACCCAGGTCTTCATCTCACCCAGCGCCACATGGGAGCTGTTCTAGCAAGAACGGGGAACGATGATGAGGGCAGAAAGAGCAGACAGCATGCCAAAGACAAGCGGGTCAAGCAGCGGGCACGGCACAGCCTCTCGTCTCCCTGCGCACCAACCATTTGTCCACCCTCTCTGGCGGTCAGTTTTGTATTTGCTCATAACACCCATGACTTTTTACAGCATCCTGTGGTGAAAGATGAGTGGCCGACGGCGTGGCACGCCCGGGGACAAGAAAGGGCGGCGGAGCGCTGGCCGCGGAGCCGCCGTGGCTGCACAGAAGAGTGACATTCCCCTGCCACCTCTCGTCCCCGAAGAGTCTGCTGGTATTCTCACCAAAGTGTTTCGGTCGGGTTTCCTGGTCCCAGATATTCTGCCGTGACAGAGCAGGCTGAGTGCCCCTTTGATTCCTCACCTCGGGGAAAGCTCTTTCAGGCACTGAAGGGGCTACATTTGTAGGCGGGGCTGCATGTCCTCCGTGCTCATCGGGGGCATCCAGATTCTGCACTATGGAATAGCATTCCGTGCACCTGGTGCCTGATGTTGAGCAAGCTAAGTTGCCTGCACTGGCCGATAATTTTGAATGGCTTTGCCAGCCAGGAGGGGCGTTGAAGGGCTCCCTCTTACTCCGGCCAGCAGTAAATTCTTCTTTGCCCCAAAGTAGCGCAAAAGAGGTTTCTCCCCACTTCAGGCTGATCTGTGCAAGCACAGAGTCGAACTGGTGCTTTAGGGAACGAGAACTAGCGGAACGCCTCAGAACGTTGCCACGTTGTGACCACGATCAAAGTTTTCACTTCTGTGGCACGTTCCTGGAACTACTGAGCAGGTGCAGGTTTTCCTGCAGAGGCACAGCAAACAGGCTAGGCGGCTGCTGAAGAGCCGCCCCCACCTGTTTCCGTTCGCTCTGCGACCGCTGCCTCCCCGCAAATGGTGCAGGGGGATCCGTGCTTATTGGCCAGGGTCATCTTCGGCCAGCCCTGCAGAACTCCTTCCCTCTTACGACTGCAGGCCCAGGCCTCCCGCCACCATTCTCTGCCACCATTTCCCAACATCTCCAGAAACTCTGGATTTTGCGCAAGCCCCATGCCGTTGCCCAGCGCCAGCATGAAGGTGATGCTTCCCGTGCGACTAACTGCACTAGAATGTGGGTGAGGAGAAACGCCGTGTGTGGAGTAATGCATTGCGGCTGGACGGCATCTCCCTTTAGGGGGGCATCCATTTTATGCTTGCCAGTCCTGGTCCTGTGTGTTGAGGTCTCCTTCCAGGTCGGATTGCTTCACGTGCGTCGGGTGATTGTCTCTGATTGGCCTAATGGCGGTGAAGCAGGCATAGGCCCTTTCCCCACAATTAGCACAAGTCAGAGCCAAGCCTTTAGGTCTTCGAAAATACAATCGCTAATCAACGGAGTCCTTTACAGGCTGCTCTGGGTGACTGGGGGGAGTCCTGGAAAAACCCCTTCCTCATTTCTAGTCCTCCCGGTGGAATCGAAGCTGTGCCTTGGGAGTCTGCCTTGCTCCCTCCTTGTGTTTGGACCGCCAAACGTCTTTTCATTTCATGGGTGGAGGGGGGGAATGTCTCTGTGTGTGATGTTTGGCCCTACCTGCGTCCCGAGAGTTTCCTCCATCACCTCCCTCCCGCACGTTACCACGGTAACCCACTGGGGCTTCCCACACCACGCTTCAAAGCGCAAACCGGCCCTTGCTCCCGGCAGTTGTTGGTGCCTAATGTAACATGCACAAGCCCCCGCTACTCTGATCCCATCTGCCACAACAGGCAGGGAAGTGACATCCCCTGTCATCCAGCTGAGTGCCGGCCGCATCAAGAAGCACCGCTGTGCCGTGCGGGCCCGCGCGCTGCGTCCGCGGGAGAGCCATGCTCCGTGGGCACAGGGGAGTTTGATTATGGAACAGGGAGGAGAGGGGGCCCTTGCATGCTTGTGCCTGAGCCTGGGCAGACTCTCCCAAAGCGCTTGGGGGAGAGGGGGAGTCCCTGCACTTGGCTAACCTGCCCGCCCGCCCGCCCGCTCTGCTGGTGTGTCTGCATGGACTGCCCGCTTATTTAGCTGTATGTCATAACGTAGCTTATCCTTTTGAAAAGCGGGAGCGAATCCTGGCTGGCAGACGGCACATCACTTGAAGTATGAATTGAAACCCTCACTTACTCTAAATATAGACTGCCGGGATAGACAGTCCAGATGGGACATGTGTGTTGGGAGCGCTGGGTTGGGTTTCATTCATTCATTCATTCATTTCAGAAGAGCGGCGGGCATCTGAGCGGGGTGCCCTGCCCTGCCCTGCCCTGCCACCCGCCAGCAGCTGCAGGAGCTGGGAGGGAGGGGGTGCTCTGAGCTCGGAGGGATCCTGCTGTGGGAGGAAAGAGCCGAACAGCCGGGCCGTTCCATTCCAGGTCAGACTCGGACAGGGCTGAGCTCCTCGGAGCCGCTGCAATGCGCAGAGTAATTCCCGTGAGATGCGTGTCTGCGCTAACGCAGCTGGGTGGCCCACTTCCCGTTTTTCAGTGCGGCCTCCCTCAAGACGGTGCCAGGAGCCTGTGGGCAGCGCCAGCCCTGCTGCAGGCTTTTCCAGCGGGAGCACCATGGGTGCCACGCAGCTGCAGGAAGCTTTGAAGCTTGGCAAAGCAACCAGGGAAACGGATTTGGCCAGGGTCTGGGGGACAGAGCTACCCTTGCTGCTCGAAATGTGCAGGGGCTGCCTCCTGCTCCTACTCGCCCGTTCTTCTTTAGGCCACATCCCTCTGGTCCAGTGGGCCTCGGACCGTCCTTCCCCTGGCTTCCCATAAGGCCTTGTGCTGTCTCCATTGCCCCGGAGAGCTCGGGCAGAGCCAGGCCCTCGAGGCTTTGGGGGCCGAGCACCGTGGGGAGCGAGAAGGGGGCGCATTTGCCCTTCGCGTGGCTGCCCTGTTTGTGTGTAAGCCCCGGGATGGCGCCCGAGTTTGGCATCCAAGGGTGCCTGGGTGCGAGGGGGACCAAACCTACCCCAAGCTCAGTTGCTGCAGGCACCCTCCTCCTGGCCTGGGTGAGCTGGTCTTGCAGGGGCCACTTCTAGCACCGTGGTTGGACGGAATCGTGCAGCGACCCCTCTCTTTCCTCCCGAATGGGTTTCCTGCAGCAAGAGAAAATGCAGAAGACACAGTGTCCGGCCGGCCGGCTGTAAAATGAGCAAGGCGGGTGGCACGATACGCGCTTCTCTCTTCTCGCAGAAGCTGCAGGTGGTGGGGCACGCGGCCAGGAAGGAGACAGCCCTGCCCCGAGCAGAGACTCGACCCCCCAACCCTGCCCTCCCACATCCGTGGCCCCACCTGTCCGCTGCCTGGCAGCACCACCTGTCCCTGTGACACCCATGGGGGGCAGGCTGCCCCCAGGGAGATCCCACCAGGACTGAGAACCTGCCCCCTGGCGTGGTGTGACTTGGTGTCCCGCGACAGCAGGCTTTCATGGACTCTTGCAGCTCTCCTGTCCGATGGATCTTTGGCCAGGTGCCCACGGCTCTCCAGCTGGCAGGCTCTGCTTTTGCTTTAGCAGTGGCAGCCGGGGAGGTGGTGGCGAGCAGGCAAGGAAGAAAGTCAGGCGGGGATTTTGGCAGGGGACTGGTGGGTGGCCACTGATCAGGTGGCGGGAGGTGGGCTGCAGACTCCCCTCCGCCCACGCCCGGGCATGTGGGCACAGTTGGAGCATTTAGCGGCGACCTTTTGGAGAGGGAATGGTTTGGTCCTTCCGGAAGAGGCTTTTATCCTGGGAGACCCTGCCTCAGGCACGGATCTGCCTGGGTCGTTCTCCTGTGCTTCCCGGCCCGTCCTCCTGCCCTTTCCCTTTGGGGAAGTCTGCTGAGGGAAAACGGGGGAGCAGAGGGGCACGGTGCCTCTTGCTTTGCGGGAGCCCTGCGTGCGGGCAGCACCCGGCCGGCTTTGTGGCTTTGGGGCAAGTGGGCACGCTCCATGCAGCAGCCGGAAGGTCCCCCCTGCCCTTTCTGAGAGCCGAGCCCAGGAAGGGTTTCTCCCTCCGGCCTCCTTGCTTCCTGCGGCCAGGTCGCCTCCGGCGCTGCTCCTGCAGCAGCCGGGCGCAGCCGCACTTCCACGTCAAGGCCACCTGTGCCCGCCAGCACGTCTCCTCCGCTCCCGGTGGCTGAGGCTGCGCTCTCTGGGGCAGAAGGGCTGCTTCCGCCCTATAGCGAGAACTGGTGGTCACCTTGCACATCGCACGGTTGCGTTGCGGCACCCTGTGCTGGTCACCTGATCAACCTCTGACTCGGGGGGCAAAGAGGCACCAGCCCAGGGTACGCTGGGGGGGGGGAGGTTTGTGCGGGGGGGCGCAGAAGGCTGCCTGCTGAGAGCTGGCCAGAAATCCCCCGCCCCCCGTGGCTGCGGCTACGCAAGAGTTCTCCTCTTTCATGCAGCGGCCATTCCAGCAGCGAACTTTCCTGGGGTTCGTGCCTCGCAGCGCAAAGGGTCTCTTTGGAGTTTGTGCTCCAGCTGCTGAACTACCTTGGGCGGCCGCACCGGCCTTCATCCCCTCCTCTGTCCTCCGCAAGCCCTTCTGCGCTGTCTCGGTCGAAAAAATGGTGGAACGGGAATAAACCCGTCTCAAACTGCCATTTGCAATGAGTATTAAACGTTGTAGTGCATGACAACTCCTGACACAGAAGCAGGTTTATGGGGAAATTGTTTGTAATTTGGTTTGACAACTCCAAATGTTCCAAAGAAGAGCTGGAGTTGGTCGTCTAAAATTCACTGTACACACACACACAAGCACACACTTACACCTACCTGCCTGGCTCTTTGGATTTGCCAGTTAGGCTCTAAGCTGCTGGTCAGGGTTTCCAAACCGTGCTTTAAAAGCACGCGAGCCTGAAATATTGTCATGATTTAAAAGAAACGTGTTCATGATTCCCCTGAATGGGCTTGAGGCCAATGAGTGGCAGCCGGAGCGCAAGATCCTTGCAGGAGAGGAGGCCGCGCCCCACCAGCAACCTAAGAGGCCGGGGCTTTCTCGGCGGTGGGGGTGGAAGTGAAAGGGCGGTAGAGTTGTTTGTACTCTGCAGGGTCCTTGTGTAATGAAACCTGAGTTCAGATGGGTCGAGCAAGTGAGCCAAGCGATACAGGCAGTTTCAGGGTCCCTTCTGTTGTGCTTTTTGTCATGTTCACCAAGGGCTGTAACTGTGCTCAGCTCAAGCAAATGCCCCAGGAATGCAAGGCTCGTGGACAAGTCTTTCAGGGGATTACATTGCTGTCTCCCTCTGGCCAATTCCTTTCCCCATTTGTTTGCACAACAACCCTGCAAGGAAGGCCAGGCTGAGAGCCCATGGGGCACACAGTGGCGCCCACCCATGCCGGCTCTGCCTCTCGGCAGTGTTGATCCCTCGGCAGCATCTGCCTTCTGTCCCCAGGAGGAGGAGGAGGCACCCGTGGAGGTAATGGGGTGCCCCCATGATCTGCGCTGGGGTGGGGCCGAGCATCTTCCCTGCCCTTGGTCACTCCTGTGTGGATTGCCCCATCCTGTTCCTTGCACTGTGCCAGCCTGGCCACTCCGTTACGGAACCTCAAGGCGTAACCCTAAGAGCCATGGCTAACTGGGTTAACCTTCCATTTAAACTTAAATGAAAACTTAAGGTTTAAGCTTTGCATGTGGAGCCTGTCTGGGGGCTCCTGCGTGAGCTGAAGGCCAGGTGAACTCTGGCGGTCCTTGGAGAGACGGAGCTGCCCTCGGCACTAAGCTTGCTTGAAGGGCCCTGCGGTCGGTCGGTCGGGCTGGGGCCATCAAAGTCCTTGAGCCCAATCTGCCATCCTGTTGCAGGAGCCCAGCTTAAAGCGTCCCTGGCCAAGGACTGTCCAGTCCACCCTCACATGCCTGCTGCAACGGCGAGTCAGCACCTCCTCCGGCCCCGATGCCCTTGTCTGGCCCCTCATGATCAACCAAGCTCTGCCTTCCCATCACTTCTGCCCGCTATTCCGTGTCCTGCAGCCGTGGATGATGCCTTCCTTGTGGGACAGGCGCCTTGGCACCCTCAAAAGTGTCCTGTTGCCCCTCCAACTTCTCGTACCAAGGCTAAACCTTTCCTGTTCTTTCCCTCGTCCTTGCAGGGCTTTGGGTCTTGCTCCCGGATCATCCTTGTTTCTTTCTCTGAACCTGTTTCAGTTCTTCTGAATCTTTCTTAAATTGTGTTGTCCGGAACGTGACGCCGGTTTCAGTGGGAGGTCTGACCAGCCCCGGGCAGAGTGGAGGCTTTCCCAGGAGCTAGAAAACAGACCGATATTGATGTCCCTGAAATTTACGTTTGCCTTCGTTCCTGCTGGGCTGTGATTTCTGCTCCTTCGTCTTCTGCTCTCCCCTTAGTAGATGTTTCGGTGGAATCTCTGCCCCCGATGGAGGACAGCAAGGAGGAGATAGTGATCCCACCCAGCCCTGTGGAGCAAGAGGTGGATTTGGTAAGCGACCCGGCGGGCAGGACTTGGCTGTGCCGCAGGAGATGCCTGCCTGGCTGCCCTGCGTGGAAGGGGAGCCGCACGCATCCGTGGGGAGGGCGTGCCGGGGATGTTCTCTCTGTGAACCTTCAGCCGTTCTTGCAAACATCTTTGAGCAGGCGCAGACAGGTGAGTGGTTTGGGAGCATGAGTGTGGGGTACATGAGTTTCTCTCTGCCTTTGGCACTGACTCTGTGGCTGCTGACAAAGTTTTCTTAGTCAAGGATCAGAAGTCGTGATCTTGATCAGCCATGGTCTTCCTTCCTTCCTTCCCTTGCTTCCTTCATTCCTTCATGTTTTGTCCAAACCTTCTGTATCCCTTGACAAAACATTGTTCTCGGTTGTCAAAGCCGTGGCACCCATGCCGTGAACGAAATGCTCCAGTGCTAAGGCCCCTTGTAGGTTGCGCCGCTTATGCACATATTTGGGGATGCCATAGGAGCTTCCGGTCCTGGGAGCTGCCATCAAGTGTGGATCAGTTCCTGGCTCGTTGGGGGGCGATGCCCTCCCTGAGGGAGGAGCTGCAGTTCTGACCTGGCACTGGCTGGTGTGGGGCCCAGATGTCTCCTCCTCCCACGGAGACCTGAAGAACGGCAGCGGAGGCCTGGCTGTGTGGAACACCGCACCGTTTTGCCGCATTAGGGCTGGAACATCTGGCTCCGCTCTTCCGTGCCAGATGCTCTGTTAATTTGATCCCGATCTCCCAGGTTTTCTTTGAGAAGCCCTTGGGAATGAGGAAAAAAGCCTTAATGTGTTTTGCGGAAAAAAGATGCCGGCTCAAAGCCCGAAGAGCAGCTACTGCGGTCCTTCCCTTCCCTTCCCTTCCCTTCCCTTCCCTTCCCTTCCCTTCCCTTCCCTTCCCTTCCCTTCCCTTCCCGTCCCTTCCCTTCCCTTCCCTTCCCTTCCCTTCCC
>JAIXND010000857.1:874558-939425 GCA_023646645.1 Varanus salvator macromaculatus | reverse complement strand
GCCTGCCTGCCTGCCTGCCTGCCTGCCTGCCTGCCTGCCTGCCTGCCTGCCTGCCTGCCTGCCTTCCTTCCTTCCTTCCTTCCTTTCTTTCTTTCTTTCTTTCTTTCTTTCTTCCATAATCCCCGTCTACACACGCAAGGCTCCTTCCTTCCCTGCATCGTGGGCCGCTCAGGCCACAAGTCACCAAAGGGACCGTCCTGCTGAATCCCGTTACCAGTCGCCCCTCCATCTTTGTCCCCCTCCAGACACGCGCTTCAGAATGCGGGGCCGCACCACCCTCTACATCCCGATCGAGTCCCTCATCATAAAGACGGAGGTGGCCATAAAGGACAAAGCCCTGGTTCAGCGGCTGGAGAGTGAGTGGCGGGTCTCCGGGGATGCGAGCCGGGAGCGGGCAGCGGGCAGCGGGCTCGGCAGAGCAGGGAAAGGGCTGATGGGGGCCCCGCACGGGGAGCCGCTCCGAAGGCGGTAAGTGAAGGCGGTAACCCCAGCAGCATCTGAGCAGCATCCGTCATTCCCAATCAGGGAAAGCAGGTTTGTCAGGCCGTGAGCCTGTGCCGGCCCCATCTGGGGACCGCACGCTCTGCGGCAGGCGGCGTGCCAGGAAATGGCATCCGGGGCACGCCGGGCCAGCCCCCCGCCCGCCCCCGCGCCCGCGTCCTCGTGCTGCCGCCTCTCTTGTTCTGCGCCACACCTGGAGTGAGGCTGGAGCAGGGAGGGGCGCTGGGCCGATTTCGCTTTCTCGGCACAGCCTTTGGGCATTTCCAGCTCCTCAGACGTGTTGTCAAGGGCGGGGGGAGGCGTGGTGTTTGAGGGGGTGGGCGAGGGAGGCAGGGCACGGCCTGGGAGGCCTGGGAAGCAGCAGGCCGTGTGTGGGGACCGAAGAGGCTTCGCTGCGGGTGCCAGGTGGGGCATCCGTTCCACGCAGGCTGCCGGAAGCCCTTCCCCGTCTCAGGGTCGGCCTTTACGCTCACAAGCACTGCAGTTTTGGTGTCCAGAGCGGTGTATGAAGGTGTCCCTGCGGCGTTTCCCTCGGCCCTCCGCATCCGTGGAGGCAAGACGCTCCGCCTGTCTCTCCAAGCACGAGCCGAGCCTTCCTGGGCTTCCGGTTCAGCCCCACAGGTGTGGGCCCAGAGGCCTTGCTGCCCTCGTATGGCTTCATTCAGGGTCCTGGTGCCCCCACGCGACTGGGTGGCCATGAGGGGCCTCCCCTTGCCCTGCTCTGGGACAGGGGCACCGTTTCCTGAAGGAAAGCAAGGGCCAGCAGATGTGGGAGAGGCTGCAGACTTCCCAGGATTGCTGGAGGCCGCCTGCGGGCGCTTCGGACTCTCGTCCCGAGGGATCCCCAGTGGCAGGGCCCTGCCGGGGACCCCAAGTAGCGCCTCATGGAAGGAGCGGCTCAGTGGAAGTGCCCGGCTCTCCCAGAGTGGCGAACCTGATGCCTCCAGGGAGCCTGCAGGACCGGGAGGCACCGAGGGGCCCCATGAGAGGAGGAGAAGAGAAGCCAGCTTTCCCACTCCCTGCCCAGCAGGCGTGTTTCGGTCGCCTCCGCCCTGCCCTGCCCTGCCCTGCCCTGCCCTGCCCTGCCGCCCGCTTCCCCCTGAGCTGGGCCTCGTGACCAGCGACTCGGCGGCAAGATGGCGGGGGTGAGGCTTCCCTCCTCTTGCTTCCAAGCGCTTTCCTCCTCAGGTCTAATATAAATCCCTCCGCTGCTGCTATTTTGGAAGAAAATTGGGAGGGGAAGTGCCCAGAGAACGAAGGTGTGGGCGGAGGTGAGCCCGGCCACGATCTCGCAGCCAGGCCAGCCTGTGGCTGCGTCCCCCGGGGGCGTCTTGGAACCCGGCCAGGCCCGCTTCTAGCCCCTGCCTTGGCTGGCTCTGCGACGCAGGCGACCAGGGCACGTGGGGAGGGCAGGGGCCGCTCGGTCGCCTCGGCATCCGCCCCGGGGCCTTGTGCCCTGCGGCACCTTTTGCTCATGCCAGCCTCCATTTCCGGGAGCCTCTGCTCCGGGCGCGCAGGCCGCTCTTGGCTGCCGGGGGCGCAGGAGCAGAGCCCCTGGCCGGGCTGCGGGCCACGTCAGCCCCGGTTGGCACCAGAGGGAGGTGTGGCAGCAGGGGCCCGCAGGACTCTGCTTTGTAGCTTCTGTGGATCGGCCGGCTGCCCTTCCCGGGGTCCCGGGCTGCCCGCGGCTCTTGCTGCCTCGGGGGGCACCTCACCCTCCTGCCCAGCCTGCCCCGGCTGAAACCCCGCCTGCACGGAGAGCCCTTTCGCGTTTCCACCCTGCCCGCAGGAGGCCCTGGGACCTTGGAGCACGTTTCCGGTGTGGGGCAGGGTGGAATTTTGGGGGCGCCCATGCCCTCCGCTCCCCGTGTCCCAGGAGTCAGACTCCCCCTCTGTGTGAGGCGGGGCCCGCACCGCCCCATGGCCCGAAAAGCCCCTTGCGGCTGGAGAGGCCAGGCCTTGAGCCCGAGCAGTCCCTCCCTGTGCAAGGCCTCCCGCCCCGTGGCCCTTGCGGCTGGAGTGCGTGAGCTGCTTCCGCACGGCTCTGCCTCTTCGTGTCGGACGCTCCGGGGGGCACGATCGGCGGGCAGCCCCTTCCCCCGGGCGATTTCCCCCAGCGCTGCTCTTGCAGCAAAAGTGCTGACATGTCGAAGCTGCTGGTACGAAAACCCAGCTGCCTCGGGGGCCTCGGATGCACGGGAGGTGGGCCCCGGGGTGGGGAGGCAGCGGCTGCCCCCGCCCAGCGTCGGATCCAGGGCGCCTGCCCTCGCGTGCCGCTTGGCTCTCGGCCCCCGCGCAGGGCGCCTCGCCTCCCTCTCCGGATCCCAGGGGCCTCCGGTTCCATCACTGCCCGGCGGGCAGAAGCGCCGTGGAGAGAAATCCCCCGTCAGCGCCGGAGCGGCTGCTCGTCTGTTCCGCCCTGCGCAAATTCAATTGAACGTCTCGCTGTGGACAAGGGGAGAAAGATGTTGGCTGAATTATGCAGCATGCGTGTCTCTATTAGGCATAATGAAGCGAAGCCTGGCGAAGGTGTGACTCACCGGGGCGCAGCTCTCCTGCGCTCCTGCGTGCCAAAGGCCGCGGGAGCCCGCCGGGAGCGCAAGCCAGGCCCGCGTCCTCCGCTCCCGGCCCACAGTCCGTGGGGTGCACCAGCACCGGGCTGGAAAGGCACAGCCCGCGGCACGTGCCGCGCACCCCAGAGTGCCCCCGAGGCGGGGTCCGTGCTTCAGGGATCGGGGCCTGGCTGCGGGTGCACCCTGCCTGGAAGAAGCCCTGATTGCGGAAGGGCCTTCGCTGTCCCGGCTGGTTCTCTTCCGGGGCCTGGCCGCGCCGGCTGCCGCTCACTCCGTCCCGCTTGCGGCGTGAACGTTAAGTCGCCATTACTGTGAGGAAGGGTAACGTGGCTCTGAGGAACGACAGGCATTAATGGACCCGCTCTCTCGCTCACATGCATCATAAGCAGAGGCTGGCACTCGCCCTCTTTCCCCACCGTTGTGGGTTCAAGCGAACAAGCGAGCCAAGCACAAAGGGCCGGCTCGGCTCGTGCGTTACCGTCTATCTGAATCTGAGTGCGGGAATCGAGGGACACCAAGCAATGGCGGAACATGGCCCTTTTCGAAGTTTAAAAACGTCGGGAAGACCTCCCCCACTGCCGAACGCAGATGGAGGATTTGCGATTCACATGGTTGTCCCGTAATGAGAGGCCTGTGCGGCTGGCAGCGCCGTGCCTGCGATGCGCTGTGCCGTGCGCATTCAGATCTTCCCGTGGCTGGATATTTTTGCATGGCAATGCATGCCTGGGTTAAGCATCCAATTGGCTACCTCGGGTTGTCTCTTGTGTGACTAAAACCTCAGCTGTTATCAAGCACTTAGAGATACTTGGCTATTCTAATCCCTGGGCTGTGTGATTGTCTTACCCCTGCAATTTGGCACGGAGACAGCAGCTTCCACGCTGAGATACTAACTCTTCCTAGATGGCTGCTTTGGAGCTATTAGCCTCTTCCATTCCAGGCACGGGGGGAGGCAGCAAAGTTAGCTCGCTCCGGGGGCTGCAGACTTTCTCCGCAGCTGGAGCCCGGCGGCTCTCCTGGGGGTTCGGCTCTCCTGGGAGTCGTGTGGACCCGGCATCCGAAGGGGTCCCCACTTCCTGCAGCCTGGAAAGTCCCTGTTCGCACGCCCCTCCTCCTCTTGGCTTCCCCCCGCCCAGCGCTTGGATGCAAAGCATTTGGGATCTATCAGACAACAGACCACAAAGTAGAAGGCAATTTCTGCACTTGCCCAGACGCAGCAGCCGAAGTCCCATATTAAAGAGCAGGGATGACTACGCATTTTGGCAAGCGCTGGTGCCTTGCATATAGAATTGTTGGGACAAAGAACTCCCTGTGTTCCGCTCTCCTTTGCTTTCTGATGTGTGGAAGGACAACATAAAAGTGTCGCCAGCACCACGATGCTCAAAATGTGTGTTTGCCTGGAACAAAGGCACCTCGCCTCAGCTCCTCTCGGAAGGACGCCCCCCTCCTCCAAAGGACAGGCCTCTTTTCTGTACGGGTCACTCCCTCTTTGTGCCAAAGTATTCTCCCAGTTTTAATCTGCCCAGGAGGACGGGCTTCATGGGAGCCTTCGGAAGATAGCCTGGAATTCTGTACATTTTCTGGAGGGGGGGCAGATGGTCTCTTTTCCTAGCAGACAAACTTCAAACAAGTGACACAGGGCTGGCTCTGAAAGATTTGCGCGGGCAGGTAGCCATGCAGCTGGGGTGTGCGTTGGGGGCCCTCCTGACTGAAGGGTGCCAGGCCTCACGCGGCTGAGGCATCTGTTCATTGCGACATGGCCGGCAGCTCTGAAATGGGGGGCAGAGCACCCCTTCCCCCCCCCGAGGCTTTTGTGTGGTGCATTGCATTGGCGGGTGTGGCCGAGTGCCAAAGGGATGGGGCCCCGAATACAGAGCGTGACAGCTTTGTTCCGTCTTTTGGGATGGTGGAAGCTGGGGTGCCGCCTAACGACCTGGTTGGGAGAAACTTCCGGGTTAAATTTGGGTCCCTGCTCTGAAGTATAATCTCTGCCTTCCTCTGGACTGTGCAACTTGGTGATCCATAGCTGGCGTTTTGTAATGTCCGTCCGTCCGTTTCCTGTTTGGCACAGGAAACACGGCACGTCGTGCTGCCAGGCAGCTCCGTCGGCCGTTGGGGTGCCCTGGCTCCCCCACCGCTGAACGGAGCAGCTTCATTCTGGCAGCTGCTCTTCAGCATTCGGGTGGCCCGGCCCTTTCACCACATTTGATCGAAGGGGAGGCCGAGAGCCGGCGGGTGGGCTCGGCCCCGCAGCCCGGCAGCCGAGGGGAACCGCCGCTGGCCGCTTCTGTTCCAGCCTCCATGATTCACTGGACCCGGCAGATCAAGGAGGTACTGAGAGCCCAGGAGGCGGTGGAGAGCAGGGAGAGCTCGGGCCCCCTGGAGGAGATCGAGTTCTGGCGGAACCGCTGCACGGACCTCTCCGAGATCAGCAAGCAGCTCTGCCAGCAAGGGGTGAAGCATGTCGAGGCCATCCTGGCCTTCTCAAAGTCCTCCTATGTGGGCCCCTTCCAGCGACTCGCCAGGCAGATCCAGGTCGGTGGGAGAGACATGCTGGCTGGCCTGAGGGGCGCTGCAGCCCCAGATACCTGGAGGGCACCTGGTTGGGGGGCGGAGCACGGCCCCAGGGCAGTGCACTCTCTCCCCCAGCCACTGCGGAGTGCGGTGCCCTGCCCCTTCCGGGGGGAGCGCAGGAGGACTGGCTCATGGCCCTCGGCCTCTGCCTTGCAGGACGGGTCGGAGCAAGCCCAGTCCAACCTCCGGTTCCTCTCGATCCTGAAAGACCCGTTCCAGGAGCTGGCCACCCTGCGGCCCAAGGACATCCCAGAGAAGCTGCCCCACCTCATCAGCCTCGTCCGAATCGTGTGGGTCAACTCCCCGTACTACAACAGCCGAGAGAGAATAACGGCGCTCTTCCGGAAGGTGAGGGCAGCCAGCCAGTCCCCTAGGCCGGCGGGCAGATCCCCAGTTGTCTCAGACCAACTCCGAGAAGCTCCTGTGAGGATGGGCAGAAATGCCGGGCGGAGAGCCAAACCTTTGGGGGCCTGCTTTCTGCCCATCACGCCCCACTGCTTAGGCCATTCTGTGTTGTTCGTCAAAAATTATTTGAAATGCTTCCAAGCCACTATTATTTTCTGTGACAAAATAATGTCTAGAGCAGTTAAATAGCTATAAGAACACAAAAACACTGTTCAGTTAAAAGGCCTATTAAATGCAAAGAAACAATCGGAAATCGCAAGCACACACTCCGGCATCAAGCTCGCACTAAAAACCCACACGCGAGAAGAGCCAGCCCAGTCTCCCTGGGGAAGGCCTTCCTGAACTGGGGTGCCACCCCTGAAAGGCCCCCCTCCCTGCACCCTCCCTGCTTATCCGCTGGAAGTGGGGTGCGAGAACCGGGCCTGTGCCACCGACCTTCCATGTCCGATGGGCTCGTGTGGGAACAAGGAAATGGCCAGTTTGCAATATTCGGTCGTAGGAATTATTCCTCAAGGCTCCTTTGGGTATTCATTTCTGTGCGGCCCAATAGCCGGAGCGCTCTGGGCAGCAAGTCATAAAACGACTGACGGCACATAGCCCAATTCCCCCGCCATTCCAGTTAGACCTTTTCCTGCTCTGGTTTGCGTAAGGCGGCCCTCCCTGAGCTGGCGCCCCTCAGCGCGGGGAGCCTGAGCCTCGGAAGCGCGGAAGGGGTGGGCAGGCGTCCTCTTCCCCGTTCTCCCCAGATGAGCAACAAGATCATCCGGATGTGCTGCAAGGACATCTCGCTGGACCGGCTCTTCGAGGGCTACGTCCGCTCCTCCCGGCAGACCCTCCACGGCTGCATCGCCTGCATGTCTTCCTGGAAGGAGTGCTACCAGCACGCGGCTTACATGCACAACAAGTGAGGGCTCGCGGCTGCCCCACATGGCCTGCAGCAGCTCCCGGAGGGCTCAGGCAGCGGGAGGCCCCTGTCCCAGCCCCTCCTGCCCGGGGCCCTTTGGCTGGAGGTGGCGGGGCTGACCAGAGGCCTCATCCGTGCACAGAGGAGCTCCCCGGAAGAAGCCCATCGCTTTGTCTTCTCGCGGGCATGGGCCCCCCCACGCACGGACCCCGCTTCCTCCTGGAGCCCTTGTGCTCGGGCTGCGCTCCCAGCTGAGTTCTGGCTGTGGTGTCTCTCCAGCCCTCCGGCCAGGGTGGGCAATCCCCTCGGCTCCTCGGGGCAGAGGGCCAGGGCGAGGTGGTGCGGCTGCTGGGCCGGGGGCGTGCTGTGCAGCAAGCTGGCCGTGCTGCCTTCCCAGCGCTTGGCGCTGGGGCGGCACGATGGCGTGCGGCTGAGATAGGCCAGGAAGGAGACCGGCCCATGCGCTCTTCCCCTCGCGATGCCTCACTCTGAAACCTCCCAGCCTGACTGACCAGAGGCACGGAAGCCCGTGAGTCGAGACCTCCCCCAAGCCACTTTCAGGGGTCTCAAAGCAGTTTTGCGGCGTTCTCAGCCTGCTGCCCCTGCCTCCCTAGCACCTGCCTTCTCCAGCCCAGCCCCATGAGGTGTCCTCTGAGGTACGGAGCAGCGGTGCAGCCGGCTCGGGACACTCTCGCCCGCCCGGACACGGTTCCCTTCCCCTCTGCTGTGCGAGTCCAGGAGGAACGGGCTCCTCCGGCTTCATGGAGCGGGCAGCATCCGAGCTGATGTGGAATGAGGACTGTGCGGGCTGGCTGTTTGAGGCCCTTGCCCAGCCCTTGCCAGCCCAGAGGGCCGCTGATCCTTGGCTTCTTCGGCTCCCTTCTGGCCCGGGCCCTGTCGTCTCTTCCCTGATTCTCCGAGCTGTACTTCAGAAATAATGCAACGTAATCCATCATTATGATTAGGGATGTCAGGTTTAAGTGGGTGCCTGGTCCTTGACAATTAAGTCTAAGTGTTGCTTGTCTGCTTCAAATTCAAATTAGTGGGGCCTGGATCAATATCATAAAAGACATAAAGATGTTTAGCGTGTGAGCAGCTCTGATGTGAGGCAGGCGCGGCCAGGCCTGGATGAGGCACTCAGCCGTGCTCCCGGGGCGAGGCCGCACGTCCTCCACGCTCCTTGATTAGATGCTTTCTCCAGAGCCCTCTTGCCTGGGGTGGGCGGGGGGGCAGGGGGGCGGGGGGGAGAGGCAGGCACATGGGGGTCGCTCGCTCACCATCCAGCAGCTTCTCTGGCCTTTCTCCAGTGGGCGGGACTCTCCCTGGGGAGCCTTCTGTCCATTCAGGGGATACTGTCTAATCAGTATCCTGTTGTTCACACCTGCCTGCCCCCCACCCCGGACCACCCAGCAGCCTTGGCGGGGAACGGGCCCCTGGCCCCCAGGCCCGGTGGGGGGTCGGCAGTGGGGACCCGCCTGACCCAGTCCCTCTCCGCAGGCTTTCCGGCAAGGGCTGGGTGCTGGACCAGACCAGCATCTTCGCTCAGGTCGATGCCTTTGTCCAGCGCTGCAAAGACCTCCTGGAGGTAGGTGGGACATCTCATGGCAGCTGTGCCCCAGCACCCCACTTCCCGGTCGGTCCCCCGGACCGATGTTCTGGCTCCTCTGTTCCCATGGCCTGGATATTCAGGCTGGGCCTCCGGCCGTGCAGGCCGGACCCCTCTGACCCACGATCATTTCTGGGTCCTGCGGTCCCCTGGCTGGGGGACCAGGGGACCAGTCCTTGCCCCCGCTCACGCCACCTCACAGGCCGGCGGGCTGCCTGTCTCTGCCCCAGGTCTGTGACAGCCAGCATCACTTTGCGCGCTGGGAGGACGGCAAGCAGGCGCCACTGCCCTGCTTCTTCGGCCAGCGGGGGCCCCAGATGGCCCGGAGCCTGCTGGAGATCGAGGAGACCTTCCACAAGTACCTGAGCAACCTGCGGAGCGTGAAGGGCGGCATCCTGGACGTGAAGAACACCTCCTGGCACGAGGACTTCAACCGGTGAGCGGCGCCCCAGCCACGGTGCGCGCGGCTCTGGCCGGAGGGCGGCCCAGCGCTTGGGAGAGATCGGCCCCCTTGGGGCGCTCGCTTTGGCCAGTGCAGGGAAGCAAGCGGGGGTGGGGCTGCCGGGGGGCACGGGCCTCTCCCGCCTCCCTCCTCACGCCCTCTCCCTGGCGGCGCCAGCTTCCGTGCCGGGGTCAAGGACCTGGAGGTGATGACCCAGAACCTGATCAGCTCCGCCTTCGAGACCGTGAAGGATGTGGAGCGAGGCGTGGAGATCCAGGACATCTTCCACCACCTGTCCTCGCGTGAGGTAGGGCACTGGACGTGGCAGGCGCCTCCGAGCCGGGCTGCCGCACCTTGGCGGCGTGGCTGCAGCGGGCTCGGAGGCCGAGCGGCTTCCAGGGCTGCTGCTTGGGAGGCCTGGCTTGCCCTTGCCTGCCCGGCTGGAGAAACGGGGTCGAGCGCCGCCGCGGGGAGCCCCGAGAGAGGCGGGATGCCTGGGCGGCAGGGGAGGGGAGGGGTGGTGAGGGGGCTGTTCTGGAGACGCGGGGGCCGTGGGTCAAGGAAAGTGCCCCCCCAGGCCATCAAGCGGACCTTCGACAAGAAGACTGTCGACATCTACATGCTGTTCAACCGGGAGCTTTCGCTGGTCAACAAAGAGCTCAGCAAGAAGATCCCGTTCCTGCCACCGCACATGTGCCACTACTCCGGCCTGGCGCACTGGATGCGCGCGCTGCGGCGGCGTGTGGACAAGCCCATGCAGGTAGGGCCGCGGCGGCGGACGGTCGTAGAGGCGCTTGGCGGGCGCCCTCGGTTTGGGTGGGTGGATCGGGAGCACACACGTGCACAAGAGCCCCTGCGGGGGGGGAGGGGGCCGTGTGGACGTGCGCTGAGCGCCCTGCACGTGTGGACGCTTCGGCCAGCGTCCTCTGGTTTGCGTGTCGTCCGCCCGTCTCCTAGCGTGGTGGGGGGCGGGCTGCTGCAGCTCTGCATGCACCCTGCCCCACGGCCCTCCCGCCTGGTGACGAGGGGACAGGCCCCTTCTGCAGCACCACACGTTCTTCCCCCCCGTCTCGCACTGGGGCGCGTGGGGGACGCTCATCCCCAGAGCCCTCCTGCAACGTGGGCCCTTGTGCGGGCTGGCCGAGGCAGCTGGCCCCGGGGCGGCCGCGGCCGCTCCTCTGTATTCATCAGGCAGCCCTCATCCTTTTTGGTCTGTTTCTCAGCTATTTACCTCAATAACACCCCTCTGCTGCTGAGTTCTTTTTGACAGGTTTAATTATACGTTGAGTAGAAACAAAACGGCGCTTCCGCCATCAATCAGCAGCCCCCCGCGCGCACGCTCCTTTCTCCGTGCACATTGGAAAATTGAAGTGGCCGAGCCCGTGTTGGGGTGCGAAGCAAGCTGTCTGTGCACGCCGCCCTGCCCGGCCCGTGCCGCTCCCCTGCCAGCCGCCCCACTGCTGGGGCTGAGGGCAGCCGGGGCTCCTCCGCCCCGCTTTCGATGTGCACCGTGTCCGGGCGCACGTGCCCCGTGCCCGCGAGGCGCTCGGCAGGCGTGGTGAACACCCCCTCCTGCGCTCGCCTCCGGCCGAGCATTCCTCGCACGTGGGTGATGCGGGACGCCCGCCGTTCTGCGCGCCTCGTGGCAAGGGGCCTGCGTTGGCCCCCTGTCAGGATGCCCGAGTGCAAGGGGCTAAGTGGCCCAGGAGTGGGGCGCAGGGGGCGTGTGGGGTGTCAGGGAGGGCCGCCTTTGAGAGCAGGCGGTGTGGTGTGGTGGGGACTGACGCAAGTGTGGAGAGATGCAAATGGACCGGGGAAGGAGGAGCTGTCACGCAGGAGGTGACCAGCGTATTTGCAAATGTTGATTGGAATCCGGAAAAGCCCTGCTTTGTTTCTGAGTGCTTCCCCCCCCCCCCCCGCCCCCGGGTTCAGGGTTAGCGCCACAGGGTTTGGAGGCAGAACGTTCAGCAGCGGGGCCAGTCTGGAAGCCGAGCGCCTTCCCGGGCCGCAAGCCGCAAGCTCTGGGCTCTGCCTGGCACCCAGTGCGAACTCGCCCTCCATCCTGGGCCTCTGCCTCCTGAGCCCGCCCAGCCCTGCTCTTGCTGCCCAGTCCTCGCCTTCCTTGGACCACCTTTCCCGGGTGCCAGCCTTGGAGCTGCCGGCAGCCCCCCAGCCACGGGCTGCGGGGCTCCCTTGGCCCAGGCGGGTGCCGAGAAATGGGCCAGGGAGCCCCCACGCTGTCACCCCAGCCACAGCCGGGCTGCTGGGGCAGCAGTTCTCTCAGGCCCCTTGGCCTACTCCCCGCTCCATCACCGGTGTGCGCCCCCCGCCCCGGCAGGTCCCCAGCCTGACTTGAATAGCCGGCAGGGTGAGCAGCCCGTCCACTCCCTCCCCGGGTGCTGGCTGGCCCTCGCCAGGCACTTCCTGGGCAGAGGAGGCACACTGGGGCACATGCTCCTGGCTGCTGGTGGGGGAGAGCGGGCGATGGCACGGCACAGGGGGCAGGGCTCTGAGGGAGGCTGTGCCGGCTGCACCTGCTCCCCGTCCCTGGCTCCGGTGGGGGTGCTCCGAGGCTCCCGTGTGCTTCCCGTTTGGGGTGCGGCCCCCGGGATGCGATTCTGCAGGGGAGCCGGGCAAGGAAGTCTCGCAACCCCTGCTTGCGTGGAGAGGTTGTAGGGAGGGGGCTTTTTCGCAAAGCGCCCTTTCCCCGCGGGCTTCTGTTGCCGGGGCACAGGGTGCGCTGGGGCAGGTGCTCTCCTTCCAGCGGGTGGATCCTGGAGCCAGGATGCGCCTGAGTCTCCCGGTGGCGTCACTCCACATGGAAAGCTGCAGCTGGCACTGGCGGGAGTGGGTCCGCACCTGCCTGGAAGGTGGCTGCCTTCGCAGTGAGGCGGGCCAAGCCGGCAGAATGTCCCGGCTGACGGACTGCTTCGTGTTTGGCTCGGAAGCACTCTTCCTCCTGGGGGGCCCTTTGGGCTGCAGGGGGGGAGCCCTGCTTTCCCGGGGCGGCCTTCGTCTGCCTCTGCGTGCCAGGCAGCAGGCGCCTGGGCTTTGGGAAGCGTTGGCGATCCATCGGTGGCAGGAAGAGGCATGGGCTGCGATACGGGCCCGGCGTCGGCGTCGTTTGAGGAGCTCTCGTGGCAGCTGTCCTGTAGTCGTGGCGTGTTTAACGTGGGTGTGGGGTTGGCTGCTTCTCTCCGCTCCTCGCTGGCCGGGGCAGCAGAGGCAGCCCCGAAGAAGGCAGGCGTCTCACCCTAGCTGCCCTGTGATGGAGTCGCAAACGGGTTCCCCCTGACCGGACTGCGCAGCCCTTGGAGGCAGGAAAGGCCCCGGAGGGGTCCTTGAGCCGTGCCCGCAGAATGGCCGCCAAGGGTCCGTGGGCTGCGGGGAGGTGGGCCTGCCCGGCTCTCGCTTCGTGGCCCCGGCAGTGGCAGCCCTCCATGCCGCGTGGCTCGCCGAGCGATGGCTCTTCGCTCTCGCCTGTCCTGGCCCAGAGCCCGTCATGCTGGGTGAACCAAGATGTCCCGGATGAGTCAGCGTTGCTAACGGCAATTGCTTTCAGAAGGCTTTCTTTTATTATTTTTAATTTTGGCACAAATAGCTGGCCTGATTTTTCTTGGTGGCATATGTTGTTTTCTTTATTACACCCACCGGAAAGAGTCGAATGGGCACCCGGGACCTTGCGTCCTCCCTTCGTCTGTGCCCGCTCTTGACCGAGGGTGAACTAACGTTCCCGTTGCGCTCAGGACGGGGCTGCGGGAGTGCGGGCACACGGGCGGGCCTGACGCAGCCGCCCTCGCACTGGTCTGCTCTCCCGTGGCACGCCGGCCCGGGCCCCCCTCCCACATGAGCGCACCGGTGCGCTCGCGCCTCCTCCCCTGCTGACGCACCTGCGCGTCGCTTCAGCCCCTCCAGAAGCACCCCTTCCCGGGCAAGGGGGCGGCTGCACCCGCAGGCGGGGAACCGGGAGATTGGCAACCCCCGGCTCACAGAATCATGCCCCCCCACCCCCAGTGTGGGACAGGAGGGGAACATTGACCTGCCAGCTCTGCTGGACTGAGGCACTGCTCGTGCCGGACCGCTTGGGCCCGGCCGGGGTGCCACACCCCGGGGCCTGGCAGGTGACTCTGGAGCACTTGGGAGGCAGAGGCGGACGCCGGTCTTCCTCCGGCCGGCATGCTGAGTGCCGCGGCGCATTGGCTGAGCAGGGGCTTGGTTGTGGACGCCCCCAGAGCCGAGAGCAGGAGGCCGGGCAGCAGGGCAGCTGCGCTGAGGCAGGAGAACCAAGCTCAAGGCCGTAGGGGCCAGCGGGGGGCAGGACTGGAGCACCCTGCTGGGGCAGCAGGGGAGGGGAGGGTGCGGCCTGAGGCTGGGTTGGGCCAGGCATGGCTGAGGCCAGCGGCAGAGGGGAGGGCTCGCTCTCGCGGAGCGTGTGCCCCGGCCTCCCAGCTGGCACTCTCTGCTTCCAGCCACCGGAGCCCCGGGATCCTGGGGTGCGGGCTGCCCAGGGAACGCATGGGCCTGGTGTTGCTGGCTGGAAGCGCTGCCCCTGATTTGGGGCCAGGGGCTGCACGGACCTGGCGGTGCCTTCAGCTTGGTCTGCGCTCTGTGTCTGGCCCACGGAGGGTCCCTGGTTCAATCCGTGGGGCCTTGGCTGATGCACCCCCCCCGGCGCGCCATGTGCAGCCGGGACAAGGTGGCGCTGGCCGGGCGGCTGGAGTGTTCCCTGCTTCCGAGGGGAGCCGCCCTCCCACTTGCTGGTTGAGGGGTGTCCTTCCCGCCGGAGAGGGGCAAGAGAGTGGGTCCCCAGGGCCACAGCCCCCCACGCGGCGCGCCCTGAGCAGAGCCTCCCGCTTCCCTCCGGGCAGTGCCTCACCAAAGCCCACTTCATCCCGCACATCGGGACCGGGGAGGAGAGCTTCCAGAGCTACCAGCTGCTGGTGCAGGCCATGGACGAGATCGAGAGGAAGACCTTCCAGGGGTGGACCCAGACCCTGGACAAGGACTGCCTGAAGCGCCTGGACACCCCTCTCCTCATCCTGAGCACCGAGAAGCCCGGCATGCTGGACATCAACTTCGACAAGTGCGTGTGTGCCGGCGCGGAGGGGCCTGTGCGCCGGATCCCCGCCTCACGCTGCCCCTCTGCTTCTGCTCCAGGCATCTGCTCAAGTTGTTTGTGGAGATCCACTACTGGGAAAGGGTGCTCTTTGAGATCCCCCACTACGTGGTGGAGGTTTACGAGAGGAAGGAGGACCTGCGCAATCTCCGGGAGAACCTCCTGCTCGTGGCTCGCGATTATAACAGGTGTGCTGCCTGAGAGGGGCGCGTTCCTCCGGGAGTCTCCCCCCTTCTTCGTGCAGCTCCCCTGTGCTGCAGCCGGGCCCTTCCTGGCCGTGCGCCCTGGGCCAGCACACCTGCGGGGGGACGGGTGGGTTCGCTTCCCACTGCTTGCCCTCTGGCCATCCCGCTCCCGCTCCCAAGCAGCCCCAGATCAGAGCCGCCCTCCACGTGCCAGACAGGAGGCTGGAGCTGGGCTCCGGGGCTGACCCACTGGTTCCCAGGCAGGACTCCGAGCGCTGCCACATGCACAGCTGTTCCTCCCTAGATAATTGTCTGTGATCAGGAGAAAGACGGGAGGAAATGGGAAATCGGGAGGGACGTGAGTGGAGGACATTTCCTCCCAGGCCTCCTGCAAATTCTGCAAATGAGGCCGAGCGGCGGTGTGAGAACAGCCCCGCTGGCGGGCCCCTGCCCCGTCCAGCCGCCCCCCGGTGGCAGCGTGGGGTCCGGAGGCAGCGACGCCGAGGGCCCACTCGCCTGGGGGTGGGACCGGCTTCAGGGGGAGACCAAAATGCAGTGATTCCTGACGACGGTTTTGAAGGTGTGCTTGGCACTGGGGGCGGGGGGGGAGCGCGCTTGCTTTATCGCCGTCTTCTCCGAAGTGTGACATGGAGGCGTTTCTCTGCCGAGAAAGTGTTGTTTGAAACGAGCTTTGTCTTGGCACCTGTATTTTTATCCCGACACAAGTGTAAGCATTTCTTTTGTGCTGGCTTTTTTCCACTCGGGAATTAATTGGAGACCAGGCTGGTGGTGCGGGAGAGGAATGGGCAGCGTTCCTTCCCCAATCTCGACAGGCGCTCCTGCATGGCTGAGGGAGGAGGGCTGGAACGGGCCGGCGTGCACCGAGCGAGCGCCGGTTTGGATCCTCATCTGCACGCGAGCGGATTGAGGTGACATGCACCAAGGAGTCGCACCCTTGTGCTTCCCGGGCTACTTAATTGGGATTACATCGACATTCTGTGTTTGGAATTTAATCGCTGACACAGTCGGGGAACAGCCTCCAGTTCACCCTAAACATGGACTGAAGCTCTGGAGAAAAATTCCACTTCATGGCGACTGCCTTGATGATGCTAACCCATGATCTGTTTCACCCTTGTTTGGTTGCCTTGCGTAGGGTTTGCATGGCAGACGATCAAGCAAAATACGGTTTGTTTTCTCAATGCTACAGTTGTTTGATTCCCTCTTCCTTACCTCATGTATCCAGAATATTTTAGTGGTGTGGTTGCTGGCTTCTAGGGTTTTTCACTGCTCTTGCTTACCTTTGTAGCCTGGGAAAATAACCCGTGAACAACCCACGGTTCTGAGTTCACATGTAACAACAAGCCATTGTTTAAACAGCCATGAGCTCAATACCTAAAAAGAAACTGTAGGGTCTTTTCCTGGGATATTAGTGATTTACAAACCATGATTTGTTGGTGTGGCTAGGTTCCCACAACATGGCAGTCCAGGAATCAGCCCAGATCATGGGTTCGCATTGTATGTAAACTTGGTTGGAGGGCTTGCCCCTTTCTTATTACGTAGGGTGATGCTTAACAGCTTATGAAAGGGATTTAACCAAGTTGAGGAGGCGGAGGAGGAGAGGTGCGCCCAGGACTGCTCGCTGTGAAGACCACACGAGCTGTGGTGTTCAGGGGTCACACACCTTGGGGAGGTGCAGGACAGGCCTGGGGCCCTCTCGTCCTGTTCCTGGGCTTTCCGGGGGCACCGGCCTGGCTGCTGCAGGGGGCAGGGCTGGATGGGAGGGGCTCTCTGCCCTCCCCCCCCCCGCAGCCCTTTCCCAATGATGCTCTTCGCTCGGCAGTTGGACCGCTTGTCCTTAGATGCTGCGGCTGCCTCTCCTGCAGACCCTGCGACCAGGAGGATGCGTGCCGGTTTGGTCGGAGGGGAGGAAGGTGCCGGCCCTGTTGCGGGACCTCATCTCCCCCCACCCGCTCACACACCTCCCCTCCCCGCTCCCCAGGATCATCAGCATGCTGTCCACAGAAGAGCGGGGCCTCTTCCGGGAGCGCATCCGCTACCTCGACCGGAAAATCCAGCCCGGCCTGAAGAAGCTCCACTGGTCGCTCAAAGGGGCCAGCACCGTCTTCATCTCAGAGTGCCGGCTGCACGCTAGCAAGGTCAGTGGGAACCCGTGGCTTGGGGGCAGGGCCTGCCGAGGAGCCTGAGGGATGGGGAAGAGACCCCCGGGGCCTTCCGGCGATGGGGCTGTGCAGTGACCCCTCGCCTCCCGCCAGTTCTGTCCTCCAGCTTGGCCCGGGAGCCATCCCTTCCCCTCCATGGGTAGCTGGGAGAAGCCACAGCATTTCCAGTGGCGCACTGGCCTGGGAGCGCCCGTTCTTTTGCTGGCATCGCACGGCTGTTGGGTGCCTCCCGCCCAGGAGCTCTCCAGCCCCCTGCAAACGGGGAGCGTGGCCGCCAGGGGACGGCCGTCCCCGCTGCTCATGGCCGTCCCCGCTGCTCACGGCCGTCCCCGCTGCTCACGGCCCGCTGCTCACGGCCGTCCCCGCTGCTCACGGCCGTCCCCGCTGCTCACGGCCCGCCGTCCCGGCTGCCCCGCAGGTGCAGAACATCGTGAACGAGTACAAGGCGGCGACCTTGGCCATCGCCCGCCGGGCCCAGCAGATCAGTGAGGCCCTGCTGGTGCGCATCACGGGCAAAAGGGTGTACAACGACCTGGAGTTCGAGGCGGACCAGAAGGAGCACCGGGAGCTGGGGCAGAAGAAGCTGCTCAGCTTGCACGAGGACAGCATCGCCATCATGCAGCAGACCTACGAGGTCTTCAAGCATGACGGGCCGGAGGTGAGCAGGCCGAGATGGCGGGCGGGTGGGCTCCCGAGGGGGATGCTCCGCTCTCAGGTTTGGCGGGGCCTTTTCGAGGTACATAATTGAAAGATCGAGCCCACGCGAGTGAACTGAGCGCCGCTGAGAGGAACCGAAGCGCACGCTGTGCTCGTCCAGCTTCCTGCGGACAGTGCCTTTGTGTTTCTCGGGGGGGGGGGAGGTCGCTTTGGAAGGGCAGCCTGATGGGGAGTGCTTTGGGGAGGGGCTGCTGGGGCACCCGGCCAGGTCCTCTGGTTCATCCGGTCATGGGCCCCCGTTGCTCTTCGCATGGCGGGGAAGGATGCTTGCTCCCGGGAGCGGTAGCAGGTTCCCCAGGGGCAGAATGGCGCATCCCTCCACTTGCCCACGCGGTGCCGGGGGCGCCAGAGGGCAGGGAGGGCAGAGCGGGTGCTCCGGCAGGGCTCCTGCAACACTCTCCCCACAGGTGCAGCAGCACTGGTTCAACTACACGGTCAAGATGGACAGGATGATGGAGGACGCCCTGCGGCTGAACGTCAAGTGGTCCCTCATGGAGCTCTCCAAGGCCATCAATGGGGACGGGAAGGCCAGCCCCAACCCCCTCTTCAGGGTGAAGGTGATCCTGCAGGACACCTGCCCCGGCCAGGCCCCGCAGGTGAGCCCGGCCCCTCCCCTCCCCTCTCGCCTCATCTCCACTTGCTCTGGACCCTTCAGGAAAGCTGCCTCTCCCACCCTTCCGTTCCCAGGCTGGAATTAAGAGGGAGGCCGGTGGGAACGTCGTGTCCTCGAGCTCTGGAATACCTTCAGATGCGGCAAAAGAAGCATTTGGAGGCGAGGGGATGTACCGTACCTCGATTCTCAGAAGAGCAAACTGGAAGGGGCTTGGTTCTGTCCCGGCCCCCTTCCTCTTGGCGGGGGACTCGCCCCGGGCGCCTCGCCTTTTCCACTGACCTGCCGGCATCTGCTTTCACAGGTGGAGTTTTCGCCCACGCTGGCTCAGCTGGCGGGCATGATCAACGACATCAGCATGCACCTGTTTGCCAGCATCGCGCTCTTCCGCCACCTGCCAGAGATCCTCATCAGGCGCAAGTTTGCCCGGGATCCCATCTCTGCGCTTGTGGGTAAGCCCTCCACCCCCCCCCCCCGGCGCCTGCAGCAGGGCTGGAGGCATCCCAGGCTTTGCCGACTCCTGCCAAAGTGTGGGGCTGCTTCGTAAGGTGGTCTGTCGGTCCCCCACGCTTCACGCCTCGGGTCCAGCCAGGTCCAGGGCTGGGGCGGCAGAGCAGTTCGGTTTGGTTCAGTTGCAAACCTTTTGTTACTTACTTACTTACTTAATTACTTATTTAGAAGGCTTCTATGCTGCCCCATTCGCCGAAGCCTCGGGGTGGCTCACAATAATAAATAAACACAGTATAAAACAATATAATATAATACAATGCAATGCAATACAATACAATATAATTTGAGTCAACCTGGCCCGAAAAATAAAATAAATAATGTTAACAATTAAAATAATGTTTGAATAAAAAGGTCTTCACCTGGCGCCGAAAAACAAATAATGACGGCGCCAGGCGAGCCTCTCTGGGGAGCGCATTCCATAGATTGGGCGCCACCGCAGAGAAAGCCCTCCTCCGGGTACTCACCCTCCTGATATCCTTCATGGAGGGCTCCCAGAGGAGGGCCTCTGCCCCTGATCTCAAGGGGCGGGCGGGCATATATGGACGGAAGTTTCTACCTACGAGCAAGTTCCTGGGAAGGCGTCGAATGCCCTCCCCCGTTCAAAAGAGAACGAAAACACGGTAAGGTGTGATTCTGGGCGTGCTTGCTTAGAAGAGGGCCCTGCAGCTCCCCGAATTCTCCGGCCAGCACAGGCAAGTGCTTTACGAGCCCCTGCAGAGGTACACTGGCGGGAGAGCTGAGGAGACAGGCGTCTTCCCTTGCTGTTGAGATGACACTGGAGCGGGCTCCGTGCCCCCCCGCCCCCCCCAGACGGCTGTTCCGCCACCAGGGCATCTCCACAGAGAAGGCTCTCTCTGCAGGCCAGGTCCCATCCTGCGCCGTTGCTGCAAGATGCTGAGCCGAGCAAGTGGGAAGGGGCAGTCCTCAGTGGATCGTGTATGCGTTCGACTTGAGAGGGCGAAGGAGCCCGGCCCTGCCTGTGTGTGTGAGCTCGGGAGGCGCTACGGGGCCTTTGCGCGGTTGCGCCCCCCAGGCACCAACCCTGGAACAGGCAGGTGGGCACTGGGGGCTCGGTAACGGAGGCGAGGGAGCCACTGCGGGCTGGGCGGGGAGAGGACCCGGGCCGCAGCTGCGTGCGGACTGCATGCACACAGAGCCAGGCCGCCTCCTGGCTTTTGTCTCGTCCGTCGTCAGCCTCTTTCCCTGGGCCAGAGCCCAGGAAGGCTCCTGTGTTCGGCTACTGCCGCCGCCGCTCCTTCCTTGACAGAAAGGAGCGCCTGCCAGCGCATGAGGTTTGTTTGTGTCACGGTGTGATTCATGGCTTTGGCGCCGCTCCTCCTGGTAGCTCCCCAGGAAGCCTCGGAAGGGGAGGCTTGAGTAATGCGGAGCCTGTGCAGCCTCCTACCCCCGAATCCTGGCAGGGGGAGAGAGCGCGGGCTTCTTGGCTGGCGCCTCTCCTTGCTTGCCTTCCTCGAGGAAGGCCTGTGGGCGCCACGTCCCCTGCCGACTCGTGCGGTCCAGAATCGCCCCGATGAGCCCCCAAAGCGCCGGCCTGGTGCAGGAGCGAGGGCTGGTGGGCTCGGCACCCGCTTCCCGACCCGCGGCCCTCCAGACGTGCTTGGCCGGTGCCGGCCGAGAACCCCAGGCGTCTGGCCCGCACATCTGGATGGCCCCGGGCTGGGAAGGGCGGCGAGGGCCGTGTCCTTCCTGGGGGAAGCGAGGGCTTGTGGTGCGGGAGGCCGCGAGGGGGAGGGGGAGCCCCCCCTCCAGCCCCGCCGTGCTCCTGGCGCCCACTGGGTCTCCACGGCTGCTGCTTTAAAGCGAGCGACACAGAAGCAAGCTGTGCCCCCAGCACATCGTGCAACCTGACCCCGGCTGGCAGCGGTGGCTGTGCCTGGGGCGATGAATTGCAGGCCCTGGCTCTGCCGCCATGCTCTTCAGCTCTCTCACTAGGGTTGCCGGAGGAGAGGCTGCCCCCCGCCCCCCCCGGCACCTGTGCTTGCGCCTCCGCTCTTCTCTGCATGGGGGTGCCCTGGCCCAGGCTCTCCAAGACCCCCGCTGTGGCGAGTGGCTGGAACGGCACACCGGGTTGTCCCTCCGGAGCAACACGCTCTTCGTGACGGCCTTTTCTCCCAGTTCGCCTTGTGTGCAAGTCCTGCATGTGGGGTTGGTAGCATGGCCGGCAGGTGTCTCCCCTGGAGAAGCAGCGGCCGCCACGTGCTCCGACTTGCCCCGGGGCTTAGACCAGCGGGCCCTGGGGGATTTTCTGGCTGGCGTGGCAGGGGCTCTGGCCCAGGGGAGCGCGGGGTGATTTGGGCAGTGGGCTGACCGCCCCCGAGTGCCCCTTCTTTCCACGCAGAGCCACGGCGGTCCCTTGGCACCCCTGTGAGCGGTGGGCAGTGGGACAGGTGGCTGGGAGGCCGTCGAGGGAAGACCCACGCCAGGGCCAGCCAGGCGCAGGTGTCGGCCTCTCTGGTGAGATCCTTGCAGCTTGTACTGATTCCTCTCGGGAGCAAAGATCAGCTCACCCTGGTCGAGAGGGAGAGCAGTGGAGCCCTCGTGGGCAGGCCGTGGCATCTTGCGCCTCTCTGAGCATCTTTCACGGCCGAGCTGCTTGCCTCTGGCGCAGCACTGGCCTCCCGCTCAGGTCCATGCCGTCAGTGGAGTCGCTGGGAGCAGCGTCTGCTGTCATTTCTTTGGATGAGCTTCCGTCACGGAGGCCTGAGGACGCGCACGAAGCGCTCGGGCAGGTGCATCAGGCGCCGCTCACTTAATTGCGGCCCATCTTGGCTCACTGCATCCACAAAGGAGGGGGCTTCCAGCTGGGATCGGGAGGAGATCAGCGCCTCCTCGTGAGAGGAAGTGGATCCAGTCTTTCTGAAAGAAGCCGTTACTGGGCTGCCCCAAAAGAACCGCTCCAGAACTCTGAAGACGGACGGGGGCAGTTGCAGGCTGCCGGCCAACCTTCCCTTCCCGGCCGAGACGCCAGCGCGGGTGGCAGCCGACCGACTGCGACACTCCTGGGCAGAACAGGTTTTCTGTCGTCACTTCGGTCGGCTTTCGGCCTGGCCCTGGAGGAGAAGCAGATTCTGCCACCCCTGAAACGACCTATGAGGGAGCGAGAGAGTGTGGCAGTTTGGTTCTTGAGCGTCTTGGCAGCGGTTGGTGCTGTTGGCCACGGTGTCTGGTACAGGCCGTTTGAATGGGCGCGTTAATGACGCATAAAAGGACGTTCCGTCTGAGTCCCAGAGGACTCCGAAGCTTGGATTTTCCTTTGGAGAAGCGGTGCTGCTCCTTCTTCGGCAAGGCTTGTTCTTTTACAGGTTTGAGTGTGCTCCTTCCGATCATGTTCCTTCCACCAAGGCAGCACCCAAATGTTTGGGTGCCCTGTAGTTTCCTGAAACCCCTGGACCTCTTTTTTAAAACGGCTTGTTGGCCATCTTTCGGCTCTGCAGTCTGAGGGCAATTTTAGTGACAGGTTGCACAGCTGAATCGGCAAATTCACATCCGAGTTCGTGGGGATTTGTTAGAGACCGTGGGCTTCTCCTGGTGAGCAGGCCCTCGGCGTCAGGGAGTCTCACTGGAAGGTGCGGTGCTGTCGCTGAGCCACGGCGGTGTCCCGGCACCGAGCTCGCTTCTCCTTCCGCAGAACGGGATGAGGAGATAAAGAAAATCCAGCTGCAGATCAGCAGCGGCATGCAGAACAACGCGACGCACCTCCAGGCGTACCTGAAGACCTGGGATGTGTACCGCGAGATCTGGGAGGTCAACAAGGACGCCTTTATCAACCGCTACCGGCACCTCAACCCGCTGGTGTCTTCCTTCGATGCGGACACGGCCCGGTGAGTGGGAGCGTGCCGGTGTGGCCAAGGACCAGTCGGCAGATGGCCGCCGGAGGGGAGCAGCAGGGCGGTTGCCATTGTGGGCTTCCGGGGGCATTTGGCTGGGGTGCAACGTGCATGGCAAGGGCCATGTGCCAAGGTGTGGCAACAGGTTCCCGGCGGTGCCATCCCAGGAGGCATACCTCTGGCTCTGCCCGCTGTGCTTTGGCGCCGTCGCTCTGGGTTTGGGCACAGATCCCCTTCCAAGGGACCTGCACAATCGCCTCGGTCTGCGTGGAGAAGACAGCGGGCCGGCAGGGCCTCGTCCCGGAGCCGCCGTCCGCAGCCTGGCTGGCTGAGGGATGCCGGGAGTCGGAGGGGGCCGGGGTGGGGAGGGCTGCCCCGCAGGGGTGGACGTTGCCGTCGGTTTCCGCCGCCGCAGCGTGTGCGGCTGGCTGGAGGGGAGGGGCAGTGGGGCAGACATGGCCAGGAGGGCCCCTGTCCCGCCCGCCACGGTTTGCAGTTGGCGCACGGTGCTCCCCCCCGGCGGATTTGGGAGCTCTCCCGCCTGGAGCAAAGCATTGTGGGAGAGAGGAGGCGGGCAGAGAGCTGGCCCTCGCCTCTGCCCCGCGTCCCCGCGGCTTCTGCCGACGAGGGCATTCCGCTTTCCCTGCACGCGGCAGACGGTGGTGGAACCACCGCTGTGCAGCACTCAGCAGCAGCCCTGCCCATTCTGCGGCGGAGGCTGGGACTCGGAGCGGCTTGAGCGATGGCTTTGGGGGAATGAGCAGCAGGAAGGAGAAAACCTGTTTCCATGCAAATGTCAAAAGTGATTGTAAAAACCCCAAACTGGGGAGAGAAATACCGAGTGTCTGAGTGCACGTTGGATGTTTGTACAGCTCTCCCCCTGGAGACATCACATTAAGAGCTTTGTAAACAAGATCCAGCTGCCGCGGGAGAGGAAGCAAATCGGCTCGGAAGCCCAGGCCTCCCTCGGAGACCCGGCCTGGCGGGGCCGACCTCGCTGGAGAGCGAGCGGGAGAGCATGCCCGGAGGGGGGCGGCCCCCTGAAGGCCCTCTCCCCATGCAGCGGAGAGCCTCCGTGCGTGGCCGGCAGGGGCCTTTGGCCCGGGGCCCTTGCAGGAGCACACGAGGAGGGTTCCTCACGTCAGGGGTTATTGGGATGCCTTCTTTGCTGCATCGCTGGGCACTGCGGGACTGGTCCCTGAGCGGAGGGCATTCCATTCGGCCCCCAGCATGGGGGGAAAGCAGCAAGGAAGCCCGGGCACGTGGTGGCCAGCAAAATGCAGCCAGGGAGGCCCAGCCAAGGAACCAGGAGGGCATCTTCGGAGGGGCAGGAGCACTGAGGGGCCAGGGAGGGGGGCTCGGTGGCCGGAAGCAGGGGAGGAGAGCCGGGGGGCAGGACGGGGTGCCAACTCCAGGACTGGACAGCCAGCCTGCACACGGGTGGGAGGGATGCTGCGTGGTCAGGTGCAGAGGCGAAGCAGGGAGGAAAACAAGCCCGGGGCACGTGCAGAGCGCTTGCCGATGGGACTGAGCAGAGGCGCGTGGAGGGTCCAGGCAAAGCCAAGGCTGTGAGTGTCCCCCGGGGCCGCGGGGCCAGTGCCTGAGGAAGAAGCTCGGGGAGAGGAGGGGAGGATATGGCTGGGAGGAACAGGGGTGCGTTTTGCCTGCATTCCTGGCCGGTTTGCAGAGGCCCTTCCCGCCTCCGCCGAGCCGAGGCGGGAGAGCCAGCAAGGGCCGCGTTGCCCCCAGCTGGCCGGGTCAAGCTCCCCACTCCCCGCTCTCCAGTCAGTTATCCGGCGCCGGTCCCCAAGACCAGGCATCGTGGCCGAGAGCAATCCGTGTCTACATGGGAGAGGATAAGCGGAAGGATTCCATCCCTGATCCTTTAATCTCTTAATAATTTATTGAACAAGCATGTCGAGTACCTTGGAGGGGGAGCGAGACGCCGACGTGCGCCGCTCCCCCGCCACGCCACCCCTGGAGCGCGCCGCTCGCGGATCCGAGAGGGGCCTGGGAGGCCGGGGGCGCCTGGGCCGGCCACTCGTGGCTCGCTGCGGGGGGAGAGCCGGGGAGCCGCCCAGCCGGAGCGGGGTCCCCCAGCATCCTGGTGTCGCGTGCAGGCCGGGGCGTCCCTGGGGCAGGCGGCACCGCGAGGCCTCTTCCGCGGCTGCCTCTCGCCCTTTGAACTTCCTCGTCTGGTGGGGCTCGCAAGCGCCTGCCGCCCCCGACTCTCACGCGGCTTCAGTAGCACACAGGGGCATTCTGAGATTCGAGGCATGGAGGGCGGGCGGCAGGGGCGGGGGGCGCATTTCACTGCAGGTGGGCAGGACAGCCCATCAGCCCCGGCTGCCCCGCCACCTTGGTCCTCGCCCACCGTCCGGGGCTGCACCCCTCCCTTGCCCCCCCAGCACCGTTCCACCCCTCCCTGCCTCCCCGCTCTGCTGACTCGGTGTTCCTGACACACCTAATTTATGGGCTCGGCGTGAGGGGGAGGCGAGAGCGGACCCCTAACGAGGGGCGGGCGCGAAGGGTGCCGCGGCCCGATCAGTCTCTGCCAGTGCCCGACGGTTGCCATTGTCCCCTTCGTCTCTCTGGGACTGCGCCGTGTCCCCTCTTTTTTGTTTGTCTCCCTGTTAATAAAGTTTGGCTTTGTGTTTCCAGTGACCCATTGACAGGGAATTAATTAATGAAACGGGAAGATTTAATAAGATCCCTTGGGGCTGGAACAATTCTCCACCTGCTGGCCTTCCCTGCTTGGATGAGTCAGGGAGGCAGACATAAAAGCTCATCTCAGCTAGCAGACCGCTTGGAGGGCCCTGGCCCTCCTCCTCCTGCTCCGTGGGACGCCGGCTGGCCTGCTCAGAGGACGGAGGGTGGCAGGCCTCCGTTTGCTGTGTGCGCATCGTGCAGGCGTGTGGAAGGAGGGCTCCCGGGGCCTCGAGGCCCAGCCGGGCATAGCTCAACGGGCTGCCCTGGATTCCGAATGCTTCGGTGGCCCTCCGGCTGGCTCGACTAGAGCCTGAAGCAGCAGATTAATCGGCGGACTTTTAGATCTGGGTCCTTATAATGCCCTTCTCAGAGTGCAGCAAACTGAGGGTGAGGATTAGAAGAACGTGACTCGTTCAGAAATGTGACGCATCACGTAGGGGCTGGGAGGACACGGAATAATCAACTCAAGGTGTAGGTGTAGGACACGGAATAATCAATGCAAGTTGCGACAACCCAGATTCAGGCTGGACATCAGGAAAAGCTGCCTCGCCGTCAGAGCAATAGGGCAGTGGAACCGGCTGCCCGGGGAGGTGGGGGGCTCTCCCACACTGGAGACATTCAAGAAGAAACCAGGCAGCCCTCTGAGTGGGAGGGTGTGCCTTGCTGTCCTGCAACAGCAGAGGGTGGAGCTGCTGGCCTTCAGGGCCCCTTCCAGCTCTGCTACTCTATGATTCTAGGTGACACACATGCAGTTCATTGCTGTGACCTCAGCGTGTCCGCTGCTCCGGAGTTTGGTGACCTTCCGCCGCATGTCGGCAGCTCCCGGCCCTTTTGCCTGCGGCGCAGAGGCATGGAGGGGCGCGCAGGTCCAGCAGCTGCAGTGGGGGGATGTCGGGGCCTGGGGTGGGGGCTGGCGGAGGGGCACGGCCGATTTGGACCCTGCGCCTGCGCTTCCCAGTGGCTTCCGGCTCACCACGCTGGGACTCGTGGAGACGGTGTCCTGGCCTTCACTGACCTGCACCCCCCCCCCCGTGGGCTGGATGGCACCCCCGGCACCCCCCGGCGGCCCAGCCCAGCGCTGGGTGGCTCCAGGTGGGGAGGGCTGCGGTCGCTGCCGGAAGGCTCCTTTCCGCGCGGAGCGGCTGACGGGCCTGGGGTGCCTGTGCCCAGGTACATGGAGGTGGCCAACAACGTCCAGAAGGAGGAGACGGTGCTGAGCATCCAGTTCGTGCTGCTGGACTGCTCCCACCTGAAGGCGGCCGTCGTGCAGCACTGCAGTGAGTGGCAGGGCAAGCTGACCAGCCTGCTGAACGAGATGGCCAGCAGCCGCCTGCGCGAGCTGCACGCCTACCTGCAGGAGAACGCCGCCGAGTGAGTGCGGGGCCCCTGGGCCGGCGCGGACGGAGCCGCAGGGAGACGCCTCCTCCCAAGCCGGCGGGAGGCACTGCCTGGGGCCGAACGAGGGCCCTCCGCGTGCAAAGCGGGGGGCCCCTCGGGCGCCGGCCTCCCCCCGCTGAAGGAGGGCCCCTCGTCCCACAGCGTCAGCCGCCCCCCGCAGACCCTGGAGGAGCTCGGCCGGAGCCTGCAGCTGCACGAGACGCTCCAGAACGAGCTGCCGAAGATCGAGGGGCAGATCCCGCCCATCCACGAGCAGTTCGCCATCCTCGCGAAGTACGAGGTGGCCGTGGAGGAAGAGGTACGCCCCTGGCCATGGGTTGGGGGGGGCCGCCAGACGTGCCCCTCCCACCCCGAGCAAGGCTGTGACCTCTGCCTGGCTTCTCCATGCTAACCTGATCCTGAGCGCAGCTCCCCGCTTTTCTGCTGAGGCAGGCAGTCTCAGCGTTCGGTTAGATGCCTTTTATAAGGGCAAGAGGCAGGCGCAAATTTGATTGGCATCCGTCGTGCCGAAGCGCGCTGGGGGCCGCGGCTTGCAGCATGCGCCTCTCCAGGCCCGGGCGGCCGAGAGGGGAGGTGCCGTGGAGAACCCCTCGGAGGAGAGCCCGGGTGCCCCCCAGGTGTGCCGGGCGGCCACCTCGAGGAGGCCGGGAGTCGTCGCCCGACGAGAGGCTGCGCCGGCCCATCCCCTCGCCCCCAGGCCTCCGTCCCGCGGCCCCAGCGCTCCCCTCCCTCTGTTGCAGGTGCTGCAGCTGCTGGGCGAGCTCCACGCGGAGTGGCTGTCCTTCCAGCAGTGCCTCCTGGACAGCGATGCCATGCTGAAGAAGCACAAGGAGAAGTTCAAGACGGGGCTCATCCACTGCGCGGACGACTTCAAGAAGAAGGCCCAGAACCTGCTGCAGGACTTTGGCTCCAACGGTGAGCGGCCGGCCGGCCCTGGCCGCTCTCCGCCCCGCTCCCTGCTGCTGGGCAGGGACCAGGCCGCTGCGTTTGGCTCGCCCCCCGGGGCCGGGGCGGCTCCAGCTCCTCGCGCTGGAAGCAAGGCGTGCGGAGACCGCGGTGCCGGAGCAGGGAGGGCTCATCTCCAGGGCTTGAAGGACTAGGAGGCCAGCCCTGCTCAGAGCTGCGCCCCTCCTGGCTCAGCGCCAGGCCGTGGCATTCGGCATGACACCAGCTCGGCCCGGCCCCCCGCCCTTGCTTCCAAAGCCTGCCGTCTCCCATGAGCACCTGCAGCAGGCGGCCTGGGGATACCCTCGCCCTCCTCCGCCACCACCGTCTCCACACTCCCCGCTTCCCAGCCTGCCCAGTCCTCATCCGAAGAGTTGGTGCCCCCCGGCCCTGGAAAGCACGCCAAGAGTAGCGCTGTGCCCACTCCCACCTGCTGGCCGGAGCCACGGGCAGCCGAGTGCGGCCCACCCTGGGGGCAGAGGTGGCTGGCACTCTCCCCTGCCCAGCGGGCACGGCGGCCCAGGCCCCTGCTTCTCGCTCGCCCCTAAATCGAGATCCAGCCCCAGCACCATCTGGTGGCCAGTGGCAGCGGGAGAGGCGGTGTCGCTTCTCTTCTCCTCCTGGACACAATCCGCGGCGTGAGGGTGCAAACCGAGCTGTAGCTAGAGGGGAGGAAGCCTCCAATCTCGGTGGGGCACGCTTCCCAGGAACTGCGCACCGCGCCAGGCTGTAGCCAGGCCTCTCTGCCCCCACCCAGCGCACCTGCCCTGCCCTGCCCTGCCCTGCCCCGGCTCCAGTCCCCAGCTGCACCGCGCTCCAGATGCAGCGCACGGCAAGGTTCCCGCCAGCCACGGTGCTGGTGCTCCGCAGGCAAGTGCCCCCCAGCGATGCAGCCGTTGAGCCAGGACGGCCTGGGCCGGCCAAGCGGCGCGGAGGAGGAGGAGGAGGAGGAGGAGGCAGGCCAGGGCTCACGGGGGCCTCTGCTCCTGCCCTGGTAGGCCCCTTCACCAGCGCCTTGTCCGCTGAGGCCGCTCTGGGCCAGATTGCCGCCATGAGGCAGCTGCTGGCCACCCTGAAGGAGGAGGAGAACACGCTCCGCTCCAACCTGGGCATTTTCAAGATCGACCAGCCGGCCTCGAAGGACCTGCAGAAGCTGGAGAGGGTAGGGGGCTTCCGCGTGGATCCTGCGAGACCCTGGGGACGCGCTCCCCGCGCCCCACGGCCGGGGCCTCGGGGGGAGGGGCAGGCCTCTTGGCCCCGAGTGGGGGCCTCCCGTCACCAGCCGCCGCTGTGCCTGGCAGGAGCTGGACTACATCCAGCAAGTGTGGGAGATCACGAAGGAGTGGGAGGACCACTGGAACGAGTGGAAGACGGGCAGCTTCAAGACCCTGCGGACGGAAGTGATGGAGAACACGGCCTTCGCCCTCTATCGGAAGCTCAATAAGCTGAGCAAGGAGCTCAAGGTAGGGGGTGGGGCACCGGGCGGTAGCCCCCACCCGGCCTGTCCCGGGAGCCCTGGGATCGCCTTCCTGCCTGAGAGGAAGACCGTGCCGGGTGGGGCGGCTGTCCCTGCATTTGACCTGCCTCAGCCGGAAGGCGGCTCCCCTTCCGCTTTGCCCGGCTGAGCGGGCCTCCGCCGTCTGTTTCCGGAGGATCGGAACTGGGAGATCATCGAGACCTCCAAGTCGAAGATTGAGCAGTTCAAGCGGACGATGCCCCTGATCACGGACCTCCGGAACCCCGCCTTGCGGGAGAGGTGGGCACCTTCGCACCTGCCGGGGGGGGGGGTGTCCGTGCTGCGGTGGCTCTGCAGCTGCCTTGCCAGGCGGGGCGCCTGAGGCGAAGTGGGGTGCTGCTGGCGGGGGCCGGGTCAGCGCTCCAGATCCGGGTGAGGTTGCTCTTGGCCAAGGGAGGTGGGGCAAAGGTGGGGCGGAGACGGTCCTGTGGTTTGTCAGGCCGGGAGAAGAGGTTCGCCCGCAGCCCGCAGAGGGTCTTCTGCGGCATCGGCGGGGGCTCTCCTTGGTCCTCCCGGGCCCCCCTTGGACCAGCATGCTCTGGGTCCCCGCAGGCACTGGGACCAGGTGAAGGATCTGGTCCTCCGGACATTTGACCAGGATGCGGAGGATTTCAGGCTGGAAAACATCGTCGAGCTGGGCCTGGACAAGCACGTGGAGCAGATCGGGGAGATCTCTGCCTCCGCGACCAAGGAGCTGGCCATCGAGCAGGTAGCGCCTGCACTGTGCCCCCTGGGCCGCCCCACTGAAGACGCCAGGCGGGTCCCCCTTGCAGGGCCCAGAGGGACGTGGCGCCCCCCGCCCCGCCCAGGGCTCCCGCTGGCCTGTCACGTTGTCCTCCTCCTCTCAGGCTCTTGAGAACATCTCCCGGACCTGGGACGTGACCACTCTGGATATCGTGCCCTACAAGGACAAGGGGCACCACCGAATCAGGTGGGCAGCTGGCAGAGGCCCTGTGCCAGGCCCGTCGGGGCTGCAGGGGAGGCGCGCCTCAGTGGCCGTGGGGCCGAGAGACTTCTTTGAGATTCCGGGGGAACAGCCTGCAGGGTTCAGGTGTACCTACGGGGAGGAACCTTCTTCATCTCTGCAGCAGGCGAAGCATAGCTAGCTTTGCAAGGGGTTCAGCAGGGAGCCACGTGGAATGCGCAGCTGGGCGGGCCCTAATTGCTTGGGTGGGCCGTCCGCGAGGCCCCCTCGGGGACGGTGGTGTCCGAGCCAGACGTGAGGGGAAATGGCCAGCGCCCATAGCTGGCGCGTGGGGAAGGGGCTGGCCCTGTACCTGTTAGCAAGACAGAATGTATAGGCCACTTCCCATCACTGGACTCCGTTGGACCGAAAGTTCCCCCTCTTGTTAGTGTGTCTCAGGGAGGCTTCCCGTCCTGGCCAGTCCAAATATTCCCACTCCATGTGTCAACTTGACGGGCTGCAGCATCCTAAACTAATTAAGCCAAGCATACAGCAATGCACAGGCTCGTTAAGCTAATCATAACACTAAGTGTAAGCTCGTTAACTGGTCTGATAAGGTGGGGTCCCAGGCTGAGCACAGCTGCGTGTCCAGTCCATTGTCCATCTTTCTCAGGACCCAGAAACAATAACGACTCTAATTAGGTAAATGCCATGCGAAACCCGAGCTGGTGAGCCAGGCCTGGACTCTGTAGCCCATGCGCAAGACAGCTCGGTGCCCGGGTCGCTGTGCTGTGTGTGCGTGGGACTCCCTGTGAGCAGCGGCTGGGCGCACCTGTGGGTGCACTGGGGGCCTGGCCGGGCAGTGCGAGGGCCGCAGCAGCCCCCAGCGGCTTTCCGGCCACCGTCCGCAGTGTGGGAAGCCGCGGTGGGGCCGGGCCCAGGCAGGGAAGCCCTGGGACGCCCTCGTCCACCACAGACCTGCCTGCTCTCCGTGGCCTGTTCTGTGGGCTGGCCGGCGGCGGAGCCACAACTGGTTGGGACCTTCGGTGGTCCTGTGGGTGATTCTATGGCAGCGCTTGTCCCGATTTGGAAAAACATCGTGCTGTGATTATTGTTCTACTAACTGGAATGCTTTTTGTGAGTGCCGGGTTGCTGCCTGCTGCCCTCCGTGCCATGACTGGGACAGAAGGCAGTGGGTGCATTTCCCACATAAAACGAAACGCAGGAACTGAGCGACTTGCGCGCCTGTGAGGACCCCAAGCTGTTCGCCGCCTTTTGTCGGGCCTGGCTTTCCGGATGGCTTCCCCTGTGGAAGTGCAACCTGCAGCCGGTCCGGGGGAGCTCCAAGACAGCCTCCCTTCAGGGCTTCCCGTGGCGGGATCTGGCAGGGAGGGTGTGGGGGCGGTTCTGAGAGGGCTGGTGCGTTCCTGGGCCCCCGAGCAACGCCTCCCCCAGATCTGCCCGCCCTGGAAGGGAGTCCAGCCTGGCAACTCTTTTCCCTTCCGCTAGCTGAGCCTGGGGTGTCCCTCACCCGCACTCAGAAGGCAGGGGGCCAGGTGGGTGTCCGCACGCCCAGGAGGGGGGCCTCCATTTCCTGCAGAGCGCCATGACTCGGGGCCTGGGGGTGCACGTGGGGCTGCTTCCAGGTTCCTCACACCGGCCTGTACCTTCACGCTCAGAGTTCTTGTGTGTGCGTGCGTGCGTGCGCAGGGGTGCACAGCGAACCTCACTTTCCTTGCACGCCTGAGCGCCCCTCTGTCTGCAGGGGCACCGAGGACGTTTTCCAGGCGCTGGATGACAACCAGGTGGCCCTGTCCACCATGAAGGCCTCGCGCTTCGTGAAGCCCTTCGAGAAGGAGGTGGACCGCTGGGAGCGTGGCCTCTCCCTCATCCTGGAGGTGATCGAGATGGTGCTGACGGTGCAGCGGCAGTGGATGTACCTGGAGGTGAGGCGGCTCCCAGCTCCTCCCCTCGCCTTGCGTCACCGACAGGCTCCCAGGGGCTTTCCCTCAGGCCGGGAGGCAAGCGCAGGGTGGCTTCCTGGATGGGGAGACCCGGGAAACCACAGCCCTGCTCCGGCGTGAGCAGATTTGCCCCTGAGCGAGGGTGCTGCGGGCTCGCGGGACGGCGGGGGGGGATTGCCGCGGAGGGCGGCCGCCCGTCCTCCGAGGGAACGGAGGGGGCTCCCCGCAGAGGACTGGCTGCTCGCCTCGTGCTCCCACAGAGAGCCTCTCTCCCGGGCAGAAACAGCCGCATCCTTTTCCTCCAGGCATCCTGGAGAGAGGGAAATTGCCCGTCATCCCCAGGGAGCCCTGCAGGTGTGGGGTTGGAATCCTGCCCGTGCAGAAAACGCGGCCATCTTTTTGAGGGACGCCCACCCGCTCCGCGGGTTCCTCCTCCCCGTGTGGGGAGAGCCGGGTTCTCTCCGTCGCTTCTGTGGGGAGAGCGAGGCGGCCTTGGGGGCCCTTCGCGCAGAGGAGCGGCACCTCCGCTGCGCAACCCGGCAACCTCCCCTCCGTCCCCCTCTTCCCTCCTCTCGGCCAGAACATCTTCCTGGGCGAGGACATCCGCAAGCAGCTGCCCAGCGAGTCCGCCTCCTTTGACAGGATCAACAGCAGCTGGAAGAGCATCATGGACCGCTTCGTCAAGGACAGCAACGCCCTGCGCGCCACGCACTACCCAGGTGGCTGCGCGCCTTCCGGGCGTGCCGGCGGGCACAGCATCCGAGTCTTCGCGGTCGCTGAAGGACGCTCGGGTGCTGGGAAGGGCCCTCCCCGAGAGCCTGTGGCGCTGCGGCCAGCCAGAGCGGCCGAGCCCGGCTTGGAGGGCCCCCGGCACGAGGCCACGTCACAGGGAGCTCGGCCGTCAAGGGCCGTGGGGCTCACCGGGGGTCCAGTGCGGACCGCGCAGAGAGGGCGGGGAGCAGCGTGGGGCCAGGCTGGACAAGGGAGGACAGGGGGACCGTGCCTGGGAGCGGATCGGGACCCACGGGGGGCATGGGGGGTGCCAGGGCCGCCTGCGACTGTTCTGCGCCCTCCCGCAGGGCTACTGGACAAGCTGGTTGAGATGAACGGTGTGCTGGAGGAGATCCAGAAGTCGCTCGACATGTACCTGGAGACCAAGCGGCACATGTTTCCCCGCTTCTACTTCCTGTCCAACGACGACCTGCTGGAGATCTTGGGCCAGTCGCGCAACCCGGAGGCCATCCAGCCCCACCTCAAGAAGTGCTTCGACAACATCAAGTCCCTCAAGATCCAGAAGGTCCGCCCCGTCCCCCGCGTGCCCCTTGGCACCTGCCTCGCCGCCCCCTTCCCCTGCTGGCCCCGGGGCCCCGTGGGCGGGCCGAGCGCCCCCCGTGCTGTGCTGCGGGTTCTCTGGGCAGGTACGCAGCAGGCGGCGCGGGGAAGCCCGTGGCGGGCCGGCCTCACCCTCTCTTTGGCCTCAGATTGGCACGACCACCCGGTCCGAAGCCCTGGGCATGTACTCCCTGGACGGAGAGTACGTGGACTTCACGCACGCCGTGCTGCTGGAAGGGCCGGTGGAGGTGAGTGGCCCGCCCTCCTCGGCCCCTGCCCGGCCCCAGCCCTGTTCCGGGCCCCGGGCCGGTCCGCTCCGAGTACCGCAGGCCCCGTGGCGAGGACCAGGCCGGCCACGTGCCCAGCAAGGGCTGCCATGCCTGCACTGCCTGGTGTGGGATGCGGCTGTGACGCGGGGGGCAGGCCGAGCCCGGCGGCAGCATCGACCGCCCGGTCCGGGTCTCCGTGGGTGGCCCAGACACCCAGTCTTGCGCTCCCCTCGCTGCCCCCTTGCCAATTTCTCTGCTGCGCACCGTGTGTCACGCCGCCCTGCCAGTGCACAGTGGTGGCTGCCGGGCACGCGGGCCAGGGAGCAGGTCGGGGTGCCCCGGCGCTCTCCCCTCCCAGCCCTTCCCTCCCTCGGGGCCCCCGAGATCCTCCGCTCAGCCCCCCCGCCCCGTGGCGCGGCCTCTGCTGCCCTGCTCCCAAGGCGGGTGCGCAGGTGCTCACCCGGCGCCGCTGTGCCGCAGGAGTGGCTGTGCGACGTGGAGCGGGCCATGCGCTGGACGCTGCGGGAGGTGCTGCGGAGCTGCCGCCTGGCCCTGAAGAAGATGCTGAGCAAGCGCGACAAATGGGTGAAGGAGTGGCCCGGCCAGGTGACCAGCGGGGCGGAGGCGGGGGGGCGGCCACACGGATGGCGGCGGGGGCACCCCGGCCCGTGGGTCCTGTGCGCTCGTGCAGCATGCAGCCCCGTCAGCCGTGCGCGCGTGTCCGGCATGTGTGAGGGTGTCCCCCAAGGGGAGGGAGGAAAAGGACTCGGCGTGGGAGCCCCCGGATGGGACCCCCGAGCCGGGCATTTCCCCTGCCCCGCTCAGCGCCCTTTTCTGGCCGGAGTCACAGAGAATGAGGAGAGCCGGGGGGGGCGGTTCTCCCCCCGGAGGGCAAGTCCGGGTGGATCTGTGCTGAGGCACTCAGGGCAAAGGTGTGCTTGGAGGCCCCCTACACACACGCCTCTCCCCTCCCTCTCCCTGCCTCGCCTGGCAGATGGTGATCACGGCAAGCCAGATCCAGTGGACGGCAGACGTGAGCAAGTGCCTGGCCACCTGCAAGGAACGCGGGGACAAGAAGTACCTGAAGGCCATGAAGAAGAGGCAGGTGAGGGCGGGTGGCCGGCCGGCCTCTCCAGGCGCTTCCCTGGCCCTTGCCCTCTGCCGGCATGGCTGCAGGGGCAGCCGGGTCCCAGCATATGGGGCCCGGCTGCCCACTCTCCCGACCCGGCTCTTTGTCATCCACAAAGTGAGGCTGCCCAAACTTGCTCAGGTCGAGCTCGGGAGGGTTGGGGGGCCTGGATCCATCCAGACCAGCACCCACCTGCGACAGAAGCTGCCCAGGCACCTCTGGGAAGGCCGCATGCAGGACAGGGGCCGGCAGCCTTCCTCCTCCTGCTCCTCCGCCCAGAAGCCGTGTTCGGAGGGGGCCTGCCCGGGACGCAGCGCGCTGATGCTCCCTGCTGGCCGACGGCTCCGTCACGCGCAGGCCTCCCTCCTCCGGGCAGGTGTCCATGCTCAACAAGTACTCGGAGGCCATCCGAGGCAACCTGACCAAAATCATGCGGCTGAAGATCGTGGCGCTGGTGACCGTGGAAGTCCATGCCCGGGACGTGATCGAGAGGCTCTACAAGAGCGGCCTGATCGACGTGACGTCCTTCGAGTGGCTCAGCCAGCTGCGGCTCTACTGGGAGAAGGTGGGGGAGCCCGTGCCTCACGGGGACCGGCCAGCCGGGTGGGCCTGGGCACGCGTCGGGGTGTGGGCGGGCGCCCGAGGCGGCCATGAGCGCCTGCTCTGCCCTCTGCTGGCCAGACCGGGTCCGGCGCCCCTCCCCACCGCACCACCATCCTCCGCTCGCTGCGGTTTGCGGTCTGACGCCGCAGGAGATTCACGTCAGGCCGCGGGGTGAGCCTGGGCCGAAGCATCTCCCTCGCGCCTCCATGCGCACCTGGCTGGCAGGCCCTTGGTAAGGCTGGGTTGGCCACGGGGGCCAGTTGCCACCGGCTCTCCTTCCGCTGTGGCCACCCCCTCGCTTTGGCGAGGCCCCGCTTTCTGGGCTCCAGGGCCAGGGGGGCCCAAGCGGAGTCCTGGTCCGGAACAGGCAGGGGCCCAGCTGACCTGACCTGGCCACTGAGGGCCCACTGAGAAGGGGCCTCTCCGGCCTCTCCCTGCAGGACCTGGACGACTGCGTGATTCGACAGACAAACACCCAGTTTGCGTACGGCTACGAGTACCTGGGGAACTCGGGGCGCCTGGTCATCACTCCCCTCACGGACAGGTACCTCCCGGCCGGCAGCCACGGGGGCCGCACAGGCTGACGAGGGGCGTGCACGGGAGGGTCTGGGTGACTGGCACCACGTTCGCCATCGCGATCCGCCTGGACTGGCAGGCAGAGGAATCGGCTGGGAAGACGGAGAGGAGTCTGGGGAGAGGAAGGGGGCACGGAGGAAGGCGAGGGGCCAGGGGGACGCCCGCAGCGTCTTCCCAACTCTCCCTGCCCTGGCGGGCAAGTCGTCGGGGAGAGGGTGCGAGGCGTGGGTCCCCCTTCCCTTCCGCAGGTGCTACATGACGCTGACCACGGCCCTGCACCTGCACCGGGGCGGCTCCCCCAAGGGCCCCGCGGGCACGGGCAAGACCGAGACGGTGAAGGACCTGGGCAAGGCGCTGGGCATGTACGTGATCGTGGTGAACTGCTCCGAGGGCCTGGACTACAAGTCCATGGGGCGCATGTACTCCGGCCTGGCGCAGGTGAGGGGCCCCGGTGGGTGGGCGGGCAGGCGGCGGCCCCCGAGCCCACGGCTGCCGGAGTGGCCCGCCCGCCGCCCGTGACCCACGCCTGTGGCTTCGCCCTCAGACGGGCGCCTGGGGCTGCTTCGACGAGTTCAACCGCATCAACATCGAGGTGCTGTCGGTGGTGGCGCAGCAGATCCTGTCCATCCTCTCGGCCCTGGCTGCCCACATGACGCGCTTCGCCTTCGAGGGCCACGAGATCAGCCTGGTGTGGTCCTGCGGCATCTTCATCACCATGAACCCAGGTGGGCGCCTGCGGGGGCCGCGCCGCTCGTGGCGGGGGGCATCGCCGCGCCCCCCTCCCGGCGCTCAGCTCCGGTGTGCCCCGCCTGGCAGGTTACGCCGGCCGCACGGAGCTGCCCGACAACCTCAAGTCGATGTTCCGCCCCATCTCCATGGTCGTGCCTGACTCCACGCTGATCGCCGAAATCATCCTCTTTGGCGAAGGCTTCAACAATTGCAAGGTTTGGGCGGCCGTGCGGCCCGGCGGGGTGCCTCGGACGGGGTGCGGAGTGGCCCGGGCGAGCCCCACGGACGGTCCCTCCCCTTCCAGGTCCTGGCCAAGAAGGTCTACACCCTGTACTGCCTGGCCGTGCAGCAGCTGTCCAAGCAGGACCACTACGACTTCGGCCTGCGCGCCCTCACCTCCCTGCTCCGCTACGCCGGGAAGAAGCGCCGCGTGAGGCCGGACCTCGCCGACGAGGAAGTGAGGCCCCTCGCCGCCGGCACTCCCGGGCCCCCGGGGACGCCCCCGCGGAGCTGGCGGGGTGCGGAAGCGGCCGGGGCTTCCCTGCCGAGGGATGGGGCAGGTGGCTGCATCTCCGGCCCTCCCGCCAGCGGCCTTCTGGCACGTGGCTGGTGGGACGCCACTGTGGGCCCCACTCGGATCCTCCGGGTGGCGGGGGTGGGGGCCCTGGCCCCCCTTCCTCACGTGTCCTTCGAACCACCCCCCCGCTTTTCGCCCCCAGGTGCTCCTGATGGCCATGAAGGACATGAACATCGCCAAGCTGACCTCCAACGACGTGCCGCTCTTCAGCGCCATCATCCAGGACCTCTTCCCAGGCATCGAGTGCCCCACCATCGACTACGGCAAGGTCGGCCTCCCCCGGCCCTCCCCCGCGGGACTCCTCCCGGCACCCCCCGCTCCCCCGGAACGCTCCCCGGCAGCTCCGGGCCGGGCCGCGGCCCCCAGCGTGGGAGGGGGACGAGGCGGCCCCAGCCTCAGGAGGCTCCGCTTCCCCACAGCTGAAGGAGGTGCTGGAGGGAGAGCTGCGCGAGATGGGGCTGCAGCCCATCCCCTTCACCACCACCAAGGTGATCCAGCTGTATGAGACCAAGAACTCGCGCCACTCCTCCATGATCGTGGGCAACACGGGCAGCGGCAAGACGGTCGCCTGGCGTGCCCTGCAGGCCACCCTCTGCAGCCTGCACCGGGGCGGGGACCCCTCCGCCAACCTGGTCCGGGTGAGCCACGGCGCGGCCCCTTCCCTCGGGCCCTCTGCCTGCCCCGCCTCCGGGGGGCTCCGGGGCCACGCGGGTGCGGCACGGTATCTGGCCTCTTTGCCCTGGCTGGGAGGCGAGTTTAGCCTGCCGGTCCGACCCCGCCAGCCACGAGAGCGGGGCGGCTGCGCCACCGCCCCGTCCTCCGGCTCGTGGTTCCTCCCGCCCAGCACACCGTGGCCGGCAGCGGAGCCTCCAAGGGCAGAGGCTGGGGCTCCCTCAGCCACGGCTTCTGACCGCCGCCTCCCCTCCCTCCGCCCGCCGGCACGGCTACTCGCAGGAGTACCCCCTGAACCCCAAGGCCGTTTCCCTGGGCGAGCTGTACGGAGAGTACGACCTCAACACCAATGAGTGGTCGGACGGGATCCTGTCGAGCGTCATGAGGACGGCCTGCGCAGGTAGGCGGCCTGGCCACTGGGCTGGTTTCAGAGGGCAGGGCTGCCCGAAGGGCTCTGGGTGCCCGGGAGGGGGCACGGTGCCACTCTGCCCGCTGGCACTCCGCGCATCCCAGGCGACACGGAGCGAGGCCCTTGCAGCGGTGTCGGTCAGGGCCAGGGGCTTGTGCTCTCGGGTGGGCAGGCAGAGGCCTCTCCCAGCCCAGCCTGGAGATGGCGCCAGCGAGCCCGGGCAGAGGCTGCTGGGGCCCTGGGTGCCAGGCCGCTTGCCGCCTGCTGGGCCTGAAACATGGGCGGCATAAAGCCCACCCCTTGGGGCGCGGCTGAATGGGGCCCGGCCTGGGCCTGCCGCAGCTCCCGCCCCTCCTCCCGCCCCGGGCTGGCCTGTGCCGTCCTTCCTCCTTGCCGCCTCCACTGGGGTGCTTACTCCTCTGGACCGTGTTTGCCCCGTGCAGCAATGGGCGCGAGGCATGCCCGCCGTGGGGCACGGGGCACAGGCTCTGGAGGCTGCTGCCCCGTGGGGGCTTGCCCTGAAGGGCCAGGGTGCTGCCCCACCTGCGGGCGGGGACTGGCGGTCCCCTCTGCCAAGGGCCAGCACCACTAGCTGCTGCCTCCCAGCCAGGGCGCATGCCAGCAGCGGATGGCCCCATGCCGAGGGGCACAGGCTGCTATCTGCACGCGGGCAGGTGGCCCCCTGCAGGCGCCGCTCTTCCAGGACCAGCGGAGCAGGGGCACTGCTGCGTGGAGGAAATGCGGAGACCCTCCCCTGACCCCCATCTCTGTGATAATTGAGGACGGGGCCTGGCGGCGTGCGGGCAGAGGGAGGCGGGGCGCTTCTCCGTGCCAGCGGGCCGCTGGAATCCCCTGAGGGGAAGAGCCGGCGGGGGGCGGGGGGGGGGCTAAAAGGCGGGAGTGGAGCCAGGCTGCTTCGGGGACAGCAGGTCGGACCCCTCCCGGTGCCCCGTTGAAGCTGCAGCCGCTGGGCTGGGCTGGGCTGGGCTGGGCTGGGCTGCGGGGGCCACCTGGCTACATGGAGTGGCCAGAACTGGCCAGCAGAGCAGGGCCAAGAGGGCAGCCCTGCTTAGCTCCCCGAGTCCCTGGGTGGGGGCACTCTGGGGGCTGGATAGGGGGTCCGGGCTTGCCGTGTCGGTCCTGATGCCCGGCCTCGGTGCCTCATAGGCCTCTAATCCGGCCTCCCGTCCCAGCCCTTCGCTCCCGAGCCCTGAGCCCCGCAGAGCTGCCTGGCAGGCGCGGCGCCGCCACCTGCGAACGCTGTGGAGGCATTTTGGCCTCCATCATGCGTGAAGCCTGCGCAGGTATTTACCCTCCGGGAGGCCCGTCTTGGCCGTGCCAGGTGCCAGGTGCCAGCCTCCGCTGCCAGTCACTCTCTGCTGCACGAGCTGGCACTGCCGTGTGCCAGGGCCCGCCAACCTCTTCAGAGCAGCCCTGGAAGAGACGTGCAGCTGCTCTTCTGAACTGCCTGTGCCGGCCGGGCCCCAGGAGGCGCGTGTGAGCCCCTGAGCACGGCTGCCGCGACGGGGCCAGGGCTGAGTGCCTCTCCTCTGTGGGTGGCGCCGCATGGGCCGAGCCCCCCTTTGCCCTCCCCTGGTCCTCCTGGCAGGCTGCACATGGGGCTTTGGGCAGCCCTCGCCTCTCAGATACCTGCACTCTCCCACGTATGGCATGTCATGCTTCTAGTTCTCATTGAGGCAGAAGCATTTTAAAAGATCAGCGCTGACTCTGCCGAGCTTCTCCTACGTTTTTCCTCTGTACTTTTATGCTGGTGTTGGGGAGCTGCATTAGTCCCAGAAGCTTGGGGTCCAGCGGGGGTCCAGCAAAGCTCTCCCCACCCACCCACCTGCCCTGCCCTGCCCTGCCCTGCATAGATGAGAAGCCCGATGAGAAGTGGATCCTTTTCGACGGCCCCGTGGACACGCTGTGGATTGAGAGTATGAACTCGGTCATGGATGACAACAAGGTGCTCACCCTGATCAATGGCGAGAGGATCGCCATGCCCGAGCAGGTGAGCGAGACGTGCGGCTCGCGCAAGTGGCGCCGCCCCCAGCAGGGGCCCCGTCGAGTCTGACCGGCTGCCTGTGCTGCCCCCTCGCTCCAGGTCTCGCTGCTCTTTGAGGTGGAGAACCTGGCAGTGGCTTCCCCCGCGACCGTCTCCCGGTGCGGGATGGTGTACACGGACTACAGCGACCTGGGCTGGAAACCCTATGTCTTTTCCTGGATTGAGAAACGCCCAAAGGTGCTTGCGGGGAAGAGCCGAGATCTGCGGCCGGTGCAGTTCTGGGGCAGTGGAGAGGGGAGCCCCTCCAGTGGCCTCCGGAGGGTGTCTGGATCAGGCAGCTCTCCCTGCCTGCCTGCCGATTTCTCCCCCGGTGCAGCTCCGCTGCTCCGTCCTTCGTGGGCACGGCCTGAAGGAGCGACGGCAGGACGGATCCCGACGGTCTCGAGTGAGGGCTGAGAGGCGTGACAAGGACGTCTCGAAGGATTTTGAGGGACGAGTGGGGGGTGGTAGGAGCCCTGAAACAGGACAAGAGAGGAACTCGGAGGACAGGTTGTGTAGGAGGAGGAAGGGTTGGGGGGGGGGCGGGTTCAAATGGCCAGAGAGGAGATCAGACGGACGCCACTTGGTTGCCCAGCTCTGCTTTGAGCCGGCAAGCAAGCTTTCATGCTCTGCCTCTTCTCAGGTTGAAGCGGAAACCCTGCAGCGCATGTTTGACAAATTCACCAACAAGATCCTGACCTTCAAGAAGGAGAACTGCCAAGAGCTGGTCCCTATTCCCGAATACAGCGGGATCGTGGCTCTGTGCAAGCTGTTCTCGTCCTTGGCCTCCTCAGAGAACGGGGTAGGTGGCGGGCAGGGCAGGCTTCCAGACTCTGCAGGATGTTCCGGGGGACATCACCCCGAGCTCTCACCATGCTGCCCTGAAGGGCAACCCTGCGGTGCTGTTCGGGGTCACGGACTGACTTGCGTTATATCCTGCCCAGTACTTCGAAATGAGCTCTCGGCCTGCCCAGCCTTCTGCTGCGGTGCTTTCTCATGCCGAGACATAAAATAAGGCGCACCAGTCAAGAATGCTTTTCTCTTTCCTGGAGTCTCTCTGAGTCTAGCAGGTTCTAGAGCAGATGAGAGGTCGAGCGGGAAGGGGCCTGCTCCGCTTCCACATGCGGTCGGTCTCCCATCCAGCTGCGGGCCCGTGCCGCGCCAGCTTAGCAAAGGTGACGCGACAGGCTCACTCCACGTATGGCCGTGTGGGCAGGCTCAGTGCTTGAAGAGAAGCCTTTCGTGCCCTTGACCTGCCCCGATTCCCCTGGAGTCATCCCTTCCCAACGACCGGAATGGTCCCCCAGGAAGAACTCCCCGGGGAACCTAGAGCTGCTCGGGGTCAGACCCTGTTCCTTCCCTGTCCAGCTGAATCCCGCAGACAGCGAGAACTACTTGGCCGTGGTGGAGATGTACTTCATCTTTAGCCTGATCTGGTCGCTGTGCGCCGCCGTGGATGAGGAGGGCCGTAAGAAAATCGACAGCTTCCTTCGAGAGATGGAGGGCTCCTTTCCCAACAAGGTTTCTCGACCGTTTCTGCCCAGAGCTCCTGCAGGGCTAGTCTGCGAAAGCGATTTCCAGATGTTTTGGAGTGCGGCTCCCAGCATCCCTCATGCAGCCCAACCCATCTGGAGCGCTCCCTGTTGCCCGCCCTTGGGCTGGATCCCACAGTCCGGGCGATGCTCTGTGGGGCAGCACAAAGCGGGGGTGAAGAACAGGCAGGAAGTTGGGCCTCTGAAAAGAGTGGCGCCGCGTGGGCAGGAAAAGGGGAAGGGGATTTTCAGTGGGTTCCAGCACCAGCGTGCTAATGAGGCAGGAGGGGCATCGCCCCTCCCGTGGTGTTTCTGCCCATCTCCGGCTTCCTCTGCCGTCCTTGGGTGGCTGAGGTGCTGCTCCAGCTCCGCCTGCGGTCTCTTGCCAAGGAGCAGCGCGAGTTCCAGCCTTTTTGCTATCTGCCATCTGTGCTGTGCCTTCGCTGGGGGCTGCGGGCCGTGCCAGGCTGGGTCCCAGCGCCTCCTGGGAGCCTCCCTGAACCTCCCATTGGGGATCCCATCCGTGCTGGCCTGGAGGGCCAGACTCCCCCCCACCCCACCCGTGGGCAGCGCGACCGACACCTTCCCTCCCTCCTGCCCAGGACACAGTCTATGAGTACTACGTGGACCCCAAGCGGAAGCAGTGGGCTTCTTTTGAGGACATGCTCCCCAAGATGTGGAGATACCCACCCAAGTGAGTTAGCGCAAGAGGCAGCCGTGGCCCCTCCGCCGGCCTGAGCTGGGGAGCAGGGCAGGACGCGGGCCCGGCTCCCCCGTAAGGCGCACCTTCTTCCTCCTGCCATCGTGTCCCAAAGGCGGCTCGGACGCGGGTGATGGAGAGCAGCTCTGGGGCAGATCCAAGGGGGATCTTCTCACACCACACAGTTCATCTGTGCAGCTTTCTGGCCGGAGACCTGCTTAGGGCCACTGCGATGCTGAGATGGCTCTGAAAGGCACCGGGGCCAGTTCGGGTGGGGGGGGGGGCAGAGATTGGTGGAAGCCTCTGAGCCGTTGGGGGGCACATGCTTTCTCACCCCTGGGGGGCCTCCATCTCCATTTCCTTCCTGGCACCAAGCAGCCTGGTTTCTTGGTGCCGTCGATTCACACCACCGGGCTTCTTCCTTGAGCCAAGAGCTCACATTCATCGCCCCCCCACCTCCCCTCACTCCCTAATCCGATCAGTGGCCTGAAATTACCGGAACGTGGTCCCCGAGCTGCCACGGGCTGCTGGCCGCCCGCGTCAGGAGCCGGGCAGAGGGACAAGCCTTCATGAACGGTGGCTTCCTTCCCAGCTGTCAGGCCCCGGCAGGGATGGCAGCCGCGCGAATCGCGCCCTGCGTCGGATGTCTTCATGCATTTAGGCTGGTGTCTGTTGTGGAGCGCTGACAGCCGCGTCCAACAGGCCCGTCGCGGCACTGGGGGTGGCACCCCGGCTTTCTCTGCAGGCGGGAGCGGGGGGCTGCGGGCCAGGCGCTCGGACCTGCGACGCGGCCTGCCCCCTGCTGCCCTGTGCCAGGCCGGGCTGGGGCACTCACCCCCTGCTCTTTCCAGCGCCCCCTTCTACAAGATCGTCGTCCCCACCGTGGACACGGTGCGCTACAACTACCTCGTGACCGCCCTCATCTCCAACCAGAACCCGGTGCTGCTGGTGGGCCCGGTGGGCACGGGCAAGACCTCGGTGGCCCAGGGCGTGCTGCAGTCCCTCGACAGTGCCAAGTGGGCCGTGCTGGTCATCAACATGTCTGCGCAGGTGACGCCCCCGCCGGGCCCCCGCACGTCTCCCCCGCCCCGATGTGGGGAAGCCGGGGGGGATCCCCGGGTGTCCCCGCCAGCCTGGCTGGCGGTCAGGATCACCAGAGTGTGGGGAGGGCCGCTTGCGGCACGTGGCCAGCCCCCCCCGTGCCCCCCTCACACCGCCCCTCCCCCCGCAGACCACCTCGAACAACGTCCAGAGCATCATTGAGAGCCGCGTGGAGAAGCGCACCAAGGGGGTGTACGTGCCCCTGGGCGGGAAGAGCATGGTGACCTTCATGGACGACCTCAACATGCCGGCCAAGGACACGTTCGGCTCCCAGCCGCCCCTGGAGCTGCTCCGCCTCTGGCTGGACTACGGCTTCTGGTACGACCGGGCCAAGCAGACCATCAAGTACATCAAGGTGAGGGGCGCGGGAGGGGCACGCCCCCCCAAGCGACGCCCGCGCCGGGCTGTGCTCCCTCTTCCTGCTGGGGATTCTGGGCAGCTGCCCTGTGGCCATGCCGGGGCCCACGGGGGTCCGTGCGGGCCCTTTTCCTACGTGGCCGCAGCAGCGGGAGGGGGGCACCCGGGCAGGGGGCTCAGCGCATGAGGAGCGGCCAGCCGTTTCCTCTCTTGGTGCCGAGAGCCGCTTCAGGGCCATACGGGGAGGGGGGGAATCCTGCACCCTCGGCCCCAGGCCTGATCCCCCACAGATGTTGCCTGAAAGGCGGGCGGGCCGGCCGAGAAGGCCAGCCACGTCCCTGCGAATGGCGCGCCTCCGGGTCGCCCGGAGAGCCCCTCTCTTGTTTGGGCGCTCAGCGGCCTGTGAGCGGAGACGTGTGTGCCTGGAATAATTGAGGCAGCTTCCTGGGCGGCTGCGCATCTGAATTTCAACAGGGGGGCGAGAAGGAGGGGCGGCACGTGCCGCTCCTGCACCCACACCGGCCCCACTTGTGCGCGGCCCGATGCTCCCCTCCCCTCCCCTCCCCTCCCGGGGTCCCTCCGGACCCTTTAGTCGCCGTGCTGCCAAGGCACTTCCATGGGGTGGGGGCTTCGTTTCATCTCCCTCGGTTTGATCGGGGCTGTTTGCCTTCCCCGCAGGACATGTTCCTGATGGCAGCCATGGGGCCCCCCGGAGGCGGGCGGACGGTGATCTCCAGCCGGCTTCAGAGCCGCTTCAACCTGATCAACATGACCTTCCCCACGGTAAGGGCTGCCCAGACGTGCAGTGCGGGGGCAGCTCGGGGGCCGGGCTGAGCCGGCAGTCATGCTCCCTCTCCTTTAGGGCCCCCGCCACCAGCATGCACAGCCTCCTGGCTCCCCGAACCCCGCAAGATCCAGCGCCCTAGCCCTAGCCGCCCCAACACCAAGGTGTGGCGAGGACTGGCCTCGGCACCCACGCCGGGGGTGGCCAGTGGGGGTGGCACGGCGTTCCGGCACCTTCTCCCGCACGGTATGAGCCCACAGAGGCCTGCAGTGGAGCCCCTCGGGTCGGCCCCCAGGGCACTGCGCAAGGGGCCCTCTGGCCTGCCTGTGAGGGTGGGGCCAGGCGGGGTGGAGCAGAAGCTCCCTCTGCAGCTTCCTCGCCCTGAGGTGGCTCTTGGGCCGGCTGCTGCCAGCCCCGTTCCAGAGCCCGGCCTCGGCCCAGGCTTGGCTTCTTCCGTGCCCCATTGCGAGAGGGGCCTGGGGGCCCCACGAGGGCCTGGGCTTGGAGAGGCCTGCTTGTTTCCGGGGGCTGGGCTGGACTGCTGGCTTGCTCTGTAGTGCTTCTGCTGGCCCCTCCAGATGTGTCGGAAGGCTGGCTGGGGCGTTTGGGAGTTGTAGTCCGGCACATCTGCGAGGCCCCAGGTGGGGGAAGGTTGCTCGCCTGGATCTCAGTGTCTTCGGGCCGGGCGCTGTGCCACGCTGGCGTTTATTGAGGCCTGGCCGTGCCGGTCTAGCCACTCCTGTGGCCTTAAGCCGGTTTTCCTCACGGCGGATAAACAAAATGGAGGCAGGTGGGAGGCGGGCTGTGGGGACGGCGGCCATGGGTGCTGAGCAGCCGAGGGGAGGCGGGCTTCTGCGGCCATGGCGGCTGCCGGGCTCTGGGCTGGCCCCACGAAGGGCTGGCTCCTTCCGGCCGGAGCAGCATCCGTGCGCAGAGCGGGGGCACGACTGGCTCCCGTGCCTCCTGAGGCGGCCCAAAGGCGGCTGGCCCACCTCGGCTCGCCGTGTGGCTGCCGCTGCAGCGATCCGTGGCTCCACCTTCCGTGGTGCTCGGCACTGGCCCCTCCTGCTTGCACGCAGCTCCCGGGGAAGGCCGGGGGGCTCCCCGGGAGGCCCCGTCCAGGAGAGGACGGGGGTGGGCGACCCCGCCTCAGCCTTCCTGCACTCCCACAGGATTCCCAAATCCGGCGCATCTTTGGCACCATGATCAACCAGAAGCTGCAGAATTTTGACGAGGGGATCAAGCCGATCGGCAACATCATCACGGAGGCGACGGTGGAGCTGTACAACGGCGTGGTCCAGAGGTTCCTGCCCACCCCGGCCAAGATCCACTACCTCTTCAACCTGCGTGACATTTCCAAGGTAGGAGGGGCGGCTGCCTTGAGCCAGTGGGGCGGGGCAGGAAAGGGGCACTGCTTGCGGGGCTCCTGCCCCTTCCCTCGGCAGCAGGGAGGGAGGGAAGGCAGCAGGTGTGGCCTGTCGGATGCTGCTCTGTACGCAAGGATGGGGGCTCATCCCCCGCCGTTCCGGCTCATTCTGCCTCCGGCAAGGAAGCGAGTCCTCGTTAGTTCTCCAGCGCTTGGACTTGGAGGAGCTCGTCTTTCCCGGCCCACCTGCCTCATCTTCCCTCTCGGTGTCCTCCTGACGTCTTCATTTCTCATTCTTCCTCCCGGCCCCACGCCCTCCTCCGCCTTCCGTCTGCCCCCTTGCAGAGCGGTGGGGGGGCCGAGCCTGGGGCGACCTCAGAAAGCGAGGGGCCGCATTTCTCGGGGGCCAGAGAGGTCGGCCCGCCTCGGGTGCCGCGCCCGCAATGGACGTGCCGGCCCAGACGGGCGTGTGCCCGGCCCCAGACGCGGAATTCTGCAGCTGAGCCGGGGTCACTTGTGGGGACGGCCGCCCTGCCAGCTGGGCTCTGCGCTCCAGGGCATCCGAGCGGGCGTGTGGCGCCGGGCGGGCTGGCTCGGCTCAGCCCGGCGCCAGCAGGGGCAGGGTTAACGCGACCCGGGGCTGGCAGCATTGGGATTCCAGGCGAGCCGCGTCTCCTGCTGCTGCTGCAGCGGAGGCAGAGCGACATCAAATGGGCCCGGCAACTTGCAGGCAGTTTGAAGACATCAAACGCCGCTCTGCGTTCGGCCCCCAGCTCTCCTCGCACACATCAGATGCCGCAGCCCCAGAGTTCCCGTGTGGCAGCAGCGGCGCGGCACCTTCCCGCCGGCTGGGGGGCTGTGGGGCTGAAGGGCGTCTGGGGGAAGCGCCCTCGGAGGGGCCCTCCCTGCAGAGGCGCTGTGCCGCCCAGTGTCTGAGGACGGAGGCTGGTTCCCCCCGCCAGCTTTCCCAAGTGGACGGGGAACATGGGCTGGCCTCCTCTGAGGAGCACTGGGCCCACACGACACCAGCCTGCCCGGCCGCAGGGTCTGAGTGGCCTCTTCCAGGCCACGGGGCGGGGCAGGGGCAGCCGCAGTCCTCTGGCCGTGGATGGCGAAGGGGAGACCCCGCTGGCGCCCTTCTCCGATCGGAAGCGAGGGCTGCGCTGGCCGGGATGGGGGGGGCCCTGGGTGGGGCAGCCTGGCCGAAGCGGCTGTGCGTGTGCCCGCGCAGGTGTTCCAGGGCATGCTGCGGGCCCACAAGGACTTCCACGACACCAAGCCCAGCCTGACACGCCTCTGGATCCACGAATGCTTCAGGTAGAGCTGCTGCCGGCCAGCCGGGCCGGGCCGAGCCGGAGAGCTGCCCGGCCACTGCGGGGGGCAGGGGAGGCAAGCGCGGGGTGGGGGTCTGGGCGGCCTGCCCTGCGCTTCCGGGGCGAGTGGCCCGCGGGGAAGTCTCGGGGACGCAGATTCCGCCCCCTCTGCCGCAGGGTCTTCTCTGACCGCCTTGTGGACGCTGGGGACATGGAGACCTTCACGGCCCTCTTGAGCGAGAAGCTGGGCACCTTCTTCGACCTGACCTTCCACAACCTCTGTCCCAACAAGCGCTCGCCCATCTTCGGTGCGTTCCGGTGGCTCGTCCTGGCCGGAGGGCTGCGGGCGCGGACCGTGCGGGGCGCCGGTGGGAGGGCAGTCCCTGGCGACTGGGGAAGACGATGCCCTGCCTGCCCCTTGGGGCTGCAGGATCCATCCTTTCTGTGTGTGTGTGTGTGTTTCAAAGCTGTTCCCTAATCCAAGTGGATCAGTGCCTATAGTTTTAGCCAGGCCTATTTGTCAATTAGGGGCACAGGCCCCCGCGTGTGCACCCCAAAAGATGCTGCCAGGGGAATGCCAGGCACTGTGGGAGGCTTTTCTGTGTGAGCAGGCCTGGGACGTGGCCTCACATCTCCGTGGGCCTGGACCAGAAAGACGAGACTCCCGAAGAACAGAAGAACACTTGCTTTGTTCGGTTCGGTTCGGTTTTGAAATGATGCAGAAGCACACGGGCCTGTTTGGCTTATAGGCTGGAGCCCAGAGGAGGTTTTTCCCTCGAAGAGAAATTTGTGAAATGCACATTCCCGCTTTCCACCCAAAGGCACAGCCAGCACGGACCCCTTCTCTCTCCCACTTCGAAGGGAGAACGTCTCTCCTGAAATGATGCTTTGCACTCGCCGTTTTTATAAGCACTTGTATTTTGAGCGTAATTTTTAAAACGGAAAAAGCTGCTGCCTCTCTAATTGGAAGCAACTGTTCAGCCGCTCGTCACGTTCCTCGGGCACAGCCGCGCCTGGCCGGGAACGCAGGAAGCTGCCGCCCACTTTTCCGTCTAGGCCTCGATGTGCCCTTGATGGGTGAACGCGTGCGACTGCGTGTGCGTTTAGTCCTGGGTGGGAAACCGGATGGAGACGGGGTTGCAAGGAGGGGGAGATCCGGATGATGTCCGAGCAGGGCTGCTGGAGGGTTGTGCTTGGGTGCCCGGGCACACATGTGCATGAGAGGCTTGCGCTGGGAGGCTGGGGGCCGGGCCTGTCGGCAGGCGAGCGGTGCTTGCCGCTTCTGGAACGGAGCGATGCTTCGCCGCAGGGGACTTCATGCGCAACGTGTACGAGGACATGACCGACATGGGCATCCTGAAAGCAGAGATGGAGCGGGCACTAGGCGACTACAACCGGTTGCCGGGGGTGGTGCCGATGCGGCTGGTGCTCTTCCGGGATGCCATTGAGCACAGTGAGTGGGGGGCCCTGCGGGATCGTCCCGCTCCGCCCTTTGCGGGGGCACGGCAGGCGGGGTGCATCTCCAGCGGTGGGCGGGCGTATCCTCCTCCGGGGCTTGCTCTGGGGCCCGGCACCGGGCAGGCGTGTGTGTGGCCCAGGTGGGCCTCCAGGCGGGCCTCCAGGCGGAGGGCTCGTCACGCCGCTGATCCGAAGACGCTGCGGGGCCGTCCTGACGCTCCCCCCGGTGCCTGCTCCGTGCGGACTCTCCCGAAGAAGCGGTGGGAGAGCGCAGGGAGGTTGCAAGGGGAAGCAGCGGGGCCCCGGATCCGCCAGAATCTGCGTGCTGGGGGGGTCCCGCCACCGCCCCCTCCCGCTCTGCTGCTGCAGCAACTCCGCGGTGCCGTTTCCCCGCAGTAACCCGGATCGTGCGGGTGATCAGCCAGCCGCGGGGGAACATGCTGCTGGTGGGCATCGGGGGCAGCGGCCGGCAGAGCCTGGCCCGCCTGGCCTCGTCCATCTGCGAGTACTACACCTTCCAGGTCGAGGTCTCCAGGCAGTACCGCAAGCAGGAGTTCCGCGAAGGTGAGGCGCTGCCGTCTGCTCGGGGCCCGGCATCCCGCACTGGCCCGGGCCGCCCCGCCGCTCACCCCGGCGGCTCCTCTGCCCACAGACATCAAGCGGCTCTACCGCCAGACCGGCCTGGACCAGAAGCCCACCACCTTCCTCTTCGTCGACACCCAGGTGGCTGATGAATGCTTCCTAGAGGACATCAACAACATCCTCAGCTCTGGGGAGGTGCCCAACCTCTACAAGGCGGACGAGTTCGAGGAGGTGCGTGCCCTGCGGGGCGCGGGGTGTGGGACACGGGCCGGGCCGGGCCGGGCCGGGCCGGGCGAGGGAAGGCCGGCTGCCCCATCCATGCCGATGCCTGCCCGGGTCTGGTGGCCTCCTCCTCCGGACCGCTCCGAACCCGAGGGGTCTCGTACGGCCCCTGGGAATGTGAAGTGATGGGGAGCGTGGCTCTGAGCACGCGCAGAGTCCCATAACCCCTGCCACGGGGAACAGCAGGCCTCCTTGCTGTGCCTCTGGGAAGAAAGGAGGGTGCTTTGGGGCGAGCGTGAGCCTCCTGCCGGGTCGGTTTGTGCCCAGAGTCTGGCCGGCCCCACGGAGCCGCCTCCCCTTGGCACTTCCCCCGCCTCCGCGAGGGGCAGCCGTGGCCGTGCCCGCGGCAGCCTCCTCCCGGCTCAGGAGGCAGTGCTGCGGAGTGGGGGCCCTCCCGGCGGGGCTGCCGGGGCGTTTGAGCCGGGCCGCCGCTCCTGCTCGCTTGCGGCCCCGGAGGCTTTGGCAGCCCGGCCTCTGCGGAGCTGGCGAGCCGCTCCTGGGGGCCCCCGGCTCCACGGCGCCCGGGGATGCTGCAGGGCCGGGGCGCCCGCTCCCGGAAGCGGCGCCAGACGCTTCTCCCCGCGCAGATCCAAAGCCAGATCATCGACGCGGCCCGGGCCGAGGGCATCCAGGAGAGCCCGGACAGCCTCTTCGCCTACCTCATCGAGAGGGTGCGCAACAACCTGCACGTGGTGCTGTGCCTGAGCCCCGTCGGGGACCCGTTCAGGTGAGGGCGGCCGCCGGGCACGGGCTGCGCTGGAGCAGGAGCGACCCCTGGTGGGCTGCCGCGCGGCTGCAGGCAGCAGCCCGGCGCTCAACCCGCCCCTCGCGCAGGAACTGGATCCGCCAGTACCCGGCCCTGGTGAACTGCACCACCATCGACTGGTTCTCCGAGTGGCCCAAGCAGGCGCTGCTCGAGGTGGCGGAGAAGTACCTGGAAGGCGTGGACCTGGGGAGCGTGGAGCGGGGCAGCCTGGACACGGTGAGGGGCGCGGCCCGTCCCGGGGGGCGGGCACGGGGGGCGGCCGTGCGCCCCCTGGCTCAACGCTCCTCCCACCCCCCAGATCCATAAGCGTGTGGCCAAAATCTTCGTGACCATGCACTGGTCCGTGGCCCGCTATTCGCAGAAGATGCTGCTGGAGCTCCGGCGCCACAATTACGTCACCCCGACCAACTACCTGGAGCTCGTCTCCGGCTACAAGAAGTAAGGCTCCCCAAATCTCTCTGGGAAGCGGGGGCCCGGGAGGACTCGGCTGGCCCGGAGTGCGGGGGCCCGGGGGCGCGAGCCGGAGCCGGAGCCGGAGCTGCGGGGGCGAGTCCCGGGGCAGCCACAGAGGGCGCCTTCCGCCTTGCAGGCTGCTGGCAGAGAAGCGCAAGGAGCTCTCGGACCAGGCGAACAAGCTCCGCAACGGGCTGTTCAAGATCGACGAGACCCGGGCGAAGGTGGAGGTGATGACGCTGGAGCTGGAGGACGCCCGGAAGAAGGTGGCCGAGTTCCAGAAGCAGTGCGAGGAGTACCTGGTCATCATCGTCCAGCAGAAGCGCGAGGCGGACGAGCAGCAGAAGGCCAGTGCTGGGCCGGGCAGTCCCTCCGCCGCGGGGCCCGCACCGCCGGCCCCAGTGCTGAGCCGCCTCCCCTCTCTGCTCTCCGCAGACCGTGACGGCCAACAGCGAGAAGATCGCCGCTGAGGAGATCAAGTGCAAGGCGCTGGCTGACAATGCCCAGAAGGACCTGGAGGAGGCCCTGCCGGCCCTGGAGGAGGCCATGAAGGTAGGCGGGCACCCCCTCCCCCGGAGGCTCCCTGGGCCGCGGTCCCCAGCCTGGGCAGTGCAGCAGGGCCAGCGCACTGGCCCTTGGGCGTGCTCCGCAGCAGCCGCCGAGAGCCCTCCCTGAGGACGTGCTGCGGCAGAGGGCTAGACCCAGCCCGAGGCGCGTGGGTCTCTTCCAGCTCCTCCCCTGGCGAACAGCTCCGCCTGCTCCCCTTCCAAGCTTTTCCTCGAGCTGCTGGGAGAGTGCCTCTCCGTGTTGGGGTGGCAGGGTCCTGACGCTCCGTGTTTCCTCTGCGGGCCAGAAGTGCAGGCCTGACCTGGCCTGGCCTTTTACATGCTTTGGTTCCATGTGGAGACCCTCCCCCCGAACGGTCTTGTGCCAGGGATGTGGCGATCAGGCCAGGCCCGGGCCCTTGCGCTCGTTGGGCGTCCGTGGCATGCTGGTTGCTTCCTGGTGAGGAAGTGAGCCGAGCTGAGCCGGGAGCACGTCCACGAGAGCTTGGGAGCACTGCGGAGAACTTTGTGTGCAAAGCCCCCCCCGGTGCACGTGCCTGAGTGCAACTCGGCTTGCACGCCCTCCCTGCTGGACGGACTTCCGGTGTGAGGCAGTGAGGGAAGGAAGGGGCTGCAGTCCAGGGTGCTGAGCCGGGGAGGCGGGTGGCTCTGCACAGCCCGCCCGGGTCCCTCGCCCATCCCCGCCCCGCGATCTCCCCCGCAGGCGCTCGAGTCTCTCAACAAGAAGGACTTGACCGAGATCAAGTCTTACGGCCGGCCTCCCACCCTGGTGGAGACAGTCATGCAGGCGGTCATGATCCTACGAGGCAACGAGCCCACGTGGGCAGAAGCCAAGAAGCAGCTGGGTAAGGAGAGCAGAGGGCCGGATGAGGCCGGGCGTTGGACACATGCGAGCATCTGGCACCGCTTGGCCTGGCTTGGGAAGCACCCGCCCCCGTGGGCGCAGCACGGCTGTGGAGCATGGCGCGTGGCATGTGGCAGGGAGAGTCCTCCTGGCCCCGGGCCCTGCTCGGAAGCCGGCTGGCCGGGGCAGAGCAGCAGTGGTGGCCACGTCCCTTTGGGCCCTGCCTCCGGCCACCCCTCCAGCGGGGAGGGGGGGGGCTTTGCTGCAGCTGGGGCTCCCTTTCCTTTCCTTTCCTGATCCTCCCCAGGCGAGCCCAACTTCATCAAGCAGCTGGTGTACTTCGACAAGGACAACATCTCCGACAAGGTGCTCAAGAAGATCAGCGCCTACTGCTCGCAGCCGGACTTCCAGCCGGACATCATCGGGCGCGTCTCCGTGGCCGCCAAGTCCCTGTGCATGTGGGTGCGCGCCATGGAGGTGAGCGTGGCGAAGGGAAGGGACGGGACGGGACGGGACGGGACGGCCGGTGCCCAGCTCCGCGGAGCCCCTGCCAGCCCGGGGACCCCCGGAATTCCGCTTCCGGCTCTCGCCCGCTCCCAGCTGGGGACTGGGCTTCTGGGCCGTGAGGCCGCTGGCTTCGGGGGAGCTTGGCTTCCACGGAGGGCCCAGCCGCTCGCTTCGCCTTCGCAGATGTACGGCCGCATTTACCGTGTGGTGGAGCCCAAGCGTGCGCGGATGAACGCCGCCCTGGCCCAGTTGGCGGAGAAGCAGGCTGCCCAGGCCGAGGCCCAGGAGAGGCTCCGGGAGGTCAGTCTGCTGCGGAGGAAGGCCCAGGACCTGGCCTGGCGGGGGGACCTCACGCCACCCCCCCCCCGGGCCCCTTCTGAACCCGAAGGGCGCTGCGCCCGCTGCACCCCGGGGCACCGCCTCCATGCGTGCAACGCCTCCTCCTGCAGCGAGGAGGCTGCTGGGAAATCCTGCTCTTAAATCCCCTCTCCTCAGGTTGCCGAGAAATTGGAGAGGCTCAAGAAGGAGTATGAGGAGAAGCTTGCCCAGAAGGAGGAGCTGCGCAAGAAATCCGAGGAGATGGAGATCAAGCTGGACCGCGCCGACAAGCTGGTCTCCGGCCTGGCCGGGGAGAAGGTCCGATGGGAGGAGACGGTCAAGGTAGGGCCTGGCTGGCAGCTCCACACCCGCCTCCCGTGTTCAGCAGGTGAGGCGTGGGGCATTCGGGGGGTGATGGCCCCTCTACTGGGGTCCTCCCTCCCTCGAACTGCCATGGCCAGTTCCCGCTGGCATGTCTCTAGGATCCAGCAGGGTGGCCTGTGGCCCGAGCCTGTGGGAAGGCTGGACCCTTGAGATGCGGGAACAGTGGGAGGCATGAGGGTGGGCTCCAGGCAGCCTGCCGGCGTCGCCCCATGGAGCCCCCGGGCGTCCCGGTGGAAGGGCTCCTGCGGGGGTGGAAGACGAGCCTGGCCCCGCTCCCCTCTAGGGCCTCGAGGAAGATCTGGGCTACCTGGTGGGCGACTGCCTGCTGGCGGCGGCGTTTCTGTCGTACATGGGGCCCTTCCTTTCGAATTACCGGGACGAGATTGTCTCGCACATCTGGATCAAGCAGGTGAGTGGGCCGCACCCTCCCCTCCTCCAGGCAAGCTCCCCTGGCAGGGCCCCGGGCCCCTGCAGAGGGTTGCGCTCGGCGGGAACGCCTCAAAGATGCTCCGGAGTCTGCAGGGCTGGCGGGGGCCGGGCGAGGGGGCGAGGCACTGCTGAGAAGCCTGCGGGGCCGCCCAGCCACGCTGCCCTCGGCACAGGGGAGGCGGTGCCCCGGGAAGCCGGAGCAGGCGGGCCCTCCGACTGCGGCAGTTGCTCCGCCCTGCAGATCCGAGAGCTCCACGTGCCGTGCTCCCCCCGGTTCACGTGCGACAGCTTCCTCTCCAACCCGACGGTCGTGCGCAACTGGAACATCCAGGGGCTGCCCTCAGATAACTTCTCCACGGAGAACGGGATCATCGTCACGCGCGGGAACAGGTGGGTTGGATCCTTGGGGCCGCAGCCGGGGCCCTCCGCCCCCGGGGCCTCCCCCGGCCCCGGCCCCGTCCCCGTCTGAGGAGCATGGGGGGCCCTGCAGGCCCTCAAGTGCCTCTCCGCTTGGTCGTCTCCAGGTGGCCCCTCATGATCGACCCGCAGTGTCAGGCCACGAAGTGGATCAAGAATATGGAGATGAAGCGGGTGAGGAGCTGCACGGGGCGCTCGGGGGGAGGGGTCCCCCACCCCGTCCCGCGCGGCCCCCTCAGCTTCGGAGGCCAATACCCACGCCTGCTCGGCATCCCCGCAGGGCCTCAAGATCATCGACCTGCACATGCCCGACTACCTGCGTGTTCTGGAGTCGGCCATCCAGTTCGGCTCGCCAGTGCTGCTGCAGAACGTGCAGGAGGAACTGGACCCCACGCTGGCCCCCATCCTCAACCGCTCCGTCACCAAAGTGGGTGAGTGCCAGGGGCCCCGGCCCGGGCCCGGGAGCTGGCGCGGCCCCGTCCCCCGCATGGCTCACTCGGCCTCTCGCCCGTGGCAGGTGGCCGCCTCCTGATCCGGCTGGGGGACAAAGAGGTGGAGTACCACCCCGACTTCCGCTTCTACCTGACCACCAAGCTGCCCAACCCCCACTACACGCCCGAGACCTCCTCTCAGACCACCATCGTCAACTTCGCCGTCAAGGAGCAGGTGTGCGCGCGGGGCGGGCTCCTCGGGGCCCCCAGTGAGCAGCCCACTTGCCGGGCCGCGGAAGGAGCCGGCCGGCCGGGGGTGGCCCGCCCCGAGCTGAGCGCCTGGGCCCCCACAGGGACTGGAGGCCCAGCTGCTGGGCATCGTGGTGCGGAGGGAGCGGCCCGAGCTGGAGGAGCAGAAGGACCACCTGGTGCTGAACATCGCCGCCGGGAAGAGGAAGCTGAAGGAGCTGGAGGACGAGATCCTGAGGTGCGGGGCGGGGGGTGTGGGCGCGCGGGGGGCTGCGGGACCTCCATGGCCCGGGTGGCACATTCCGGGCCAGCTTCGCCTCGGGGGCCACGTGGCGACTCTTGCCCCACGGCTGCCCTTTCCACCTTGGCTGGGGGTCCCTGGGCAGCCCTGCAGGCCCCGGCTCCGTTCTGTGGTGGGCGGCAACTGGCCACCGGGCCTCCTGCCTTCCTGGCCCTCGGTGCAGCGGCAGCTTTGCCCCCCCCCGCCCCCCCAGCTGCCCCCTGCAGTCCGAGGCCACTGGGAGCAGGCCACGCTCTTGGGTCGGCTCAGCCGCCCTGTCCCCGGGCTGCAGGTTACTGAATGAGGCCACGGGTTCCCTTCTGGATGACGTGCAGCTGGTGAACACGCTGCAGACCTCGAAGGTCACCGCCACCGAAGTCACGGAGCAGCTGGAGACCAGCGAGACGACGGAGATCAAGATTGACACGGCGCGGGAGGTCAGCCGGGGAGGCGCCGGGGCCTGGCCGTGTGTGCACGGAGCGCCTGCTGCCCTCCCAGCACCAGAATTGCCAGGGCAGGGGTGGCCTGCGGGCACAGACTCCTCTGCCCCAGCTCCTCCCGGCCCCCACGCAGTCCTGGGGGCTGGGAACCCATTCCTCAAACCTGGGAACCTGGAGGGCTGCCTCTTCGGGAAGGCGGCTGGTGTGGGGGTCGCTCTGTTTGCAGCCGGCTTCCTCGGGGGTGGTGAGCTGCACCTCCCACAGCCCTTGGCCAGCACGGCTCCCTCTGGTGCTCAGCACGGGGTTCCTAGCCCAGCACGTGGTGGGGGAGGCAGCTGGATGCTGCCAGTACACCCTGGCCTTCTCCCGACGGCCCCTGAACCAGCCTGCTGCTCCCGCTCCCGCAGGCCTACCGCCCCTGCGCTCAGAGGGCGTCCATCCTCTTCTTCGTCCTCAACGACATGGGCAGGATCGACCCCATGTACCAGTTCTCCCTGGACGCCTACATTGACCTGTTCAACCTCAGCATCTCCAAGAGCCACCGAAGCGCCAAGCTGGATGAGCGGATCCGGTACCTGAACGAGTACCACACCTACGCCGTCTACAGGTAGCCGTCCCGCGCAGCTGCCGCTGTCCCGGGCGCGACTGGGATCCCCTCCCCTCCCCTCCCCTCCGGTGCTGCCATGCGGCACAATCTGGGGTGTCCCTCGTGGGACAAGGGGCAGCCGAAGGGAGGCAGCAGGCAGCCGGCCATTTCCAGACTGGGCTGCAGCCTCCCAGCCGAGAACCCCCAGAGGGCCTGGGGAGATCAGCTCGCGCACGGTGCACCCAGAGAGCAGGCTGGGCTTCCCTCCGAGCTTCCGCCACACTCCTCTGGCTCTGCCTTCGCCAGGTACACCTGCCGGGGCCTCTTCGAACGGCACAAGCTCCTCTTCAGCTTCCAGATGTGCGCCAAGATCCTGGAAGTGTCCGGCAACCTCAAGATGGACGAGTACAACTTCTTCCTCCGTGGGGGAGTGGTAAGCGCCACTTGGGGGCAGGAGCAGGCGGGCCCCGGGCCCCAGGAGGGGCTGCAGTCCTGGCGTCGCTGGGCTGAGCGGCAGGCGCACGAGCCACTGCCCTGTGCTGAGCCCCTCGGGCGGCCCGTCTGCACTGGCTGGCCTGCTCTGCAGGGTCCCAGGCAGGGAAGGGCTTCTCCTCACCCTGCCTGGGGAGGCTGCCAATTCAGCCGGAGACTCTCTTGCGGGCAGAGGAAGGGCAGCCCCTTGGCAGCCTCAGGCCCCAGCAGCCTGCAGAAAGCCTGTCCCGGCTCCTGCTCCTACGCAAGGGGACCTCTTCTGGGGGGCTGATGGTCCCCCGGACCTCCCCGTCCTTGGAGCATCAGTCCTGCTTCCCGCAGTCCAACTGGAGAGTTGGCCAGGGCATGTGGGGCAGTCCCTCGGGCCTGCACCTTCCTCCCAGGCCTGGCAAGCAAGTCGCGCCACGGGCAGCAGAGGGCAGCGGGTGGCGCGCCCTGGGGAGGCTCCTCCTCGCGTGGGCATGGTGGGCGCCCTTGCAGGGGCCTGTTGGCCTTGCAGGAGATGCACCTGGCGGGTGGCCCCGGGCCCGAGAGCGGGTGGGGAGCAGGCGTGCGGCCCTCCCCAGCCAGGGGCTGGCCGCAGCCAGTCCCATGGGCTCCAGCCCGCTCCCCACCCGCTGCACGCGGAGGGGGCTCGCCTGACCCCTGGAGGCGAGGAAGGGGGCCCTGACCGGACGAGGCCTGGGTGCGGCAGCCGGGTGCGGCCTGCGGGGCCCCCTTCTCCCGCTGAGGAAGCGTTCATCCCTGGGGCAGGCAGGGGAGGGCAGTGTCTGGCTGGGGCCGTCCCTGGGCCGTCCCGGGCGTTCTGGCTTGGAGCGGAAGGCCGGCTCGAGGCGGGCAGAGGACAAGCCCGTCGTCCGGCCACCCGGCGGGCTCTGCCTGCTCAGGCTGCGGCTCTGCCCTCCGGTGGACGTTTTCTGCAGTTCCGGAGCCTGTGAGAGCCCCCCCCCGCCCCCTTTGCGCCCTCACGGCCGTTGGCACTGCGCCAGTCGCTGCCTTGCCTTTCCCGGGCATCCTGGTGCTGAGGCGGGGGCGCCCCCAACTCCTCCCACGCCAGAGGGGCGCTCCCCAGATGCGTCGGCCCGCAGCATGCATCCATCCAGGCAGGGGCCGTGCTGGGTGGAGGGGATGGGGCCCAGCCCCGCGGCTGCCTGATCCTGGGGGGGCCCTTCCCCCACCGTGTCCCTCGTCAGGTGCTGGACAGGGAGGGGCAGATGGACAACCCCTGCACCAGCTGGCTGGCCGACACCTACTGGGACAACATCACGGAGCTGGACAAGCTCACCAACTTCCACGGCATCATGAACTCCTTTGAGCAGTACCCCCGGGACTGGAACCTGTGGTACACCAGCTCCCGGCCCGAGAAGGCCATGCTGCCAGGTGAGGCCCGGACTCTGGCTGGATGGCCAGGGGGCCGGGCTCGCTGGGCCCCCGCCCCCCCGCCTCCGACCCCAGCCCTCCAGCCCGCGGCTGGAAGAAAGGGGCTCCCAGCAGGTCCGGCCCCCAACTCCCAGGGGGCCTGGCTGCCAGCCGTACTGGCAGGGGCTCCCGGAGGGGCCTTGCCAGACATCCCCGGGGCCGGTCCCTGCCCTGGGGCAGCACAGCCCCTGGAAGGCGCTCGTGGAGTGGAGACGGCATGTCTGGGGTCTGTGGAGAGGCCTCCTCCCAGAGCAGCCGGCCGGCGTGGGGAGGGGCACTACTCCCCCCCCACGGCCCGCCCACGTGCCGCCTCTGCCCGCAGGCGAGTGGGAGAACTCCTGCAACCAGATGCAGCGCATGCTGGTCGTCCGGTCGCTGCGGCCCGACCGCGTGGCCTTCTGCGTCACAGCCTTCATCGTCTCCAACCTGGGCTCCCAGTTCGTTGAGCCCCCCGTGCTCAACATGAAGTCGGTGAGTGGGGCGCCGGCCGCGGCCCCTTCCCTTCCCTGCCGGGCCGCCCTGCCTCGGCCCTGACCGCCTCCTCCCTCTGGGTGCAGGTGGTGGACGACTCCACGACCAAGACGCCGCTGATCTTCGTCCTGTCCCCGGGCGTGGACCCCACCTCCTCGCTGCTGCAGCTGGCCGAGCAGTCCGGCATGGCCCAGCGCTTCCACGCCCTCTCGCTGGGCCAGGGCCAGGCGCCCATCGCCACCCGCATGATCAAGGACGGGGTCCATCAGGGTGGGTGCCGGAGGGGCAGGGTCCCGGGTGGGATGGGCCTGTCCGCGCCGGAGTCCCTCTGCTCCGTCTCCACAGGGCCGAGCCGCAAGAGCTCTCTGGGAAGCTTGCGGGGAAGGAAACCCTACAAACGCAGAACGGGAACGTGATACAAAGCCCTGGAGAGGATGGCGCAGGGGCCCGGTGGAGGGAGCTCATTCCGCCACGGCGGCCCCTACCGAGAAGGCCCCATGCCCACTGCTGGGAGGGGGCATTTGCAGAAGGGCTGTGGCCGAGGGCTGTGGCCGCTGCCCCACAGCCTCTCCCCGTGCGCAGCCCTGGCCCAGCCCCAGCCCAGGCACCGCGGCCTCCGGCCTCCCACACCGGCCTCCCTCTCGCCTCCCGGCAGGCAACTGGGTCTTCCTGGCCAACTGCCACCTCTCGCTGTCCTGGATGCCGCAGCTGGACAAGCTGGTGGAGCAGCTGCAGGTGGAGGAGCCGCACCTGTCCTTCCGGCTGTGGCTCAGCTCCAGCCCGCACCCCGACTTCCCCATCTCCATCCTGCAGGCCGGCATCAAGATGACGACGGAGCCGCCCACCGTGAGTGCAGGGGGGCCGGCCGGGGGGCACGCCCCGCCCACAGCCGCAGGGGCCCGGCTGCCCCCCGGCACCGGCCCTGATCCACCCCCGCCCCCTGCCTTGCAGGGCCTGAAGGCCAACATGAAGCGCCTGTACCAGCTCATCACGGAGCCGCAGTTCAACCGTTGCACGAAGCCAGCCAAGTACAAGAAGCTGCTCTTCGCCCTCTGCTTCTTCCACAGCATCCTGCTGGAGCGCAAGAAGTTCCTGCAGCTGGGCTGGAACATCGTCTACGGCTTCAACGACTCGGACTTCGAGGTGCGGTGGCCACAGGCGGGGCAGGGCTCTGGGGGCAGCCTTCGCTGCCGGGCTCCGGCAGACTGATGCGCACGGAGCCCGTGTGCCTAGGAAGGCCGCCGTCCTCGGGGCGTGGGCACCCCGTGGTTGAGCGTCCCGACCCTCCCCGGCCCGGGGCATGGCCTGGCCTGGCCCGGCCTGGCGGAAGCCCTGCCGGCCCTTCTCCCTCGGAATACGCGCCACGGGAGACGATGCCGCCTGGCACTGCTGCCGAGTCTGGCTGCGGCGTGTGCCACGGGCGGGGGCTCGGTGGTGCTCCAGCGGGGGCTGCCTGCTGAGGAGGCAGGCTCACCTGAGCGCCCCGGGAACCCACGGAAGCGCCCCCCCCCGAGGTTGGTCCTGCCTTGTCAGCCCTCTCGTCCGCCCACCCCACCCCGCAGGTGTCTGAGAACCTCCTGAGCCTGTACCTGGACGAGTACGAGGAGACGCCCTGGGAGGCCCTCACGTACCTGATCGCCGGGGTGAACTACGGCGGCCACGTGACGGACGACTGGGACCGGCGCCTCCTCACCACCTACATCAACGACTACTTCAACGAGCAAAGCATCGCGGCCCCCTTCTACAAGTGCGCGTGGGCCAGGGGGTGCCGGGGACCTCGGGGTTCACGGGGGGGCTTGCCTGGGGAGCGGGGTGCTGTGGCGGGGAGCGGGTTGAGCAGGGCCACTCGGCAACCGGATGCGGTGGGGAGAGACGCTCCAGGAGCCACGAGTCCACGTCGCAGGCCCCCCCGGCCACAGGGCGCTGCGGGGGCACTTCGGTTGCCCAGGCGGCTCTGCCCTCGAGGCACGGAGGTGTGGGAGAGCGTGGCGTGGCTGGCGGGCACGGGCCCGGCGGACCCCCGGGCACAGGCCGCGGCTGAGCAGGGCCCCCGCCTCCACAGGCTCTCCGTGCTGGACACCTACTACATCCCCAAGGACGGCAACCTGGCCTCGTACAAGGAGTTCATCAGCCTGCTGCCCGGCATGGACGCCCCTGAGGCGTTTGGCCAGCACCCCAACGCGGACGTGGCCTCCCAGATCACGGAGGCCCGGACACTCTTCGAGACGCTGCTTTCCCTGCAGCCGCAGACCACCCCTTCGGGGGGCACCGGGCAGAGCCGGGAGGACAAGGTACCCAGCGGGGGGCACGTGGAGCCCCAGGACCGGCCACCAGCCCGAGCCAGAGGCAGCCCTGGAAGTGGAGGAATGCGGAGCCTGGCGGGTTCCGGAGGGCAGGACTGAACGGAGCACACGGTCCTCCTGGGGCAGGAACCCCGGGCTGTCCTCGTAATTTAGGGTGGGTGGGGCGTCCTGCTGCTGCTGCACAAGTCCTGCTGGTCCCTGCCGGGCCGTCCGAGACTCCGCCAAGAGGCCTGGATCGGCCCCCCGCGGCCGAGGGCCCTGCCCTGGCTTTCCTCCGCGTGTGCTGGGTGCAGCCAAGCCGGCCGCCTCTTGCCTGGCACCGGAAGCCTCCTGTGTTCCCGAAGGGGGCTGGCTCGGGGAAGGGTGGGCTCCCCGGGGCCCAGGCTCCACGTGGGCCGGCTGAGCCGAGATTGGGGCCCAGGAGAAAAGGAAGGGCCGGGGCTGCCGGGAGGCGGAGGAGCCCCTGGCGGTGGGGCCCATGGCCCCCGGCTCAGGGCCTCCCTCCGCAGGTGCTGGAGCTCTCGGCCGACGTGCTCAGCAAGGTCCCTGAGGAGATCGACTACGAGGGCACCTGCAAGATGCTGTCCACGGACCCCTCCCCGCTCAACGTCGTGCTGCTGCAGGAGATCCAGCGCTACAACTCCTTGCTGCAGGTCATCAGGTGGGGCCCCCTCCGCAAAGCCGAGGGGGGGTGCTTCTGAGCCCCACGTGGGGTGCTGGGGAGGGGAGTGGAGGGGAGGGGTGGGCTGCAGCCCAGTGCTTTGCCTTGAAGGTGCTGTCCCACTGCTGAAGGTGGGGCTGGGGGCGCTGGGGAGGTGCCAGGCGCTGGAAGGGCTGGGGCGGGGGGCTGCCTGCGCACGGCCTGGTCCGGGGGTCCGCTGGTGTGCTCTGCGGGAGCCGTGCGTGCTTTGCCCAGGGACGTGCGTCTCCGCCCCACTGCTGGGGAACCCCAGTGGGAGGGCATGGCTGCCCCTGGGTGCCACGCATGGCCTCCCCAGGGCAGCTGGCTGGCGAGGCCTTTGGGCCAAAGCACGGCTCTGCTTCTGGCCTGGCCCGCGGGGCTCCTGATGGCGTTGCGTGATGTGGCTTGTGGCGGCGGCACAGGGGGCCCGGTCTCGCTGCTGCCTCCCGCACAGCTTCCCGGGGAAGCCGCTGGCCTTCTGCGAAATGGCTGCTGGAGCAGCAGGCTAGTTGCGACAGAGCGTGGCTTTCGCTTCGGGAGCTGGATCCCACCCCTAGGGGGGCTCAGGTGTGCCGCTGGGGGAGTTACTTCCCGTTCAGGTGCTCCAGGGGGAGCGAAGTGGGTGTTTCGTGGCTCGGCGGGTCCAGCCTGGCAGCCATTTTGTGGGTGCGCAAAGCCCCTCATGGCAGCCATTTTGCCTGAGAACCAAGGGCACGCTCAGACTTCCGTGGGATCCCTGGCTCAGCGTGGCCTATGCTGTGGGTGCGCGAACATCTGTTTCCCACAGTTCCTCCCTGGTGGAGCTGGAGAAGGGCATCCAGGGGCTGGTGGTGATGTCCACGGACCTGGAGGAGATCTTCAACTGCATTTTTGACGCCCGTGTGCCCCCCATGTGGGAGAGGGTAAGGCCTGGGGGTCGGTGCCCCTCCCCTCCCCTCCCCTCCTTTTGGGAAAGGTGAGTTGCTGTGTCCTGGCCAGGTGAGGTCCGGGGCGCCGGAGACGGTCCACCATCTCTTGTCCTGATGCTCCGTCAGCCCCGGAACTTTGCCGAGAGAAACGCTCCTGCTTGTTCCGTGTGTTAAGGACACTGTCCTGTTTTGCACCAGAGACAGACTGTATCTCAGGAGAGGGGTCTGCAGAGCTTTTGGGATCCCTTGGTTTCCCCTGGATCCCTTCTGCCCACACCTCGTCCCCCTGCCCCACTGCCTGTTTCTCAGGCAGGGAATCCCCCCTAGGGAAGATGCGCAATCCACATCTTCTCCGGAGCCCCTGGGGAGCGGCAGGGACCGGGTGCTGCCCAGGTCGCCATTTCCCGTGAATCCCGCTTGGACTTCCTGCCTCGGGGCTTGGTGGGCGCCCGCCATCTCTGCCTTCCCCTTCCTCCGCAGGCCTATCCCTCCCAGAAGCCCCTGGCTGCTTGGACCCGGGACCTGGGCCTGCGTGTGGAGCAGTTCGCCCACTGGGCCAAGACCACGCACCCCCCGGTGCTGTTCTGGCTCTCGGGGTTCACTTTCCCGACGGGGTTCCTCACCGCCGTCCTGCAGGCTGCGGCACGCCTGAACAACGTACGACCCCCCCCCCCCCCAGGCAGCGGGAGCCGAGGGAGCGGGACGGGCTGAGCGGGGAGCCGGGAGCTGCCCGGCGTGGCTTTGCGGAGCCCAGCAGTGGGCACATGGCCCTGTGGGGCTGGGGGGAGGGGGAGATGTGGGGGTGCTGGAGGCGCAGGGCATCCCGCCCTCTGGCCGGCAGGAGGAAGCGTGGTGGCTCTCCAGCCTTCCCTGCCCGGCACCCTCCAGGACGCCTCCGGATGCCTGGCAGCCTTGCCTGGGTGGGCCCAGGTCGGGAGGCCTGGCAGCCGGCAGCCCGATTGCCTGGAGGGCTTGTCTGGCGGGGGCAGCGAGGGGCGGGGGGCAGGCACGCGCCCCCTCAGAGGAGGGGCCCCGGGGCCCGGATGGTGGCTGCCCCCCCAGGGCTCCCTCTCGCCGCCCCTTTCAGATCTCGGTGGACACGCTGTCCTGGGACTTCCTTGTCTCCACGGTGGACGACAACAACCTGGTGTACCCGCCCAAGGTAGGGGCCTGCCTGCTGGGGGGTGCCGGGTCAGGGCCCCCTGCCCGGGCGCCCCCCCCATGCATGTGCTCGCTGCCCCGTGTCCAGGAAGGCGTGTGGGTGCGAGGCCTCTTCCTGGAGGGCGCCGGCTGGGACAAGAAGAACTCGTGCCTGATGGAGGCCGAGCCCATGCAGCTCGTGTGCCCCATCCCCACCATCCACTTCAAGCCCGTGGAGAACAAGAAGAAGAGCGGCAAAGGTGGGGGCCGGGGGGCTCCCTGGCCACGGGGGGGGGGGGAGCGGGGCTGGGCTCAGCCAGGGCGCTCTGTGCTCCCGCTTCCCGCCACGGACCCTGCGGAGGGGGCGGCCGCTCTCCCCGCCCGGCGTGACGCCCGCCCTCTGCCCCCCAGGGACGTACGCCTGCCCCTGCTACTACTACCCCAACCGGGCCGGCACCTCGGGGCGGCCCTCCTTCGTCATCGGCGTGGACCTGCGCTCCGGAGCCATGCCGGCGGACCACTGGATCAAGCGCGGCACAGCCCTGCTGATGAGCCTGGACACCTGACCCCCCCAAGGCGGCCTGACCGCCCCCAGGCCAAGCCCAATAAAGCTGTTTTGTTTACTGTGTGTGCCCTTGCCTCAGTGGATGCGGTGCAGGGGCAGCCGAGGCCTGGCCTGGCCCCCCTCCCCTCGGGCAGGGGCAGCAGAAACCTGTCCGCAGGGCAGGGCAGGATCCGGGGGGGGGGGCAGTGGCCCTGGGCTGCCCCCGGCCAGGCCCTGCAGGCAGGCGGGGCCGGTGGGGGGGCGGGGAAGGCCTGGGCCAAGCTGCCCGGGGCGGCCGGCTCCCCCCTCGCCAGGCCGGGCTAGCTGGCCTGGGCTTCCCTTCCCTCGCTTCCTCCCTCCCTTCCCTTCCGCTCGCCCAGGCCCCGGGGCACGTGGCCAGGAGGGCCGAAGCCCGGCTCGGCCGCCTCCCCTCCAGCGGGGCTCCGCGGGCGCCCCGCACCGCACCGCACCGCACCGCCCGCGCGTCCCGATGGAGCTGCGCCTCGCCCGGGCCGGCCTCGCCTCGCCTCGCCTCTCGCCTGGGCGGGCGGGCGGCGAGCCGAGCCGAGCCGAGCCGAGCGGGGACGAGAGCGGCGCGGCCGCGGCGGCGCTTGCCGGGGAGGCGGCCGGGAGGAGGGGCCGCGCTCGGATCCTGCCCAGGGAACAAAATTGACACGAGCGGCGGAGGGAGGCGCGGGGCGCGTGTCTGCGTCGGGAAATGCAACTGCGCAACCGGGAGGACTTTGCCAGGCGCGGGGCCCGGGCGGGCGGGCAGGGGCCACCGCGGCCCCGCGCCCGCGCCCCGGCCCACCGTCGCCC
>JAIXND010000857.1:742893-862343 GCA_023646645.1 Varanus salvator macromaculatus | reverse complement strand
CGAGCCCTGCACGGGCCCGGCCGCCGGGGCGCGAGGCCGCCGGGCGCGTGTGGCGCGAGGCCAGGCCAGGCGAGGCGGGGCTGCGCCGGGCGCGACCGGCTCCCGCGGCTGGGCCCCGGTGGCGCGGGAGGAGCCGCGTGGCCCCCTCGCAGTGAGTCCGCACAAGCAACTGCCGCTCGCGGGGTGCCGGCAGGACGTCGCGGGCTCGGCCCGGCCTACCGCGCGGGGCCGTCGTGGGCAGGAGAATGGTCCCGCTGGGCTGGGCGGGGAGGCGGAACCGGCCACGCTCGCCTGCAGCCCCTCCCTCGGGCGGTGCGGAAGCAGCCCCTCCGGCGGGTCCCTTCCTTCGGAAGCCCGGTGGGGTCTGCCCTGGTCCCGGCCCCGGGGGGCAAATGGGCGGGCCTCTGCTTCCTGCCCCTGAAATGGGGGCGCCGCTTTTGGCCCCCGAGAAATCAGTGCAGCCCAACTGCTCCGGGAAGGCTTTCCGCAGACCACGTGCCCCCAAGTGTCACTCCATGGCCCGCGAAGCATTTCTCCCCGATTTTTCCTTGGGGCGGCCCCCGCGCTCGCCCCCAGCCAGCGGTGAGGGGCTGCAGCTCTTTCGCACAGTTCGCTGCGGCGGGGTAGGCCCCTGCAGGGCCCACCTGCCCTTTGCTCCTTCTTGTCAGTTGCAGGGGTGCTTGTGGAGGACAGTGGATAGTGAAGGGTTGCAGCGGCTGGGGCAGGGACAGGATGCGGCCTTGCCAGGCCCTTCCGAAGCGGTTTTCCCTTTCCCCCACGCCAGACTGCCTCCAGACTTCCCGCCATGGTGCGGCTCGTCCGTTCGTTCCCCCACTGCGAGCCCATTCCAGCAGGGCCAGGCGCGCCCTGCCGGCATGTCTGTGGCCTGCCTGTGGCCTTGCGTCTCGCTTCTTCTGGGCCACTGGTGGCGGGAGAGATGTGGCACGTGCACTGGGCGGATCCAGCCTCTGCCCCCAAGCAACTGGCCCTCAAAGGCACTCTGCACATGCTCTGAGATGCCACTGTGCTCTTAACTTGCGCATATAGCGATCTGATTTCTGCTTTTCGTTGCTGCCCGAACCGTGGGGCTCAAGGCAGCTAACACCGTTAGGAACGCTTTTTTAACAAGTGATAAAACAGCTACGTGAAAGCACAGTTAAAAAACACAGTCGTGAGCACCTATAAAGCCAGCCTCCAGCCCAGGCAGGCAGTTTGTCCGCCCGAATCCTGCCTGGTGACTGGTCCTTGCCTGCAGCAGAAAAGCGACAGCCAGGGAAGGCATCCTGGCCTCGCTTGGCCGGGAGTCTCACAGCCTGGGAGGGGCCCCCAAGAAGGCCCTGCTGATGTGTACCAGAGCTCAGGTGAAGTTCAACCGTTGTGTCTTAGTGAGGCCTGGCTGAACACAGGGGCACTTGGGGTGGGGGGGGGGAACTGACCCTCAGCATCCCGCTTTGATACACACCCTCCCGCATGGAAAGGGGGCCTTCGGGAAGCGGGTCAGGCATAAGGAACCGTGTCACTCCAGTGGAGAAAGGAGGTGCAGCAACTCCAGGGGCTTTCTGTCCCCTGCAGGATGCCGCTGGTACTCCCAGACTGAGGCTGAAGGCCTGACCAGTGGGTTAGGGGACGCCTTCAGCCTTGAGCCAGGACTTTTCCAGACTTGCTACCGTACAAGAGGCCTGGAATGGCACATTCTGTAATTCCAGGGAGTCTGGATTCTTTTTCTCCTCCTTCCTCAACCCAGAAATAATTACAACTGAACGTAAAAGTCAGAACTCAGAGTGGGTTTTCTGGTTTGGCTGTGAGTTACTGCAACACCATAAAAGAAGCTAAAAACAGAAGCTATCCTATAGAAGCTGACGGCAGCAAAGGGCTCTGGGAGTCACGTCAGGTAGCACAGCATGTCCTATAAGCAAAGATGGGCTGCTGCTGCTGCATTGGATCTCCGCCAGTTCTAACAGCCCTTTTCTTTCAGGCCAGGGGTGCGCCAGGGCCCCTTTTGCATCGGGGCTGGTAACTGCTCCCCACCAGGACCCCCGAGAGGAGGCAGCCCCCCTTCCCTGGATTGCAGTAAGTGCTTCTCTGTTTCGTAACGTTGCGGTGCAGCCGCCCCATCCAAAATCCCTTTGCGGGGTGACCTGCTCTGCACCGCCTGCCTGCTCCCATTTTACGGGACGGGAGAACCGGCCCTGGGAGAGGCGGAGGCAGCAGTCCCGTCCGTGTGGCCAGCAGGTTCCCAGCACGCTCCCCAAACGGGGATCGCGAAGCAGCTTTTGAGGGGGAGCAGCGGGTGCGCGGGGAGGGGGAAGCCGGGGGCGGAACTGGCAGCCTGGGAAACCGGGACTCCTGGGTTCAAGCCCCCTCGCCTCCCGCGAGCGCTCCCATTGGCTGTCTGGGTGGCCTCTTGCCGGGATTGGCTGTCCAAGCCGATCAGCCATTGCGGACGTGATGGCTGCCAAGGGGGTCGTGCAGGGGGGCTGTCAGCCGCGGTAGCACAGCTGCGACTGCCGGGGTGGAGCCGGTGGCGCTCACGTGACGGAGTCGTGCACACGTCCGTGCTCGAGCCGAGCGAGCGTGGGCCGGGCACATGCGGGGGGCTTCCTCCGGCCGAGCTGTGCCGCCCCCCGCCCCGTCCCCAGGCCAGGAAGAGAACCGAAACGTCGTCGTTGCACCAGGCTTCACCTGCTCTGCTTCCTGCGGAGAGGAGGAAGCCTGTCTTGTGCCTGGCAGAAGGCGCCCCACTAAGTCAGAGGCTTTGCGGGGAGAGAAGGGGGCACGCTTCCTGCCCTCTCCTCCCGGGCTCCGGGGCGGACTTGCGGCCCCGGGGTCCCTGGGAGGAAACACGGAAGGCGCAGCCCCTGAGTCACCGGGAGCGCTGCGGCGACACGGCCGCCCACCTCGCTCCCTCCCACCTTGCCTCGTCTTTGCGAGAGCGAGCGAGCGAGCGAGCGGCTTATATAACGTCTGCAGTTCGCTTGTCCTGGGCTGAACTCTCGGCTCGCTCAAATCGGCAGAGGATGCAGGCCCGGGTGGGCGCTGTGGTAGCGATGTGGATCTTGCCGGGAGGGAGAGAAGACGTGCCCCACGCAAATGTGGGTATGTGGGTCAGCGTTTCGGAGCCGCGCTGGAGTTTCCAACCCCATGCCCAGCTGGCGCTGAAGCGAGAGCAGCGGGATCCCCTTTCGCAGGCGGTGCAGTCCGTGCGGCCCCTTCCAGCCGCACGCTGGAGCCCGGAGGCGCCTGGGCTGTGATGCCCACCGTCACTAGCCTGCCTGCCATTGGCCGTCCCGGGTCGCGCTCCAGCCCACCGCAGGGCGCCTGGCGGAGGGAGGCCCTGCTCGGTGAGCAGCGGAGGTCACCCATGAAGGAGGCGGCAGAAATGTCATTGACCCAAGCCAAGCAACCCCCCCCATGGCAAATGTGGCAGCCCCCGGAGCAGAGCGCTGGTGGGCTGGCTCTGCAAGGGGCATGGCTTGGCCTGCCAGCCTTCGAAGGTTGCGGGCAAACCCTGTGGGGCAGCCCCTGGTGTGCCGGCGGGCGCAGGAGAGCGGAGGCGGCAGCGGGGCGGTCCTTTTGGCCAGAGCGTCCCACCCCGTGCATCTGTTTCCCTCCCTTGTGCCACGGGGTCAGAGGTGGGGTGAAAGGTCGCCGGAGATTACGCGGCCTCTGCACGTGCCCCCCGGCAGTTGCCTGGGAACCAGGAGCCCCTTCCTCTCCTGCCATTCAGGCCCCGCTATAAATATTCCCCAGCCCCCCCCCCCATACACACACTCATCTAGCTTACTGGGTAGTGGACACTCAGCTCTCCATCCGGCTTTGCTTGCGGGAGGCAGACCTGTTTCTCACACACGTGTGCACGCGCACGCACACCCACGTGCAGGCACACACGCTTGCCCATGCCCCGACTCACTCTCTCTCTCCGACTCCCTTCCCCACAAGTGTCCCTGCAAATGCATGTCCTCACCCACTAGGCCTCACTGTCCCTCCTGCTCTGATGGCGGAACCCGGGCGTCCTGCCCCGCCTGCACTCTCAGGCCCGTCTCCTTTGGGAAGAGCCCTCCCTTTCCCCTTTCCATGGGTCAGCACCGAGGGTGGGGTGGGGGACAGGAAGGCTTGATCCCTGTGTGGGGGGGGAGGGCATGCCTCGGCTCCCCGCAGGTGGGAGGAGAGCTGCCCAAACGGGGACCGACCCACTGGCTCTGTCCTGTGCCACATGGGACGCTGAGTTCTGTCCCCCTGTACATCTCATGCCTTGAAGGGCCTTCCGGGGCCGGGCTGCTCCAGGAATTTTGCTGTCCGAGGCGGCTGGAACACGCAGCACCCAAAGCCAGGCGAGTGTGCACACGGGGAAGAAAAGCACCATTTTCCCTCCCTGGCAGTGGGGAAAGAATCCGATGACTGACGCTTTGTGGCACCCGGGGCCTTCCTAATGCCAGGGCCGGCCTTGCGCCACCTTGGGCACCAGGCGTGGGTCTCCCCCCATCGGATGGGCGAAAGGAAGGCGCGCGCAGTGGTGGCCCATGCAGCCTCTCATCACAACTGCACGCCGTTGTGGGAAGGGCTCGCGCCCGCGATTCCTGTTTTACGCACGTCCTGCTGTCCCGAGCCACGCTAGAAGCCCTCTCTCGCGCACAAGCGCCCATCTCGGACGTGCACACAGTTCGGCATCTACACGGCACGTTGAATTGGAAAGATTCCTCGTGAGCTTTATTGTGGACCGTCCGCCCATCCTGTGTTCTTTTGCACCGGGAGATGCCAGGGCTGGACGCGTGCGGGTCCCAGCACAGTGGGCAGCAAGCGACGCGCCTTGGCGAGGTGTGGGTGCGGAGCTCGGACCTTGCCCTCTCGGGCTCCCCGCCTCTCCCCCCGCTGCGACTTCTCGCCCCAACCTTGCCCTCTGCAGCCCTGATGCTCCCTTGCCAGGACCTGCTCGGAGCAGGGAGCCATCTGTCTCCCATCTGTGCCTTGAGTGCAGGCAAAATCCGCTTTGTGGGATGTTTGGTAGGACGGGGAGATTGTGTTGGACTTGCTTCCCTGTGGGAGGCTGCCAGAACCGAGGATGGAGGGAGCCCTCCCGTGCCGTGCCGGGTATGAGCAGGGGAAGCACAGGGGCAGGCGAAGCCAGCTCAGCGCGTGTGGCAGCCGGCGCACTGTCCTTGCAGTGCAGTACGCGGGGGGGGGGGGTTGCCGATGGTGGTGATGCATTCAGAATTCATGTGCACACCCCCGCTTCGGGGAGGGTGTGACAGGGCCAAGGAGTACCACGTTTTGGGGGACTTTGGGGCTGCGGAGTATCCGATTTCAGGGCAGAGGAATTCTTGCAATGGGTCACAATGTTTTTAAAATTAAGGGAGCCACTCGTCAAATGAGAACCAGGATGCGAGGGCTTCCTGCGTTCTTAGATGCTCGGTCAGGGTTCTGATGTGCCGATGACTAGGAAACACCCTGCTCTGCATGCTCTGAGGCACTGCCCACGTCCAGGGTGCATGTTCACCTGCCAGCTTTCCACCGTCTTCACCCAGGCTCTGTTTGGAAAATACCAGAGAACAGCAAGCCCCTTTGTTTAAAACACGGTGACACCTGGCCTGGCCTGGCGTGAGCCCCCCAGACTGTCTTTTTGTTTCTGTGGCGAGCATCCATTTGGCCAGGGATGCTGTCACACCTGGAAAAGGTTGAGAAAAGGGGATACCTCTTGGAGCGACTGAGGTGGACAGTTCTGGATGTCTGCTTTTCTGACATCATGGTGCTGGTGCCGGTGCCGGTGCCGGGTGGGCTGTACAGACAACTGCCAGCTCTTGCAGAAGGATGCTGGGAAAGGAGACGCCGTGCTGGTCCAGTCCTTTGTAAGTTAAGAAGCATTGGAGCCAAACAAGGGAAAGACAGATTCAGGGTGGTCAGCAAAGTGCTTGGAGCAGAAAGCATTCTGCACTGGAAGCAGCCGCGACCCTGTGGCTCCCGCTGTGGCAAAGATTTCCCGGGACAGAGTGCTGGACGTGTGGGGGATCCCAGGATAGCGCATGGGGCTGGGCTGAGAATCCCCAGATGCCTGTTCCAGCCCTCAGGCTTCTTTCCGCAACGCGCGGCCTCATGTTCTGCAGTGGAGTTTGCTCTCTTGCAGAGCTGGTCATGAAAACATTGCCAAGAATCCGTGGTCGTCGTGATCCAGTGGTCCAGGGCGGAACTGGCGAGTGGCCCGTGGCCCCACGGCCCCCTGGCACAGCCCTGGCTCACGCACAGCCAGAGCGCAGCCAGGTGCCCCTCGGCTCGTCCTCGAGTGCATCCTTCAGCCCCCGAAATGCATGCATCGCCGTACATACGCTTCGCTCTCCAGCTATGCCAGACGCACGCCTCCCTTCGCTGCTCCCGGAGCCTCCGTGCCTTCAGCCATCCGTCCATCTGTCCACCCGTCCTCGGCGAAGCGTCTGGTCCTGCGCCGTGCCTCCCCTCCCCTGCCTCCGACAACCAGCCCTCCGGCTCCCTCCGAGCCCCTCTCGGCGTCCGTCTGGCCGCCCGCGCCGCCCGCCCCCCAGCGCGCACACCTGCCTGTCTGCCGCTGCCCCCCTCTCCGGGAAACGCGCCCCCCAAGCGGGCTCCCCGGGCAGCGGCCCCGAGCGCGGCCGCCCCGGTGCCCGCGCCCGCTCGCCTCCTTCCGCCGCCGCCCGCCCTGCCCTGCCCTGCCCTGCCCTGCCCCGCCATTCCGGCTTCTCCGCCAGTGGGCTCTCCGGCGCATCGGAGCATGTGAGCGAGCAGGGAACATGGAAGCGAGGCTGCCGGAAAGGGAGGGGGAGGAGGGGAGGGGGAGGAGGAGGAGGTATGTCTGGGCTCGGGAAAGGGGGGGCCGGGAGGGGGTTGGGCACGGAACACATTTCTTTGTTTGAGTAGAGACTGGGGGGGGAGCGAGCGAAGGCAAACCAGCCAGCCAGCGAGTGTGGAAGCGAGTTAGTCTAGAGAGCTCAGGGCGCTGAACCCGGTGGATTTATCCTAGTTGGCACCAAAGTCCGCTCCCAAAGAAGCAAGATTGGCCATTTTTTTTCCTGCCCTGTCGATTTTTTTCCATTTTTCCCCGTGGGGGGTTGGAAAATTTACAGTTTTTTCCCCCTCCCCAGCCAGGCGAGGGGAGATCCCGAAGAACGGAGCCCTCCGCCCCCCCCAACCTTAGCAGTCCCCTTTCTGCAGGTAACGTCGGCTCGGCACCCTGTTCCTCCCCGTTGCCGTCTGTCTGATTCCCCCCCCCCTTTTTTTTTCTCGCCTTCTTCTAGCAGTTTTGCGGGATCTTGCCCTAGTCGGATCGACTTGACGTGAACGTGTGTGTATGTGTGTGTGTGTGTGTGTGGTGGAGGGGAGCTCTCTGTGTGTGTTTGCGCGCGCGTGTGTGTGTCTGCGAGGTCTTTCTGGCTGCTTTTGCTGGCTTTGTTATCTGTTGGGAAGAGAAGCGAAAGGACGCACAGGGTGGGGGAAACGTAGTTTGGCACGGGCCTAGCTCCGCTCGCTCGCTCGCTCGCTCGCTCGCTCTCCGCCGCCGCCGCCGCCTCACTGGGCTCACCTCGTATGCCACCAAAAAAAAAAAAAAGAAAGAAAGCGAGGCGAGGAAAAGGGACCTTTAAAGGAGCAGACGGCGGGCCGGCTGGCCCGGGCTGGCCGGAGGACGGGCGGCCGCGCTTCCAGCAGCAGTGGCGGAGCCGGCGTGCGCCCAGCTCCGAGGACTCCGCGGGACTCGCCTGCTGCAGGAGGGGAGCGCCTCGGCGGGCGCTGGGCGGCCTAAGCTGCTCCGCCGGGGCCGGGTCCCTTCGGGGCTCGTCGGGCCTAGCCCCGCGCCCTCGGCACCGGCGCGGAGCTGGCCTCCGCAGCAGCCGGCCCGGCTTGGTGGCCCGCCGGTGCCAGCCGCGGGCGCGCTCCCTGGACACGGCCGGATGCGACCCGTTCCCGCAGCAGCCCGCGTTCCCGGCTGGAGGGTGCCGGCCCCGCTCGGCTGCCGCGCAAGGCCCGCATGCCGCCGCTCGGGCAGAGGCGAGGACTCTGTGCGGGCCGCCTGCCGCGGGCGCCCCGTGCCTCCTGCCGGGGCCGGGGCCGCGACCGCCCCGGTTGCCCCGCTCGCGTTGCGGCCGCCGGCGCAGCAGCGGGACTGCGGCGGGATCCCAATCCTGACGGTGCCCCTTCTCCGGCTCCGGTCCGCGTGCATGCGGGAGGAGCCCCCGCGCTGCCCCCGTAGCCCGGCCGCGCCTGTCACCACTTCCTGGCGATCTCCGGACTTGGGCCACCCCGGGGGTGGAAGCCGGGGCCCCAATCCTGCTGCTGCTTGGTGAGGACCCGCGAGAGAGGTAGAGGTGGATGTCTGCTCAGAAACGCTTGGCACCCGCCGGTGGGGTCCCCGTGCGTGCGGCTGGTGGAACTTGGGATCTGGCCTGCGGTGCGGGACAACTTGCACAAACTCCGGCACAGCGGTGGCTGCGCCCCAGTTCCAGTTTTTCTCCCTGAGCAGGATCTGTCCTCGGAGAATTTCGGCTGCAAAAAGCGCGTGGCTGTTTTGAGAGAAGCTCTGCGCGGAGGAGGGGAGGAAGGGCAGCTGGCCGGCCGGCCGGCCGAGGGTGGGGGACGATGCTGCGGGACTGCGGGGAAGCCGGGCTGCGTGACCGGGGAGGGGGGCCTCGCTTTTCGTGTGTGGGGCCATTTGTGTCTATGCCGGGGAAAAGAGCTGGGTGTCATTAACGGGGGGCGCGCGCGGGGGGTTCAGGGTGGTCGACTTTTCAGGCAGGCGTGTCCTGAACAGCTCCGGAAGTGGAAACGGGCTTGGAGCATTGTCTGTGTCACCCACAGAATGTGGGTTTGGGAGGGGGTGATGAAGGGCATGGGGTGGGTTTTCCGTGAAGCCGGCAGGGTGGTGAGAGGGCACAGGGGTAGGTGGTGAAGGAGTTAACCTTGCCGAGGGTGTGAACCAGAGGTCTGTTTGCAGATCATGGTTAGGGGGGGTTAAGATGCAGGGGGTTGCCCTGCTCTGCCTTGAATGCGTTCGTTCGTTCTTGGTCTTGGATGGGGCAAGCTTCCAAGACAAAATCCATGCGGACCCAGAGCGTGTAGGAGCCCTTAAGGAAATGGGGCAAAGTGGGGAGAAGAACAGTTTGCTCAGGGCTGAAGTCGCATCCGCCTTTTGATGTCAGAACTCAGCCCAAGGGAAAGCAAAGCCACAGTGAAACCAAGAGAGCCTCTGAGAGCATGCAGAGTGCTTTTGGACACTGTCGAGGAACTATTCTTGAGCTTTCCCTGTCAAGAAGACAGACAGACAGACAGGGCAGTGAGCTGGCCACCCCCACCCCTTAGAAATGGGGACGGCCCAAGGAGAGCCTGCCACCCGGCTTCCTCCGGCTCCCGTGCGCCTGGCCCTTTAAGGGTGCCCAGGTGAGACGAGGTGTGTTGTGATGAGGGTGGCACCTGGCTGACAAAACGGGTCAGGCAGGCTGGTCCTCAACGGGAATGCACACCTAAGGTCCACCGTGCAAAGGTGTCCGGAGACCAGCGAGCCGTTTGCGTGCGTGCCTGCGTCTGGATTTCTCCCTGGTTTTCGACACGCGGCGCGGGCAGCGTGGGGTCCCTTCCTGGCCAGGGCCGGGTGGCGTGGGGCGCACCTCTTACACGGTGCAGTCCGTGTGTTGCCACGAAAGGCAGAGCTGCCAAGCTGGGCACAGACCTTCCCTCCGGCAGACGTGAGTGGCCAGCCCCCCTTTCGGCAGCCTGCCCCACGGGTGGACTAGCGGGGGCGATGGACGGGGCAGCCCACGCCACTGGTCCCAGTCCAGGCAGCTGCTCCAGTGGGGGAGGGGAGAGGCCGGCGTCTGTTCCCGGGAGGGGGCTGCGCTTCTGTCGCCCCACTCTTGCTGCGGCCGCTGCAGCCATGGGCAGAGGGGGCTCCTGGGGCGCTTCCGGGGGGCTCGGGCCTGTGTGTGGGTCACGCGGGGTCATAAACGACGCTCCCCAGGCATGAATGGGGATCCCTCCCCTCCCTGCCTGGCCGCCTTCATGAGACTCGGAGTCACATGGCTTCCTGGTGGGTTGGCTCAGAGGCGCGGGGGCTGCCGGGAGCCCGGACGCCTGGGTCCCGTCTGTGCACCGCTTGAGCTGCGGGTTGCTGTCGGGAGGCTGTGGCGCCTCTGCCCCGATGCGTGTGTGGGGCTGGGGCTGCGGCTGGGGCGAGGCGGGCGGGACTCCCGGGTCCTTGGGTGGATTCGCCCCGGAGGAGGCTCTTCCCAGGCCCTGGTCTGCCCTCCCCCCGACTGCAATTGCGAGGAAGAGAGTGCCTTGCCCTGGACGTTTCTGCAGGCTTTGTCTGTCACCCATCCAAGGACGATTATTAATGTGTCCATTTCTTAACGCCAGGGCCTGTCCCACCAGTGAATCTGTGCCGAGGGTGAGACTAGGCCCAGCCCTGCAAGGTGTCTTTCGGGTGAGCTTTCCTACTCCCCTGGGAAAAAATATTTGCAAGCTTCTTTCAAGAGGGCAAGAGAGCAGGAGAGGGCCCCACAGCTCGGCCCCCGGGCATCTCCACGGAGTCCCTGGACTCTGGAGGCTCCAAACGTCCCCATAAAAGCCCATTAACGTCACACAGCCCAGAGACTGGGACTCCCCTCAAGGTATCCTGAGGTCCCTCAGAGGACATGTTAACCTCCCTCCTCCACAACGATGATGAGCGGCTGCCTGGGAGGGAGGGAGGGAGGGAGCTCCTGTTTCCACTTTCTACCTCCCACCCCCTTCTTAGGTTTTCTTTCCCTGGTTACCCAGAAGTCGGTTGCTCTCCCTCCCACAATGGTGCAGAATCGAAACCCCATATTTACGCAATGTACACGAGCAGGTGTGTGCGTACATGTTTGGGCACATGCGTATCTGCATCTGTGGCAATCGCTGCCGTTACTCATACTGTGGCCCCTTGGAAAAGCCCTTTGCTGGGTGGGAAAAGGGATAGCGGGTTGGCCCTGCTGTGATGTGGGGCCCATGCGCCCTTCCACTGAGAACGTGTGGGATATGGCGCCCTCGGCACACCCACTGCCAGCATCTCTCAAGGGCAGCTGGAGGGGAGACCTGCAGCCCGGCCCTCGAAGCCGTGGGGCAAGCATGGCCCGTGACGGTAGGCCGAAGTCTGCCGGATCTTATCCGGTCCCCCAGTTTCTGCGCTTTGCTTGCGCTTTGGGCAGAATTCACGTGGCACCGTTGCGAGGCCAGGATGCCACCCACAGAGGTGGTGCGGCCGGCCAGGATGGCTTCTGGGGAGGAATCCCCGCATTCCACTCCGGCATGTGCCCATGTCCTGCTCAGGAACAGCAGCAATAGCATTAATAATAACGTTAATAAATGTAGAGGGGTTTGCGTATAGGTTTCCTGGGGTTTTAAAAACACTTCTGTTTAACTGGAAGCATATCTCTTAGGGTTTGAGTTGGTATTGGGGAGACTGGCTGCTTGAATTTCAGGATTCTCGGGCCTGGGGCAGAGCAGGGCTCATGGACCCTGTGGCCAGAGGGGCCGGAGAGCGGGGCGGCTGTTTGTTGGAGCTGCTGCAGGCGCAGGGAGGAACCTTTGATTCCAGAGATAGTCCTTTATGGGGAAGAGGTATAGGAACAAGAAAAACCTGCCTTCCATGGGGGAACATGGGCTGTGGGCTGCTGGCACCGCTGGGGCTGAAGGGACCACCCCATGGAGCCAGAATGGCCCGTGCGCGTCTGCCCTTGCGCTGCCTCTTCGCTTTTTGTCGGGAGCCGAAGGCAGGGGGGCGAAAGGGGGGCCAACTGGAGCCAGGGAAGCGCCTTTTCTCCCCTCCCCGACGAAGAGTTCTGTGCAACTCCCAGGCTCTGCTTTTCCACTGCCGGGCTTAATCGCACGCGAGAATAACAGCAGGTTTCTTCGGCCCAGTGCCGATGAGCCGCTCCCTGTTCTCAGGGGTGGTGGGGCTTGTGTGGGGGTCAGAGGCACCGGTGGGGCCCCTGCATCAGGGCCATCCGCCTGGGCCAGCCTGGGGAATGGTTGCACCATCAAATGCACCGGGTTGCCCTTTCTTGCATCATCAGGGAAAGGCACCAGCTGCACTGCCGGAGCGCGTGTGGCACAGGTTTCTGTGCGCTCCCCAGGTGAAGCTGAGCCCCTCCCTGCTTCGCTTGGCTTCGCTTCCGGCTGCTGCCTCGCATCGCACCGTCACTGCCAGGAGCTCCACCAACCCTCGGCTGGAAAGAGAGTGAAAAGCGGCCTGCCAGACATGACAAAATGGCTCGGGTTTTTTTAAGGGTTTCCAGGAAAAAGGCAGAGAGATGCCCGCCACCCTGGGTGCCTGTGGAGACGGGTGTGGGGCGTAGGAGCCCAGAGCGGTGCGTTCTCTCCCGAGTGTTACAGGCTGGCGTGGGAGTGTTGGGCAACGGGAGCAGAAATGGGCGTTGTGCACAGCGTGAGAGGAGCGAGTTCCAAGCTGGGGCAGGGGACTGGTTGTTCACGGCCCTTTTCCTTCAGCTGGAGTAGCGGCGTGGCCTCGGGGGCACTGAAGGGCGGCCGGTCCTCATGCGGTGGTCATGCGGGTTAAGTCCAGGTGCCTGTCCATTTGGGAGGAGGAGGTGGGCCTCTGATGGCAGGAGCCCTGCCTATGCGAAGCAAGGCACTTTGCACATGGTCAGGGGCATGCCACGTGTTACCGCCTGTCTTTCAGGTCAGTGTTGCTGCAGTTTGGAAGAGACGCGTCGTCTAGGTTCTGGATCCGGCAGCGTCCCAATCCCTCCCGAAGTGAGCCCGGGCCGCCTCATGTGTGGCGATCGCACCTCCTCCTGTCCCACACCTACAGGGAGCGGAGCAAGTCACTGCCCCAAGGAGCTTGCAAAGCAAAGCTCAAGGTGACAGGAGGAGGCGGGGGCTGTTGCGAGGCAGCCGCTTGCCCGGCCACACGGCTCAGACCCCGGAGCCCTTTGTGGTCGCCCTGCCTTGCCTTGGCCGCAGAGCCGGGGGCCAGCCTTGCCGCGGGGCCGCCCAGGAGCCTCGGGAGCTGGCCTGCAGCTGCTGCGCCCCCCGCCCGCCCGGCAGGGACCCCCTGTCCGCGTGGGCCGCTCTGAAGGGCCCTTGTGCGGCTGGGCCGGCCTCTTGTGTGCATTGTCTCCTCACAGTGCGGCCTTTATCTCTGCCAGGGCCGCTCTGCCATCCTCCACGCACCCTTTCCGCGAACGCCCCCAAAGTGGCCGCCGTGGCGTCACGCCGGGAGCCTTCGCAGGCCCTGGGTGGGCCCGTCTCTGGCCGCCCTGCTCACTCCTGCTGCCCAGGCGGGCCGGGGAGAAGGGGAAGCCGAGGCCACGGCAGGAGGCCCACGCTGAGAGCGCCTGGGTCCCCCCGGGCAGCCCAGCAGGGCCGCGGTTGCCGCCCTGCCCTCAAGGTCCCAGGGCTCGGAGAGGCTGCCAGTTCCAGCCGTGTCCTTTGACCTCGGAGTTTGGAAACGTCCGTGACGGCGGGCCTGGGGGGGCGGGCAGGATCAGTGGGGTTGCAGCAGGTTTGGCTTTGGGTCCTGCGGGGAATCGCTTGGGACGGGTTGGGTTGGTTTTGCAGGAAGAGCTTTTGAAACGTTGACCCCGGCGCCCCCCACCCCCCGTGGGGCTGTGGCTTGGAGGCTGCGTTGAGCAAGGAGGCCGTGAATTTTCGGGTTCCCCACCACTCTGGGGGCAGGAGCAATGGAGGCCCCATGCGCCCCGTGCTGTCGTGCCTGGGCTTGATAAGTTGCAGCCGTTGCCTCCCCAGAGCTGCTGGTGCGGGGAAGTGGTGCTGCTCGGGCACCCAGGGGATTCTGGGTAAGCACCTGGCCTCTCCGGCCCCACTTATCCGCCTCCCAGAGATGGGATTTTCTGGCATCCCCAGAAACGCTGCCAGCCCTGCCCCAGTGATAAAGCAGGCCTCCCCTGAGCTGACACCTCCCAGCAATGTGGACCACAGTGCTTGTGCTGGCTGGAGGCGATGGGAATTGTAGTCGCACGCTTCTGGGAGAAAGTGGCGGCCACTTTGGAGGTGGCCCAAGGGAAATGCAGCATCAAAAAAGCGGGTGTCAAGTGGCGTGGGAATGGGGGAGCGTCAGAGGACAGGACTGTCGCTGGACAGAAATGGGAGGCACGCTCCCCTTGCGGGGTTGACCGGCCCGGCAACCTGCACGTTCATGTGGGTGGCCACAGTGGGCCCTTCCTGGCCACCCCTCCTGTGGGGCCTTTGTCCTTAGACTGCACCTGGGCTGGGCAGGCCCTCTGGTGGCCGACCGTCCTCTGAGAAGCTGGGCCAGCGTCGCCCAGCCAAAGGCGGCTCTCCTGGCCAGCAGAAGCAGGTGCGGGTTGGCTGCCCAGGGCCTGCCCCCATCTCCCGGTCCGGATGCGTCCTGGCTCCCGGCAGGCACAGAGTGTGGGGCAGGCAGTGTGGGGTGGGGTGGGATCTCTCAAGGCTGGACTGAGGGAGATGAGAGAGGGGAGCGGCGTCATTCCACTAGCCCAGCCGAAGGCCTACGACATACTTTTCCTCTTCCCTCCGCAGTTCTTGTTCCTTGTGTGTCGTGTTTGTTTGTGGGCCTGTGGGCAGGGCTGTCTTGCAAGAGGAGCAGGATAAAAGCCCTTTAAATGAAACAAAGGTCTGCGTGGAAAGGGGCCATGAGAAGCTTGTTTCCCTGAAAACTGGGCAGGGGGAGAGTTATTGGGCCCCTACTGCTGTAACCCTCCTCCCTCCCTTCCTTTTCCGCAGGATCGGGTCCCGTGCCATGGCTGGAGCGTAGCTGCAAACCTGCCCCCCACACCAGCCGTGCCTCGTGGGCCCAAGCGCCGCATGGGCCTGGTGTGGGGGGGGCGGTCAGCCGATGAGAAAGCTGGACGAGAGCCCTTCTGCCTCGGTGAGTGGCCGCCCGGCCGGGGCTTCCCTGGGCTTCCTGCAAAGCAAGTGGGGGGTGGGGGGCATGTCTGTTTCCCTCTCCTGTTGCTGCCAGTGGGGGGATTCATGGGCGGGGGTCCCGAGGCTTGGCGTGCTTGGGGCGCCCTTTCGGCGCTCAGCCGTGTTCCAGAGCGGCGCCCCACAACCTGGACCCCGCCCAGCGCGGGGAGAGGGGGGCCTGTTCCAGGTCAGCGGGGCCGAGGCAGGCCACGGAGCAGGGCCCGGGGCTGGGGGGGCGGCCGTCTGCTGGGCAGTCCGCGGGCGGGGGGGCGCTCTGCGGAGCATCCCGGTCGCCCGCCCGCGGGGTCCCAGGTCTCCGGCGCGGCGGCGGCGGGTCCGCGCGTGCATGGCGGGGGCGCCGCGGCTCCGAGCGCCTTGCTCGCCCCCGCCGCGCTGGTGCAGCCGCCCGCCTCCTGGCCGCCCGCCAGCGGAGCAGCTGGGCGGGGGGCGCGGGGGGGCGGCGGACCGAGGGGGAGGCTCGGCTACGTCGCTGCGAGGGAGGGAGGCGGGCGGCGCGAGCGTGACTCACGCGCCCCCGGCGAGGCGCCTCCCCCAGCGCGGCGCTGTGACCTTAAAAGGCTCCTTGTCGGAGGGCGCGGCGGTTAACCCCGCGCGGCCCTGCGCGCCGCGGGGAAGCCTCCTCGCCCGCCGGCCCGGGGCGCCCCTGCCCGCGCGGCGGGGGGGGCGGTCGCGCGCCCAGAGGGGCGGGACCCTCCGAGGCCGGTCCCCAGAGCAGGGTCGGGGTGCGGGGCGCGTGGCCCCCTTCCCCCCCTCGTGGGGGGGATCCCTGGTGTCATATGCATGATCTGTTGTTTGTGCGGGGACGTGATTGTCCGGATGGGCGGCCCCAGCGACCGCCCTCCCGTGTCTGCACGCAGAGTGGGATCGTGTGCCCCTGCGGCCTGCCCCGTGCCAAGCCCTCTCTCTGTACATGCCCCGATGCGGGCAAGCCTGACCTTCCACCCGGCCGACCCGTGCGCCCCTGTGTGCGGGGCCGGGAACGGTCTGTGCTGTCCGCCACGGCATTAGCCGGGTTCCCTGGGAGCTCTGAAATCCAGCAGGGAAGAGGTTACGGCTGAAGCAGATGGCGTGAGAGCGGGAGGTGGCACACGCCTGGCGCTTCCCCGCGTGGCCATGTTTCCGTGCTTCCTTTAAAAGCACCACACGGTTGCTTGGCAGTGGCGCTTCCTGTTCAGCCGGCGGTCCAGAGTCTGCCACGGGCAGGGAGAAAAGGGCCAGAGGAGGAGGGCTTATTCCAAGCGGGGAAAAGACCTTCCTGTTTCTTGGGTCGGAGTCTGGCTTTGGGCAGCGCTTCCTGGGAGGGGGCAAGGGTCAGGGCCTGCCCCCACACGTGGGCATCTGCAACCCGCGTCGGGCCGCCGTCGTGTTGCTGCTGGGTGCGTGCGTACGTACGTGGAGGCGTGTCTGTTGGGAGCCGCAAATGACCTTTTGTGAGACCGGCCGCGTGCGACTTTGCTCCGCTAGCGTTTTCCTCCGCGGACCCTCCTGCATCTCATTCCTGCTGGCGTGTGGTTGCAGGTCTCCTGGGTGTGCCGCTGAGCAGTGTTTCCCCTCGGCTTGCACGTGAGCGCGAGTGGCCTGCCCTCAGATGAATGGGGCCCCATATGACAAGTTTCCCACGTGTGTGTCCCGTGGTTGGGCCGACGGGCGCGAGCCTGAAACGAATGTGAAGCCGGTGTGGCTTTGGTGCTTGCTCCTCCCCGGCATGGGCCGCGCAGGAGGCAGCGTGTCTGGGTTCCCCGGGCGCCTTGTGCTGCTGGGCGGAGAGGAGGGAACCGGGAGAGAATGATGTCATCTCAGCCCTTTTAAATCAGGATAAATTTACTCGGGGGAGGAAAGGGGGCTGAGTCACTTGTGGCCGGAATTCACCCCCCACACATGCTCCGCTGACTTGGCAGACACCCCGAACCCCACACAGTGGGGGGAGGACAAGCGGGGATGCGCCACCGGCAGGCGAGGCAAGGCGACTCAGAAGTAACACCCTTTGTGTTCGTCGCACGCGAGTCCCGGTTTGGCCAGCGCTGCTCGTAAATGCTCCCGTGTGCTTCTCCTCCTCGGAGATACTCTGAAGTGGGGCCTGAAGGGGGGCCGGCCCGCGTGTGCCGGGAGGTAAGGCCATGCTGTCCGAAGGGGGCTGAGTCGGGTTGCTCTCCCTCTCGGCAGAGACGGGAATGATGCTGGGGGAAAGGGAGACGGAGAGCCTGTTGAGCGTCTCACACGTAGCACGTGTGTTTTCTGTACTTTCTTGCCGGCGCGCCGGCGCTCGCTGGTTGACGCTGCCTGGCCCCGTGAACCCGGCGCCCGGTCTCCGACGCGCATGTGAGCAGTGTGCGCAGGGTCGACACATCCCTGTGGTCCTGTGCTGAGGCGCCGGGTGCGGGTGGGCTTGTTTCGCGCACAAAGCGTGTGTGTTACTGTGTGTGTTACTGTGGGTGATTGTGTCTCTGGCCGGCTGTCATGCTGTTCTGGGGGCAGGCACAAAGCGGAGCGGCGTCTCCCATTTCAGTGCTTGCGGTGCGGCTTGCTGCCCGCACCGTGTGAGCGAGTGTGAGGGCCGCGGGGTGTGCTGGCGCCTCGGGCCGGCGTGGTTTCCCGAGGGCTGGCGCCAGGCGTTTGTGAGTCCGGGTGCTGCCCCCCCCCCCGCGTGGAAGGCAGGAGCTCTTCATGCGCCTTTCTCGTCCCTCTCGGCTGTGTGCTTGACTTCCTGGTGTTTCTAGGTTGTGTCTCTTGGCCCAGACGGTCGGGTCGGGTGCCTCTGGCGCACCGGCCTTTCCTGCCCCGAGTGTCTCCCCCACGGCAGCGAGGGCAGAGCCCGCGTGTGCCCGTTTGGGCTCTCCTTTCAGCTACGGGCAGGGCATGGGCTCTTTCCCCACCCGAGCCAAGTTTTCTGGGGATGATGGGGCTTCAAGTTTGGGAGGGCACCCGGCTGGGGCGCAGTGGGGAGGGGCTGGAGCAGCCCGGCTTCCAAAATACGCCCCCGTCTCTCTGGGCTTCCCAAGCTGAGCGCTTCAAAAAGGAATTTCCCCTCTCCCTGCTGTGAACCCCTGAAATGCAGAGGGGTTTTCCGGCAAGACAGTCAGCTGAGCTCCCCATTGGGCCGGCTCAGCCGCATGTGGTGTCCTCCCATGCTCCCCCCGGCCCCGCCTACACACACAAACACAAACTTCTCGTAACATGCGCTCTGGGCTGAGCCTCTCAGGGAAGAGTGGGGCGGAGAAAGCCCCTTGCCAGGGCCTGCGGGCAGCTCAACGCTGGCAGTGCCCACATGTGTACACACACTTGTGTGGCCTTTGTGTTGTGCTTCGGTGAATTGCCTGGTGCACCGGGCGCCGGACGCCTCTGTGCGCGCTGCTGTCTTGTGCCGGTGTGACATCGCGTCTGTTGCGGGGGGAATTTGGGGCGTCTGTGTTTGTGGGCGAGGAACCTCCATCGGGTTTGCGTCCCTCTCGGTGTGTACCGTCGCGGCGCTTTTCCGCACACCGGGATATCGAGGGGATGAACTGGAGTGACGTTGCACACGCCCCGTCCCCTCCCAATCCTCAGGAGTTTTCGGGAGGGGGAAGTGGCGGCCAAGCGGGTGCTGACTCAACACTGACACAGCTGTTCTCACCCTCCCGTGCGTGTGGATGTGCGGGAACTGTCCGTCGTTTAATGAATCACAAACACACATCCACACCAAAACACTGCAGCTCCTTTCTGAAACCCACATCCTGGAAGGGAGACGGGCGCTTCCATGCGCTCCCGGCCCCTTCAGTCCTCCCACAGACCGAGTCCTGAGGACCACCCGGCCCCCCCCCCCAGGCCCGAGGGGACGCGTCTGGCAAGCCTCTCCTTCCAGATGATCGCCTCCCATCCCGTGCGCACACGGCACTCTCTGCATGGGGCAAAAGTCGAGGGAGACGCTTGTTCGGTGGTTGTCATCCATGTGAGCACTCGAGTTCACACACGTGTGTTTCCCCTGCGTGCTCCTTACACTGCTCTGCTTTCCATGTGCGCTTTCAGTGCCTGCACCAGGAGCACGCGCACCCTGTGTGTGCGCACACGCGTGTTGCGGTGGCTCTGTGGGGTTGGGCTTGCGGACATCTGTGGTCGGATTGGTGTCCCCCAGTGTTCTCATCGGCCAGGGATCCACCAGGGATGCGCGCAGGCGCACATGTGTACCCGCCAACGCAGCTGCCTGGCAAAGCGAGACATGCCTCTCCAAACAGACCTCCGTTGCCCAGCGGCTTCCTCGGGTGCACCCCAGTCCTCAGCTTCCCACCCAGCCTCGGCATTGCCCTGCGGGAGAAATTGGGCCACTAAGCCGCCTGTGTTGCTTGCCCCGGGGGCAACCGTGCGTAGCCCATGTGAGGCCCACAGCGAGCGGGACTATGAAACGCCACCGGGGAGCTTCTCAAGGACAGGGAGTTCCTCACGCTTTGGCGCCCCCCGTATGTGCTTCCATGTGTGCTCTCGCACGCTTCTGCCGGGCCTCTGCACACTTTGTCTTGTTCCTCGTGCGCTTGGAAGCCGGAGCTGCTGTCGCAGTCCAGCAAAGGTGGCTCTCTTTCATTTGCTGCATTCTGTTCCCATGTGCTCCCACCTTATGCTCTGCCACCATGCTTTTCCACATGTTTCATGTGGCGAGGGCTTGCTTTTCAATGGCACCCATTCCCCTTGTCCACCTGCAGTCGCTGCCCTGCGCATAAGCACACCGGTGCTCTCCCTCGGAGCATTCCCTCTGTCCCTCTGCTTGGTGCTCTTTGGCCACCTGGCCTTCCACACGTTTTGCCTGTGGGCCACCTCGTCCGCACCGCTCTGCAGATCGCTCCGTCTGGGTTGCCTCTTTGCGCCGTTCCTGTGCGCCGTGCTCTCTTGCCGCGGCATGCTCCTGCTCTTGCTTCGCCTGGCTCGCGCCCTCTTCACCTCTGCCTCCTTCCGCCCACCTACACGTGCACTTTCCTTTGCCTTCCTGCGCACGGCGCTTGGGGAGCCATTTGCCCCGGCCTCTCATGACCCTTTCCTCCTCGTGAACCTTGTCGGGGGGCCCTGGGGCTTGTGAAGACTCACCCGTGACATGTTAGTGCTCTTGAGCGTCCCTTCTTCCTCTGTGGTTTGTGCTTGTGCACATCCCGTGGTGGTTCCTTTTTCTTGTAAATCCACCGAACCCAGACAAATCTCTGAATTCAGAGAATGCAGTAGGTATGGGGAAACCGAAACGGCCATTTCCCAAAACGCCCGGTGCTGCGGAGAGTGGGTGGGGGGAACCCATAGCTGCGTCACCGATACGGGAAGAATTTCTAGTCCGGCCAAGGAGGGCATGGACCCGTGCTCTTCGGTGGGGGCCGTCTTTGCCGGCGGCAAGCCTTTGGGGCGTTTTGGGGAAGGTGGATGGCACCGCCTTTCTGCCCCACTCCCTTCCAAGTAGCCGCCCCCACCTGCCCTGCGGCGTCACCTTCCCAGTGGCGTGGGAGGGGGAGCGGTCCACGCGCATCCCGGCATGCCGCAGGGGCATGTTCCCCCTGGAAGGCGGACATGCCCACCCGCTTACCCAGAATCCTGTGAGTGGCGGGGCGGAGGGATCAAGGCCGGGGACCAGCGTGTGGGAGGGCAAGCGAAGGTGTGCATGCGCACGGCTTGAGCCTGTCCCCCGAGTTTCCTGACCCCTGGCCTCAGAGAGGTGCCTGTGTGCAGTTGGCCAGGCCTCGACTTCCTCTCTCGGCGGTGTGTCTAACGCGGCTTGCACAGGAAACGGTTTCCTGCGGGGCCCCGTTTCCTGCCCTTCCCCCTCCCCTGCGCACATGCACCGGTGCGCCGCTTCCTCCCCGGGTGGACAGTGTCGGAAGGCATCTCAGTTCACGTTCGCACAAGGCCAGGGGAGGCCTGCGGAGCGAGAAGGGGCTTGCCCTCGCCTCACCCCACCCAGGGGGCCTCTCGGCCCGGCCTCGGCTGCCTGAGAAAGCCACCGGACCCTGCCTGTGCGGGCCCTGGAGGCTGGGGGCAGCGGGGGGGGGCAGCTCCCGGGCCACACGGGGCGGAAGAGGGCTGCTGCCACGGTCCTCTGCCGGCGGACTGTGCCAGCCTCGCCCTCCCACGCCAGCCGTTCTGAGGCCTGCCCCCGAAGGTCATGTGCCTTCACGTCATGGCTCAGCCCAAAGTCCCCCACGGCGTGGAGACCGTGACGAGTGGCGCAACACCGGGGGGCCGTGCCGTTTGTGGGAGAGAAGCGTGCTTGTTGGAGAGTGAGAGTGTCAGAGAGCGCACAAGCGGTGGAGTGAGCAGGCTGAGGAGGTGCGTGGCCAGAGGCAAAGGCATCGCCAGCATGTGGCTGTGCGAGGGGCACGGAAAGAGCCTGCCCTCGTGGGCACACAGTGGTGATGTGTGGTTGAGCGCAGAGGGAGATGGTGAGCGATAAGCCGAGTGCAGTACGTGTGTGGAAACAGTTGTGTGGGCAGCGTGATCGTGTGGAGGTGGCCAGGTGTGGGGAGGTCATGTGTTTGAACGCTGAAAGGGATGGAGCATCTGGAGGCACGTTGCCGCCTTCTCGCAGACGCATGGCTCGTTGCCAAAGGGCGGTGGGGTAGGGGAAGACACCTGCAGCGGTGCACGGCCAAACCCCTCGCCCCGTCTGAGGAACCAAAACGGGCTGGAAAACAAGAGCCGTCCACCGACCTGGAATTTGGAATTGCAAACAGAGAGTCGGGTGAGGCTGCTGTCCAGAGCTGTCACGGGTTGCCTGGCGAGGAAAAGAGATGAGAAGGACGACCCTGGGGTGCAAATGGTGGCCAAAGGAGGTGGCCACCATTCAGAGAAGGTGTGGCTGCCGGCCTGTGCAGCTCCTCCTACCTGTAAAGGTTGGGACACGGTGTGCCCAGCCTGCTCCAACAGGGTGCCCTCCAGGTGTGTTTGACCGCAGCTCCTTTCCTTCCCAGCCAGCACGGGAAGGTCGAACTTGTGGATCTGGAAAGTGCCAGTTTGGGGAAGGGTAGCGTGGTCCCCTCCAGATTTGAGGAAGCAGAGGCGGGGTGCGGAGGACAAATTCTGCATGCACCTGGACACCCGGGGCTGTATGAGCAAGAGGGAAGATGCCAAGCGTGGGCACGGCCGGTCACAGGTGGAAACTCACAAGTGCATGAATGGGTAGATCCGTGGAGATGGCACGCCTGTGAACATCCAAGGCTGATGTGTTTGGACGGCGAGATCCTGCGTGGACGCAGAGCGCCTAGACCTCTGTTCTGGGCACATCATTTGGAGTAACTCCTCCAAGGGAGGATGTGGGAGCCGGTCAAGGGGAAGGGCTCTCCCGGGGCTCCCGGGAGCACCGGGCACATCCGCAGCGACCGTGTTGTCATGCCTCTGGCATGCTTTGGGGCTGTGTGGTCTGGCCCCATGCGAGGCGGTTTCTACTCCTCCTCATACACGTGCCAACAGCACCCCGCCACTCCTTCCACACCCCATGAATCCTCACCTGGCGCAGGCTGCCCACTTCCCCTGAGCTCGCCTTGGTCCGGACAGCGTGTCTCCAAACTAAGATGCGCACACCCCTCGATGCGCGCACACCTCGTGTGCCCTGCATCTTCGGACGCCTCCGCTCCTCCTCATTGTGCTTGTGCTTTGCCCGACACCTTTTCGCGAGTGTCTCCCACAAGCACCCAGTGGGGCCTGGAACACCATCCCTGGCACGGTGCCAGCCTACAACATGCGCTGTTCGGAGCGTGCTGCGGGCATATGTTGTGACCTTGCCATCAGTCGGGAAAACGAAAGCAGGGGTGTGGCGGGAAGCTCTCCGCAGTGTGGACCTGGGCTGGGCAGAGGAATCGGGGCCAGTTCAAGTAAGCGGAGGTTTCTGTGAAGCTGGTCGGTGGGCTGCAGTGGGCAGCCCTTTTCCTGTGCCACGCAGGCTGTGGACCATGGGTCAGGGAGGACTGTTTGCAAAAGCCCTGCTGCGCACTTGCACAGATGGAATAAAACCCTCATATATACTGAAAGAGTCCAGTTTGGTCCACGAGGGGCCAACAGAAGGAAAGCCAAATCTGTGAATCACAGTTGGGAAGATCTTTAACGGAATCGATGCACGCGCCCGTGTGTCCCTCTCTCTCTCTCTCTCTCAGTGTGTCTAAACATACAAGGAAGAGCCCAGCTGCTGTGGGACTGCTCCCCTTCCCTCTGCGCTGGTCTGCTCGACAAGCCAAGAATTGCCTGCCCGGGGCCCCCGCCCGTTCGGGGTCTGTCGCGGCAGCCACCACGGACTGGGACTGACCGCTGCCTCGCCCTGCCATGAGCCAAACTTAGCGCTCCGTCCCGGCTCTTCCAGAAATAGCCGTGCTCTTTGGCTGCCGGGTTGCTATGTGGCCCGGCCATAAATTCACGCCTGCTCTCCCGGCCCGGCGGGGAGGGGGGTGCTGGTGCTTCATGCGGCCGGGGGCGCAAAATGCAGCCGCGCGGCGCACGCTGCCCCCCACCCCCTCTCCCCGGCCTGCCTCGAGGGCCGCTGGGGCCGGGGGTGGGCGTGCAAGTCGCTGTCTGGCTGACGCCCACGGCAGGAAGAGCAGAGCGGCTCGAGCCACACGGTGCGGGTGTGTGCTGTGCGTGGCGCGCGGGGGGCAGGCTGGCGTGCGTGCCGGGCCGCGCTTGTGGCGGGACGCAGGCTCAGCCGGCGCGGGCAGCGGGCGGGGGCGGTCCGGGCGGGGGCACTGAGTCACAGGCGCGGGTGGGGACTGCTGGCCAGCCGGCCGTCCCTCCCCTCCTGGCGTCTTGTGGCAGCGTGGGAAAAAGCTGCAGCCTGCAGCCCTTCTTGTGGGGCGCCCGGCCTGCTGGCAGAGCCGGGCCCAGGTCACGCCCCGCAGCCTCCAGAGGCGGCCGCCTGGCCGGGGCGCCCGGAGCACTTCGGCCTTTCCCTCGAGTAACCCAGCCTTCCCTGTCTGGCGGCCTCCAGGCATGCCCGGCGACAGCACCCATGCACCCCACCCGGCGAGGAACGATGGGGGTTGTAGTCTGACATGTGGTCCAGGAACAGCTACAGTCACCCGGTGCTCGTGGTGGCACACGAGCTGCAAGAACCTGTGGCTACTGGGATGGGGATGTGGGCAGGGCAGGGCCGCGCGTTTATGGCTGTACGGCATGCCTCTTCTGGGAGAACCGAGCGCACACGGAGGTGCACCGAGCTTGGGTCTGCACACCCAAGGCCCGAGATGTGCGATGTTGCTTGCGCATGGAGCACCTCCTGCCCCCCTCTCGGTGTCTGCTCGTATGGTAGAGCTAAGAACGGGCCACTGGCCACGTGCCTGCCTGCCAGGCAGCTTTGCCCGGTTAGTCCCGCGAGCAGGAGACGGGGGGCCACGCGGCCCCCCCGTCCGCAAAGCAGGGGCCCAAACTGCTCTCCCCCGCGCCGCCGCCTCAGGGCGCATGTGCATTCCACGTGTTCGGCCACGCGGCCCGGGGCTTCCTTGGGAAGGCAGGAACGGCGCTGCCCAAGGCGGTTCTCGTGCGCCGCGCCTGCACCGGCCCCGCACTGAGGCCGAGGCGGCTCACGGCAGCGCTGCGGCGCGGGCCAGCCCTCCGCGTCCTCTCCGCCCCAGAGGCTGGCGCGCGGCGGCCGGCGGTGACATCCCGGCCTCCGACCCACCGGGGAGACCGGGGGTGGGGTGGGGTGGGGTGGGGGGGCAGGCAGCCTGCCCGCCCGCGGCTGGCGGCATCCGGCAGGGAGAGGCGGTGGCCTGAGGGAGGCTCTGCAGTGAAGCGCATTGATCGCCCGCTCGGCGGGGCGCGTGGCGCTCCTTCCCCTCCGAGCGCCGGGAGACGAATGCGGCCCTGCCGCTCACCCCCACCCCCGCTGTGTCCAGAACCCAGTGGGAGACTGATGTGAAAGATGATTGGTGGCCCCGCGAAGGAGGTCGCGAAGGAGCTCGTGTGATTGGCTGTCTTCTGGAAGGGGGGGGAGAGAGCGAGCGAGAGCGAGAGAGAGTGCCACAGTAGGTGTGGTTTGCATCCTGGGTGGTGGCAAGGCACGCAGGGGTTAACGCTGTGCCGGCCTGCGCAGAGGCCCCGCCTCCCTTCCCGAACGCAGGCATTCCATTGGAAGGGGCAAGAGGGGCCCGCCCTGCAGGGGGCCAGGCCTGTGTTCATTGGAGGGACGCTCGCGGCTTGTTAACTCCTACCTTCCTGGACGGGATGCTTGGCCTGAGAGCGAAGGGGGATGCGGGACTCGGCGGCCGCGCGTTCGGTCCGGCGGCGGCCATGAGGCGACGAGCGCCAGCCCAGCGCCGGGTGCCAACATTCAAAGGGCTGCGCCCGCGCCCGTCCAGTCTGGAAATGGCGCGCCCTTCCCAAAACACCGCTCCAAACCAGGGGCAAACATGCCTTTTAGTGAAATGCACGGAGAGTCCAGATGTTGCTCGGTGTTTAAAAAGCAAACACAATGGTGGCTTTCCTTCGCACGTTTTCCTTTAAATGTGTTGAACTTCAAAATCAGCGAGGTTTTTCCGGGTGCGATAGCTCAACGCCAAGAATTGGGATGCATTAAATATGCCTTTTACAGGTACTCTTGCAAATAATTCTAGATAGGCCGATATGCAAGGTGCGGATTTATTTATCCGTTACAAAGCTAGCAGATTCCTGGCCTGGCTTTCTCGAGTCACGCCCTGAGCTGCAAGTCCCTTCCAAGCGAAGGAAGGATACCTCTTCCTTTCCCTGAATGCCAAATGACCTCTGCTCGCCATCTCTCTCTTCTCTTTCCCAGCCTTGTATGTGGCAGTGACTGGAGGAGGGGAGAAACAGAGGAGACACAACCAGCAGCGACTGGGTGGGGGCACCCGTCGCTCGGATCCTGGGGGGTGGAGGGTGGGGTACCAAGACGCATCCACTGTGGCAGGAGAGGTAAGCGCTTGCACTGGGGAGAGGTACAAGAGGGGATGTGGGTTGGGGCGGGAGCTGGCATGAGAGACGGATCTGTACATCTTTACTTCCTCATATCTCCCCTCTATTTCCTCATTTTAAAAAAGTCCTTCAAAAAGGCTTTCCAAATGTACAAAACACCACTTGGAAAAGCCCTGTTTGACTCAAGATCGGCCTTCTGACGTAAACGCCTGACCGGGTTTTGAGTGCTTCCGGGGAGACTGGGACTCCTCGCAGCCCCGCTGCCACTGGAAGCACATTTAGCTGGGCCATGAGTGAGAGGCTTGCCCCCTCTCTGCCCCCTCTTGACCAGCAAAGAAAGACATGGTTAATGAAGCAGGATCCTGGCATATAAGCTGGGTGTGTTGCCAAAGGGGTTTTGGTGCCCGCAGCAAAAGCGGGACGGTTCCTGCCCCAAATTCCGGGGAGACATTCCAGATGTGCAGGTGGCTGAATCTATTCTTCCTGCCCTGAGGAGGGCTGCAGTGCTCCGGCCCCAGGTGGGCAGCTCACGCTCTGGGGAAGTGGCTGGCTGGGGCAGATGGGCTCAGGGGGGCGAGCATGGCCTCGAGGAAGGGGAGGCAGGGGGGTGGGGGATGACCCCGCCGTCCAGCTGGCCTCTGAGCCTGTCCCTCTTCCTCCCGCAGACTGGATGCATCGCACCGTGGAGCAGCTGGGGGGCCGTGCTGGGCGGGACCCTTTTGCTGTCGGCAACCTGGGCTGCAGCGGGCCCTGGAGCGCATGCCATTCTCGCCCGTGGCTCCCGGGCGGCAGGTACCTGTCTGGGACAGGAGGGCGGGACGCAGCCGGGGCGGACGAGGAATCTGTCCTGCGGGCGGGGATCTGCCAGGTTCCCCGGGCTGGGCTCCCTGGCCCCCGGCCTGCTTTGCAGCGGCCCCGGGTCTGAGCTCCTGCGTTTGCAGGGCGGGTGCTCGCCAGGAATCAAGCGCCGTGCGCCGTGGAAGCAGCACCCCTCTTGCACACCGGCTGCAGCGGCCGTTGGCCGCACCCGGCAGGCGAGAAGACCGGCAGTGGCGAAGGCGGAGGGCCGCCGGGCTTCCCGGCATGGCGCCTGGGCCCATCCTGCGTCCTGCAGCCACTCTGGGGCAGAGCAAGGGGTCCATGGGCATTGGGCAGGCTTCCCCTCAGCTCAGCTTGGCCCAGAGGCGGGGACTAGCAGCAGGAAGCGGGTGTGGGCCATTCACCCCGGATGGCAAAGAGGCCCTTTGGCGGGCGGTCCTGTGTAGGAGGACGAACCCGCCTCCGGCCCCTCTCTCCCACAGAGTGTGCCTGTGGTGGGGGCTGTCGGGGCCAGGCTGCTTGCCCCGGGGCGCTGTTTTCTCGGGGTGCCTGCAGGCGCCTGGCCTGTCGCACTTCAGTGTGCCTCGTGAAGCCAGGCAGCAGGGCTTGCTCGAGGGTTGGGGCACTCTCATCACCCGGGGCTTGCTTGGGGCTTGTCCCACCCTCAGACGCACAAGGGCTTGAGGGCCGCATGCAGAAACGGCCCCCGTGGGCTGCCGCGACTTGCAGACGGGCTCCCAGCCTCCGTCTTGCCTCCTCCTTCCCCCTGAATATAATCAGCAGAACGAGTGGCCCACATTGCGCCTTCCCCGAAAGAGCAAACACGCTCCCATCCCACGCAGAGCAAACTCTCCCTGGAAGAAGCGCACACCAGCGGAACGTGGGGAGCGACTGGCCCTTTTGTGCGGGACGGCCACCCCCGCAGGGATCCCCCATGGCCCGTGCGGAAGGACCCGACTCCCCTGCTCCGAGTGGGGCGAGCGCCAAGCGCCCCCCTTCCCGCAAGCATCCCCTCCCCTGTCCCCCTCTGGCTCGGCTCGTGAGGTGGCCTGGGAGGAGCGCTCGTTCCCAGGCCCGGGTCCATCTCTGGCTCGGCCCCAGACCGGGAAGCCGTGGCTGCCAGCTTCCTGCAGCTGCAGCCGAGCCCCAGGGGCCTGGAAGGAATACGGAGCAGGGCGTCCGCGAACGCACCCGGGCCGGGTTTCCTTCCTCGCGCCGCCTCTTGAGGGAGGCGTCCCCCCCCCGAGCTTCTCCCCCTTGATTCTCTTCCTTTCCGCTGCCCCCCAGGTGCTCCGCCAGTGTCGGCCAGCCGCAGCTGCCCCTGCACCTGCCGCCCAACCATGGCGCTAACATGGGGCAGCACAGCAAAGGCTATTACCCCCCGGGGTAAGTGCAGCCCCAGATGCCCGGGGCATCGGACGCCCGCTCGGCAGCGCATGCACGCGGGGGGCGGGCAGGCGGGTGGAACTGGCCTTCCTGGATCCCAGCAGATTTGCCCCTAGTCGGTATCCTGGGGAAGGGGGGGAGGTGCTGAGCGCTGGAGCCCAGCGCCCCACGGAAGTCAGTGGCTGGGTGGCACGTCTCCCAGCCGAGAACCCGCTGCACCTTTCTTGAACCCCCCACCCCCCGTGGAACAAGGGCTCCGAGGCTCCATAATCTCCCCCCATTCTACCCACCGGGCCCTGCCGCCCCTTCCCAGGAGCTATGCGCAGGTCTGCCCGGGCGCCCCCCGCTTCACTCACCACGCCTCCTCTTGCTGCCGTCTCCCCCCTGCTGCTAGGAACCTGCCCCCCCGCCCCTTGCATGGGAAGCTGGAGGTCATCCACGCCTGTGTCCAGGCCCTGCTGCGGGACCAGGGGCAGCCCCAGCTCTGGGAGCAGCTGGGCGAGGTGTACGAGTCCGAGCAGAACTGTGACGATGCCATGCGCTGCTACCAGAACGCGGCCCGCTACCAGCGCGACTACGGAGGCTACGAGGAGATGCATGCCCGGATCGGGCGCCTGCAGCAGGTGCGCAGTGCAGCAGAGCCGGGGGCGGGGGCGGGGGAGGCCCGGGGCAGGCGGGGGCTGCATGGGGATGGAATTGGTCGTGGGGAGGGCGCGGGGACCGGGGGGCAGCCCGGCGTTCACCCCCGCCTTTCCACTCTCCCTTTCCAGGCTCAGCTGTGGAATTTCCATTCTGGGTCGTCTCATCACCGAGCCAAAGGGTTGCTACCTCCGCTTCAGCAAGTCTGGAACCTCCTGCACCTCGAGGTGGGTCCCCCCCCGTTGCCCCCTGCCCGGCCCAGAGGGCAGAGCACGGTCACCTGCGTCCCCTTTGCCGTCGCGCCCGCGGGCCTGCGCTGCTCTGCTCCCTTCTTGTGGAGCCTCGGGCCAGGGCAGGCCCTGCGCCCACTCCATCACGCGCCTCTCCGGGTAGCACCTTCCACCGGCTCAGTGGAGACCCGTCGGCCTCCGCCTCCCTCACCCAGGCGCCGCAGCGGTTGTCGTTCGGTTCTGAGCCATCGTCCCCGCCCAGCGAGGGGCCCACACACGCTGCCCCAGCTCTCCCGACACTTGCTGGCTACGAAGCGCAACGCCATCACGAAAGCGGGAGAACGAGTCTTTGGCTGATCAGTGGCTGATCGACACCCAGCCACACAAATATCTGTGTTTCCTGTACACTCAAATAGTAAACATAGAGCTGTTTTCTGGTGCGCACCTCAAAATGTCACACGATGTAGGTTTTGCCCAGTAAGGTGCGTGTTGGAGTAGTTATTTTTGTCGCCAAAGGAACAATGGCCAGTTTTTGAGTGGGGGCTGCCTGGGTACGCAGAAGACCCCCTTTGGGGCAGAGGCGGAGGGGCTTGGCTGCCCCCGTTGCGTGGCCCATGGGAGTCAGCTCCATGGGATTCGGACACCGATGTCTGACTGCCGTGGGTTCAGCTTGTTCAGGGCACCGTTGGGTCACGGGATGCGGCCTGAGATGCAGCCGTCTCGCTGCTGCCGCTGAGGCGCAAGTGACGCTCGCCGTGTTTGACCAAGGCCCTGGGGTCTAACCTGCCCGATTTTCTGCCTGCTCCAATCAATTAATGCAGAGAAGATACGGATCCTGTGCAGGGCCGCGCGCATGACAGGCAGCTGATCAACTCGGGAGCCTCGTTATCTCCTCACTGGCTTGCTGGGGCGGGGGGGGGCTGTCCTGTAGCCCCCCGAGGCTCGCCGTGCTCCCAGGCCTTCCATCGTGTGTGCCGCTGCCCCTTGTCGCACCCCGTGGGCCTGGGGGCCAGAGGTCCGGCGAATAGCCCCCGGCAACCGTTTCCCTCTCGCTCCCCCTCCAGAAGAGGAACTTCTCGGCCAAGCGCAACCCCCAGCTGAAGCGGCCCGGCCCACCGATGGAGCCCCCCGTGGTCCAGCCCATCCCCCCCGTCCAGCACCCGCCCCACCCAGGGCACGGCGAGGAGCTGCCCGCCCCCATGAAGCGACGGAGGAGCACCAGTCCTGACCAGGTACCGGGGGGCTACGTGGAATCGGCCGAGGGGCCTAGCGGCGGCGGAGGCAATGCCCCTGCTCGGTGGCCGTCCTGCCCCTTCCCTCTCTCACGCCTATCGCTTGTGCTTTGCGCTTGGTGCCTCGCACTCCCGCAGGGGCTTCCGAGGGCCCGCGCCCTCGCATGCTTCGTCCTGCCATGGGGGGCCCAGCGGCTCACTCGGGGTAAAAGAGGGCCGCATGGAGCCGTGGCAAGACTCGCCTCGCAGGGCCGCGTGGAGTCCAGCTCGAGGGAGCCCTGTGGCCGGCTCCCCGAGGGGAGGCCCATCTTGCTTGGGCGCTCGCAGGGGAAGGCCGGCGTTGGTGTTGGGGGCATGGAGTGCGCGCTTCGAGGGGGCGCTCGGGAAGGCGGGTGCGCTGACGGTGTCTCTCTGTCTTGCCCCTTTCTGCGGCCCTCTACCCTGGAGCAGAGTGGGAACGGGGTCAGCCAGCATCTCCCCGGGCTGGGCCTCCTAGGCACTCCCCACTACCAGCTGCCTAAGCCGGGATTGTGGAACCCGCTCCACGGAGACTCGTGGGGGCAGGAGCGCAAGAACGTGGCTGCCCCAGAGAGACAAGTAAGGCTGCCCCCAGCCCGTGGGTCCAGCGTGCAAGGTGGGAGGCGGCGGGGGGCACAGGTCGCCCCCGAGGCTCTGAAGGGGCTCCTCGCAGATAGTGCACGCAGCCCGAGGAGGGGAGACGGCTTTGATCCCCCGCGCTCACGAAACCGTGGGTTGCACGTTTCCCGCTCCCGTGACTTAGAACTCGGAAAGGCGGTGAGTTCGGGGCCACCTGCTTGCCTGGGCAGCGTCTGGGGCTCGTTCTGCTTCCGCCGTGCGCTTGGCTTGGCTTGGCAGCTGCGAAAGGGGAGAAGCGAGCCGCTCCTGCAGTCCTGCACAACAGGGCCGGGGCCGGGGGGCTCCCGGGAATGGATCTCCAGCCTCGGAGGTCGTCCGGACTGCAACCATCCATCGGCCACAGCCATCACGGGCCGTGGCTGCTGATGATGGGAGGTGTGGTCTGGAGGGCTCCCAGTCGGGGGAGGCTGCTGTGGAGCCCCCAAACGCCTTCGCAAGTGTGTGCCCAGGTCTTATTGCTGGTCGCACGGGAGGAATCATGCTTGCTCTCAGGGCGAAGGGCCGATTCGGGTGCCGGGGCGCGGGGAGGGCCAAAGGATGCTCCCAGGTAAAAGGTGTTCTCTTCCTCTCCCCCCCCCCACCCCACCCAGGAGCAGAGGAACTCGGTGGCTCACCCCTTCCCATACCCGTCCCCCGCCTACGGATCCCACCCGCCCCCGCACCGCCCCCCGGCCGTCGCGCCCAGTCCCCGCACGCCGCCGGCTCACCGCCCGCCCCTGGAGAGCCATGGCGGCCTGGCCCGGCCCAACGGAAGTGACCTTAGAGACGGCCGAGCCGCCCGGGCGCGCCCAGAACCCACCGCCACACCAGCAACAGTCGCCTGCGTGCCTTACGCCCCGCGCCCGGCCCCGGCAGGGCCCCCCGCCACCAGCAAGAGCACCTCGCGGGGGCAGCCGGCCCCGGACAGCCTTGTGAGTGGGGCGGGCGCTGGGCCGCGGGTGGGGAGGGGGCCTTGGCCGGCCCCCGCGAGCACCGGGGGGGGCGGCCCCGGGGTGGCCCGTCGGGGTGTCTCGGCTGTAGGCCGGTCCCGTCGCGGGGGACCGGGCGGCCGCGGCCATCCCCTGACCGCCTCTCTCCCTGTCCGCCTCACAGGGTCCTGACCAGTACCAAACACCGGCCTTGGAGCAGCCCAGCCCCACGGCAGAGAGCGGGGAGGGCAAGCCAGCCCCACTGCCCCGGCCAGCGCCCTCCTGCCTCGCCCCCCGCCCCCTCCCCTGCTCCCGCTTGCCCCCACCCCTGGCCATCCCCAGGGCGCCCCCACCAGCGGTCACACGGCCCCCGCCTGCCCCGCAGTGCCCGCCCCCTCCCCCGCCGCCCCCGCCCCCCCCCTCTGCCATGGCTGAAAGGCGCCGCATTCGGTAGCAAAGCAGGGGAGGGGAAATCCAGCGGGGACCCCCTGGGAGACCTCCTGTTTGTGTGCGGCGAGCCCCACCGGGGGGAGCCCCCTGCGCCCACCCCCCCGCCCCCGCCCCCGCCCCCCCTGGCCGCCTGTGAATCGGGGTGCGGTTTCCAGGGCGCCAACACCAGCGGCCCGCAGGGGGCCTTCCCCCACCCCCGGGAGGAGGCCGTGCAGAAAGCGAGCCCCCCCCGCTCGGCCAGCCCCGAGCCCACGCCCACCCCCGAGTTCTGGCTGCAGGAGAGCGGCCGGGAGGAGGAGGGCCCGGTCGGCCCCGGGGCCCTGGCGCCGAGCCCCACCGTTGCCTCAGGAACCTTCCGGTCCCCAGAGAGCCCCCCGCCGCCGCCCCCGCCGCCCCCGCCCCGGGCCTCCTACCCAAAGACACTGGACCCGCCGGCGGCACCCCCGGCCACGGAGGCCGCCCCCGACCGGCTCTTCGGCTTCGCCAGCCCCCCGCTCGAGGACCAGTTCGAGGAGCCCTCCGAGTTCTCCAAGATCCTGCCCGACGGCCTGGCGAACATCATGAAGATGCTGGACGAGTCGATCCGGCGGGGGGAGGAGGAGCGCGAGGAGAGCTTCCCCCCGCCGCCCCCGCCCGCCCCGCTGCTCCCCAGCCCCCCGCTGCTCCCCAGCCCCCCGCCCCTGGCCAGGCCCAAGCCGCCCCCGGCCTCCACCGGCTCCTTCGACTTCCCCAAGCCGCCCGGCCAGGAGCCCCCGGAGCCGCCCTGCCTGTACCGATTCGGCAAGCGGGACGCGGAGGAGCGGCCCCCGCCGGCGGCCCCCGCCGCCACTGCCCCCGGGGGGGGCGGCAAGTCCCCCCCCAGCAGCACCACGTCCCTGCTGAAGTCGCTGGCCAGTGTGCTGGAGGGGCAGAAGCACTCCTACCGGCCCAAGCCGCTGCCCCCGCCGGGCGCGAAGCCCCCCGCCCCGGGCGGCCCCGGCGCCCTGGCCCACTTCTCTACCTCAAGCCGCGCCTGGGCCGGAGGGGCCGGGGCGCTGGGGGAGCGCGTGGCCACCCCCCCGCCCCCGCCCGCCCCCCGGCCCGTCAAGAGCGCCTCCGAGGTGCTGGAGGAGATCAGCCGCGCCTGCGAGACCCTGGTGGAGCGGGCCGAGCGGGAGAGGAGCCCGCCCCCCCCGCCCCCGGGGGCCTCCCCGCCGGCCCCGGCCCCCGGCCCCCCTCCCCCGGCCCCGGCCCAGCCCCCCAGCCCGCCCCCGCCGCCCCCTCCCGCGCCCACGTCGCCCCCGCCCGCGCCCCCCGCCCCGCGGCCCAAGGACGAGTCCCGCAAGCGGGACCGCGAGCACCGCCGGCACCGCCGCTCCGGCAAGGACGGCTCCCGGCGGCACCGCGACGGCAAGGCCCACAAGGAGAAGAACCGCCAGATCCTGGGCAGCCTCGACGTGCAGAGCAGCGAGGCCCAGGCCCGCGAGAACGGGGCCAAGCCCCCGCCCCCGCCCCCGCCCCCCGCGGCCCCCCAGCCCGAGCGGAAGCCCCCCGGGAAGAAGGAGGAGGGCTCGGCCGGGGGCGGCCCCGCCGTCGTGTGCTCGGCCGACCTGCTCAAGCTCCGCTCCTTCACGGAAGGGCCGCCGAAGGAGCTGAAGATCCGGCTGATCAAGGTCGAGAGCGGCGACAAGGAGACCTTCATCGCCTCCGAGGTGGAGGAGCGGCGCATCCCGCTGCGGGAGCTCACCATCAGCCACTCGGCCGCGGAGGTCGTGCGGGCCTGCAAGTGAGTGCCCCGCGGGGCAGGGGCGGGGGCGGGCCTCGGCCCCACTGCCCTCTCGGCCCACGCCTGCCTTCCCCCGTCCGCGCCCCACGCCCGCCGGCGGGAAAAGCCCACGCGCTGGAATCGCTGGGCCGGGTGTCCGCGGGAGGGCGGGCGGCCTGCTCACGAGGGACGCCGGAGGGACGCGAGCTGCATCCCCGCTCCAGCTCTGGGGACGCTTTAGAGCAGGGCTGTGGGCGAGAGGCGCTCCCAGGGGACACGTGGCCCCCGGCACGGGGAGGGAGGGCGCGGAGAAGACGGCGCTGCGTCGCCGCACTTCCTCCACCCGCAGCGAGAGGCACGCCTGGCCTGCTTCAAGTGCGCACGGGCATGCTGCCTCGGCCCGCCCGTGCCGCTCCTGCAGGAAGAGCGCCGTGTGTTCTGCCCGTCCTCCCCAGCCCCGTTTTCGGCGCGCTTATCTTGGGACACAGCGAGCTGCTGGCTGCCTGCTAGGGTGGAGCGTGGCAGGAAGCCACGATGAAGCCACGATGCGAAGGGTGTCAGGCTGCGGGGGTCCCGCCCGAGGGGGCACCCCCTGCCCCCGCGGGCCCAAACCCCAGACGCCGTTCCCAGGCTCCACAGCAGCGGGTCGCCTTCCTGCTGTTTCGCATTTCCTGACAGTTTTGCTGGCTCATCGCCTGCGCCTCTGTTTCTGCCCGTACTCTGCATTTAAAAACAAACAAGCCCCCCACTCGTCCACACGCGAGCAGAAAAACGGCAGGAGGACACGACTAAGAGAAGCTGGATTCAGAACGTACATTTCGCTCTCTCTGCTCTGCTACGGTGAAGCTACTTTGCTCGATTTGCAACGCTTCGGCTGCCCGGGGCCCTCCAGGCCTTTCCCGGAATTTTACCCAGCCGTCTCGCTGCCTCGTAACGTTTCACCGGGCCGTGCCCACACCTTTCCAGGCATCTCTTAGAGCCTGCACGGTGCGTCTTTTTCAAAAAAGGAGAGTGCAGTGCCCAGGAAGTGCGATCCTCGGGGCTGCGGCCGCCTCTCCGCCCTCCTCTGGCGTTGCATCGGAAACGAAGCCGGAGACGCAAGCTGGTCTTGCAAGATTCGCCGGATCTCTCTCTCGCCACCTGTCCGGCAATGCGGCGGCATCTCCGCCTTTCTTAGCCGGCTGCTTTCTAAAACCCGCTTCCGCATCTGAGACAGCGGCCGAGGCTGGGCAGCGGGGCCATTCGTGGGGTTCCCCACAGCCTGCACGGAAGCCCCTGCCTCTCCTTCGGGTTGGCTCGTTCTTGAACCCACAAAGGATGTGGCCAACTGAAGGACCACAGGCATTAGGCAAAGGAGGAAGGTATGGGGGAATGTGGGTCCCGGGGACAGGCGGGGATGCTAGGAGAGTAGTGCTGGTGCGGGCGGGCAGGTGCCAGGTCAAGGTGCGCTTGCCTGGAAGGGACGGAGCGGCGTCCTGCGGGCAAACGACGTGCAACCCATGCAGGCCGTTCCACCCAAGTCCGGGTGTGACCCCCGTCGCTTGCAGAGCGGTGGATTTTGGGGGTGGATGGGTGAGTTCAAGGGCAGGAGGGGCGTGTGGGCGAGGAGCCAGGCCCTCCCCGCCCGCAGCCCCGTGCCCTGCTCCCCGCTTCTGGCGCTTTGCCCTTGAAATCCGCCCTCCAGCTGCAGAAGGCTGCTGATCCAGACCCTCCCGGGGGCAGAGTTCTCTTGGAGCGAAGGTCGTGAGCACGCCGGAGCCCCGTGTGGAAAGCGGCTGAGCTCCTGCTGGGCGGAGGATGGATGATAACGGGTGGCTTGCGAAACGAAGTCCCGCTGGAGCCTTCTGGCCGCGTCCCTCGCTCTCTGCTGCTTTCATTTTTAAACCCGCCCCTGCCCGAGTTCTGCTTGTTTTTGCAAGGTCGGGCCTGGCAAGGGGGACCTTGGCCAGAAAAAGGGAGGCAGCGGGCTGGGCCTGGCCCCCATCTCTGGACACCTGCAGCCCAGGACACGGAGGGCCACAGCTCCTGGGCCGCCACTCTCAGGAGTTTCTCCTGTGGCCGAAATTCGGCGAGCGGCCCGCCTCTCTGGCGGAACCGGAGTGCCCGTTCCTTCCGTTCTTAGCCTTGCGCAAGCGGCCTGCCGCCAAACGCACGTGCTCACGCCAGGTCTCCCGGGGCAGGTCTGGCCCTGCAGAATAGGGGGTTTTCTGGACTCCCACCCCACTGCGGGGACACGCCAACCTTAAACTCCTCGAGAAAGGGGGCAGCTCTGCGCCAGCCCCCTGGCTAACGGCCGCTCTCTGGTTCTTCTCTGTGTGCGTCTCCCTGGCAGGAGCACCAAGGTGAAAGGGAAGTTCAAGGAGTCGTACCTGTTGTCCACCCACTCGGTCAAGCCTCAGATCAACGTGGATGAGAAGCTCCCCCGGGACAAGCTCAGCCCGCCGACCCCGAGCATCTACGTAAGCACCTCTTTTGTGGAGTGGGGGGCGGGGGAGGACGTGGGAATGCTGAGCACAGCGCTTAGTGGAGGGGCTGGGCTGGGAGGCGGTTGGGAAAGCCTTAAACTGGGTGCCGCGCGCGAGGATGGCACGGCACAGAAGTATGGGGTTTAAGGTGCAGAATGTGGGTTGCATTGGAAAAGAAGCCGCAGCAAAGATTCTAGTCCTCATGGACGGAGAGACAGGTTTATAAATGTGTGACTCCAGATGCCGGAAGGGGGCATAGCAGAGCTGCCCTGGGTACAGGGGGGCCTCCTTACAGCCGGGGGTCAGCAGATCGGCAACGTAGTAGGAGGTCAACAGTTGTGCTGTGCCCCTTCTTGGTGTAGTTATCCTGAGCTCCAGGTGACACATGGTGCCTCTCCATGGAGCACTGTGGCTGACCTGGCCCTTAGCAGGAGCCCTGAGGGGGGAGGCTGGGGGGTCCCGGGAGTGTGGGGCTGAATGCACCCTGGGGAGGCCCCCGCGAAGCTGCTGCTGCTGCACACAGAACATCCAGCCTCGTCCGTCGTGTTTCCCACTTCTTCCCCCAAACCGTCTCGCCCCCCAACGATCATCCGCATCATCAGCCATTCTGCTCCTGCCTTGGTTTGTGGAGCGGGAGGGAATCTTCCAGACTTTCTGCCCCCAGTTCAAGTCACTGCCAATTTCTAAAAAAAGAGCCCTGTGCGCCTTTCCGGAGGATCTCCAGAGCTGTTCCGGGTCCAGGTGAGCAGCGTCCCAGCAGCCGCGCCTGCAGGTGATGCGCGGTTGCTCCCTTTTCCTCCCTCGCGAGGGTCACACTGGTCTGTGGAGCTTCGGGAAGCCTTTTGGGCCATCCCCTCTCGCATGCCTCCTCCGTGGCCAAATGTCTCCTCGCCATCGCTGAAGGCAGAGCGGATTTAAGAATAACAGCCCTTCCCCGTCACAGGGCAAAAGCCCGTTTTTAAGATCTTGGGGCCGTCGACCCGGTTCTGGCTGAAATCTTGCTCAAAAGTCCTCCCTACCTCACAACTATCCTGGTGCTGATTCACGGGGACCCTCGACCTCCCTGCCCAGCTCTTGCAGAACCGAGGCTGCCGGCTTCCCCGTCGAAGCCCACCCCTCTCCCGGTGGCTCTTCCTCCTCCTCTTCCTGCCTCCGGCTTTCCCCAGCCGCATGATCTTCTCCAGGGAAAGTTCTGGCTTGGCTTGATCCAGGATCCACTCGTTCGTCTTTGCAAAGCTCCTCGGCAGCACTGTGTCTGGCACTCGCCCATTTCTTCCTGCTCGTTGCCTCCACCGTCGTGGGTGGACTTGGCCACGGCCTCCTGTGAAACGGGGGGATTTTTCTAGCTCTGTTGCTGCCGCCCTCCCCAGTCTCGGTCTTCTTCCAATTCCATGACTTGGGCCTCTCTTCGAGCTGACGACTGAGCTGCGGGATGCAGAATCTTTGGCAGCGGCTCCCCGAGGTCCGTTCCTCGGCCGGTTTGGACGGCGCGTCCTTTGCCTAAGCAGCAGAAATGCAATTCAGGAGACAGCATGGAAGGTGGGGTGCACAGCTGGCTCGGCCACGACACACACGGACAAGAGCCGAAGATGCCTGCCGGCCACACGCGGAACGTGAGTCGGTCACGTGACCTGCGGCGGCTGCCAAAACCCGGCATTTATTTTTGGCTGCAATGCGTAACATCCCCCACATAACGTGAGCAGAGGGCTGGACAGCAAAGGCTTGCCCGCTGCTTCCCGGAAAGCAAGGCCAACTCCGACATGTTTTGCACCGCAGGAAGGTAGAGTTTGGGTGAACGCTGGACAACGCTCCGTGATTTGCTTTTAAGATCCCTTCTGGAGAGAAGCCATCCGGCCGCCCGTGCAGTGCCGAGCGCTCAGCTGGGGACGCTGGGGAGGGAGGCTCCTGCGTGGGCTCGCTGCACCCCTGACCAGGGGCCGGATTAGACCTTTCCAGCTCCCAGACTGTGGCAACCACTGCTCTTTCCTGGCTCCGCTGGTCCGCACCGTCGTCCCACGCTCTGCACCACCTGTTCCGTGGCTTTTATCCTCGGCCACCAACTCCAGGCCAACTGAGCCGTGGCTGGCAAAGGCTCCCCTCCTTCCGAAACCTGAAGCATCGCTTCGCTTTTCGAAGAGCAAAGAGACATTTCCCTTGCTTGGTTCCTCCTGAACTCTGGAATGGACGCTGCCTGGGTTTGCATGGACCCCATTAGCATCTTCCGCATTCGTAAAGGCAACTGAACACGCCCTGGGGACGGGCTGTGCTCCTTGTCCAAGAAGTCTTCTGTCTTCAGCGACCGCTTCGCGTGCTCCCCCATATAATGGGAAAGCTGTTTGGGATGTCTCGGTATCTGGCCCGAAGCCTCAAGATAATGGCTGTTTGTTCCTCTGTGGGACCCTTCAGTCTGCAAGTGGCCAAGTTCCCTGTGTTCTGGGGCGGCCGGTTTGCTGCAGCCGCTCACGTCCGTCGGCATGCCCACGCTCCCCTCATCTCCTCCGCGGCTAAGCCGTTCCGGGCTGGCGACAGCCGGGTCTTGGCTGGCGTCCGCCTTTGGCGCAGTTGCTGCAAGCAGCTTGGTCACAGCACGGCAGCAGCGCCTCGCCTTGAAGGCTCTGGAGGGAGCCTGTGGGGGGCTTCCCCCCCTCCCAAAAGGGCCTTCCCATGCAGTGGACGGGCGGGAGTTTCGGGGCATCAGAGGGAGTCGCCTTCGCACCGCACAGCACTGACCTGTGGGATCTGCTGCCACGGGAAGCGGTGAAGGCCACCAGCGGGCTCTGACAGGCGGCTGGACGGGGTCGTGCAGGCAGAAGGGGAGGCTCTCCGTGGCCACTAGCCACGCTGGCCGTGTGCTGTCCGAGGGGCCAGGCGGGCAACACGGGTGGATGGGGACGGCTCCCCTGGGCAGCTGGCAGGCCAGTGTGGGAAGAGACGGCTGGGCCAGGCGGGGCCTGCCTGACCTGGCCGGGCTTCTCTTCGGTTTCGGAGGCCGGGAAGATCTCTGGCCGCCGCCTCTTCGGGCCACCGGGTGCCGGCAGGAGCCCCCTGGCCTCCCTGGAACCGGCAGGGTGCCCAGCCCCACACCCAGGCGTGTCCCCCCAGAGCGGAGCATCCGGGCTTGGCCCACCGTCTCGGGGCCAAGCGGAACGCTGCCCTCAGCACCGCCCGCGCCCCGTGCCTCATCAGGGTGGGCCTTCCTACCCGGGGCGTTGCGCGGAGCCCCATCATTCCGTGTGGGCGGGTCGTGGGCACTTCCGCTGCACCGCCAGCAGGACTTCCCAGCATTTCCACCCACTCTGCTTGTGGGGCCGGAGACCTCCAGCATGGGAAGAGATCGCGAACCATTTCCCCTTTCCCCTCCTGCAATTCATCTCGGGAGTTTCTTTGTTTTCTTTTTACCTTCTTTGTGTGGACTTCCTCCACTTCCCTCCAGTGTGCCCTGCCCAGTTCCCCCCCCCCCCCCCCCGCCTGCTCGGCTCGGCACCCAGGGGAGCGCCGCCTCTGCTTCTGAGATCTGGGTCTCGCTTCTGCTGGGAAGCAGCGCAAAGCTGGAGCCCCGAATGCCCGGCCTGGGTCCGTGGAGCGTTCCGCTTCCTTTTGTTCCCGAGGCTCCTCCGAGGCATTCCTGGCGGGAGCTTCACCCCGTCCCCTTCTGGCCCCGTTTGCACAGCACTTTGCGATGGCGGCTTCCCAGCCCCCCGTGCTGTGAGCCTGGCCCGCTGGCGTCATTTCTGCCTCCGCTTCTTTGCGAGCGAGCTGCTGTTTGGCTGCGTCTTGCACGATCTGGCACAGTCCCGTGCCTGCACGAAGCACGAACCCCACGATCCGCAGGTGCGGATCTGAGCCCACTCAGTGGGGAGAGATCCTTTCTGGGCCCGGGGGAGCCTGCTGGCTGCGAGGTGGGCTGCAGAGCGGACCTGGGAACGCCGGGTGAAGCCCTCTCGTCTTGGCATGGTGGGGGAGACGGGCCAGGCCTCATGGCTGCAGTGGGGCGGCTCCAGCCCCATCAGGGCCGGTCAGCCTTTCCCCAGCACGGCGCCCTCGAGCTGTGCCGGACTGCAGCTCCCGGGGCAGCCGGCCGAAGACGCTGGGGTGCAGCCCGGCACATCCTGAGGGCGCCGTGCCGAGGAAAGGCTGCGGTCGGCACTCGGGTGCCGGGTTGGTGCCGCTCTGAGGATGGGGCTGGGTGGCGGGGAGACGAGGGGTCCTCGTGGCACTGATGGGTCTCTCGCTTTCTGCAGCTGGAGAGCAAACGGGATGCTTTCTCGCCGGTGCTGCTGCAGTTCTGCACTGACCCCAAGAACCCCATCACGGTCATCCGGGGCTTGGCCGGATCGCTTCGCCTCAGTAAGTGCCACATTCCTTATCAGCGCCCTGGAGGGAGAGGTGTGGGGAGGCTGAGCAAGTCTGCAGAGGAGGCAGGATTGCCTGGGGTGGCTGATAGCCTTAGAAGGCAGGAGCAAAATTCAGAAGGCTCCCGACAGATTAGAAGGCCCCTTAGAAGGCCCGGCAGAAAATAATGGCTCCCGTGACAAAAAGCACAGCAGCCCTCCAGCCAGAAAGAGAGGTCAGCTGCGCAGGTGCCAGGTGTGGCTGCCGGGCTGGCCAGGTGCGGGTGAAAAGGGGCATGGGGTGATGGGGAGTCACGAGCGGAGAATGAGCCACCCGCAGGGCACGGCTGCAAAACGGGGGTGCGGGTTTTGGCTCCCAGAGACCTACCCTGTCCAAAGCCCCCTCCGCTCGGCAGGTCAGGCTTCACCTCGGATCCTGTGGCCGCTTCTGGATCCCACCCGGTGAGCTGTAAAGTTTCAGATGAGCTGGAAGGAGTCCGGGGAAGGGCAGCGAGGAGGATCGGGGCCTAGAAACAAAGACCTGCGGGGACGGAGGGGAACAACGTGGGCATGCTTAGGCCCAGCGAGAGGAGAGGGAGGCAGGTCATGCCCTGCAGAATAGGGAAGGAGCTGCTGCTCCCGCCCGAGGCCGGGGAGACCCCACTGGGCTGGGCAGGGGCGTTAGGTGAGCATCGGGGAGACTTCCCAGCGCTCAGGGCAGAGCCGCCGGGCCTCCCGTCGCCGGAGGCTTTCCGGCAGAGCCGGCGCAGCCGTCGGGCGGGGTGCCTGGCGCGGCCCCTGCTCTGGGCTGGGCTTGGCGTGGCGGCCTCCACGGATGGCGGCAGCATCGCGATTCTGTGGACCAGAGACTCCGGGGCTGCCAAGAGAGCCGAGGGAAGCACGTGAAGCTCAGCGGGAAGTTGGGCGGGACTGGCTTCTCCCAGAACGTGCGTGATGAAGGGGCTTCTGAGAGGCCGGGACGGGGCAGGGGTAGGGGCAGGGGCAGGGGTGACGTGGCCCCGGGAGGATGGGGGGCCGGCCCACAGAGGGGATGTGCCGCCTTGCCTGCCCCCCCAGCTGTGGGGCGACCCAGAGCCCCCTCGGCTCCCTGTCCGGTCACGCGTCTCTCCTCCCCCGTCAGACCTGGGCCTCTTCAGCACCAAGACCCTCGTGGAGGCGAGCGGCGAGCACGCGGTGGAGGTGCGCACGCAGGTACAGCAGCCCTCGGACGAGAACTGGGACCTGTCGGGGGCCAAGCAAGTCTGGCCCTGCGAGAGCAGCCGGTCGTACACCACCATCGCGAAGTACGCGCAGTACCAGGCCGCCTCCTTCCAGGAGTCCCTTCAGGTGAGGGCCCGCTCCACGCGCGGCCATGCTGCCTCCCTGCTTAGCCAGGCGCCTGAGGGAGAGCACCTGATGGGGGGTGCTCCATCCTCATGGGGTGCTCCATCCAGGGGCGATGGGACGGAGAGGGTTCCCATTGTCAGCTTTCCCCTCTGTCGAGGCAGGAAGACAAGGAAACGGATGACGAGGAAGCCGACGAACCGGACAGCACCACAGAAACGCCTCCCAGGTAGAGCCCCCCTTCCCTGCCGTGGTGTTTGCACCGTGCGCGCTCTTCCGACTGCAGCCGTTGCTCTGATGGCTTTTATGCCTTATCATGCGCCTCTCCAGGGGCTTTGGCTGAAAAGCCCCGTATGTCGTTTAAAAAAACGAAATAAAGGGGGGGAAATATTCTTTTTATTGGATTCACCGCCTTCGTATATCTCTCTATAGCTGGGCAGGTTTTGGAGCAAAAATCTTAAAACATAGACGTCTAAGGACAAAAACAGTACGGTGAAAACAAGGGAGGCCTAACACCGTGCCTGGTTAGCAAGGTAGACTTCCTGGGGCACGGATGGCGTCAGCAGGTGCCTCACCTCTCTAAGGAGGGAGGGAACGAACGGCCTCCGCACTGAAGGCTGCATGTGGAAACAGCCGGATGTCCCCCAGTCCCGCTGGGACTAAGGGAAGGGCTGTCCAGGGCACGCAGGTCCCAGTACTAGCCCTAAAACGTTAAGCTCGGCCCAGTGGCAAATTCCCAGTCGATGCTTCCTCCTTGCTACTGGGCCAGGATTAAGGTGGTGGTGCTCTTGAGATGGGGGCACAGGGACACCACACTCTCTTCCCCCTCCCCGCCCAACCGTGGCGAAACGCCTGCAGTCTTTGGAAGAGCAAGAACTTGGAAGACGGAGCCGTGTCGCACAGGAGAGCTTGCCTGGTGGCGGGGGGTCAGGATTGAAAGTCAAAATTCAGACATGGGGGCAGGAGGGGCACGTTGGCACCTCTGCCTGCTCTTCCCCGCATCCTGCATCTCACATCCTCATATTTTCTTTTCCGCTCTTCCTAGCAACCCCGACCAGAAACCGCACCAGATTATCAAGTTTGGGACCAACATTGACCTCTCCGATGCCAAGCGGTGAGAACGGCGGGACGGGAGGGCGGCAGGCCACAGCCCCAGGCCCCTGCCCCGTCCTCTGCGCTGCAGGAGGACGAAAGGGGCGCCATGCATTTCCGCTGCCCACCCCACCCGGCCTGCTTTCCCCCCCTGAAGCTGCTGCTTGGATTGCTTCTTGCCCCATGAACATGTTTTGCCTGAAGGCTTCTAGTGGCTCTGAGAAAACGGGGGACCGAGGGAAGCTGGACCCCAGTCCTGGCCTCTCGGCGGCTCTCTGTCGCCGCTTTGTGGCCGTACTGGGCACTGCAGGGAAGCGTCGCTCAGCGTCGCCCCCTTGCGGCCACACAGCGGCGTTCCCGCAGAATGTTCTAGGCTGCCTCTTTGTGGTCGCTTTGCCCTTGCAAGGGAATGAGAGCGTGCCGCCCCCGAGTGGCCTGGATGTCTCATCGCAGCTTTCCCTTGCCCCCTGCAGGTGAGCATTTGCCACTGCAAGCAGGGATTGCGGGTGGGGGGGCAGGATTGCCCCTTGCTGCCCCTCCACGGCCATGGTTGGAAGTGCAAGCACGGTGACGTCCCGGAACCGTCCCAAGAGCGGCCCCTCTCTCGGAAGGGCGCCTGCTCTGTGACGCGGCCCTGTGCTGCCTCCTCCTGCTCGTATTTTGACTTTGCACGGGAGAAATGGCTTGACCCGCCATGACCCGCGGGGCAGCCAAGAGCCGTGCGATGTCACGCAAGAGCAGCCAGGTGCAGCAAAGCCAACACGGAGGAGCGCCGAAATGTTAACATCTTTAAAATTACATTCCCTTGCTTCCCTGCCCGATCGCCAATGCTTTCTGGGCCATTCACAAAACCTGCTGCAGCAAAATAACTGTGTGTATATAAAACTGTGATATTAAAAAATATATATAAAGGCCAAAGTAAACTCGAATGGCACCGATAGAGCCAGCGTGGCGTAGTGGTTGGGAATGCAGGATGGGAGATCCGGGTTCGAATCCCTGCTCAGCCATGGAGGCAACGGCGGGGGGGGGGGACTTTGGGCCAGTCACAGCCTCCCTCACAGGGTAGTGGTTGTGAGGATAAGATTGTGAGGCAGAGAATCATGTGAGCCACCTGGAGCTCCTTGAAAGGAAAAAAAGGTGGGATAGAATTATAATAAATAAAATAAAATAAATAATCAAGATTTAAAACATGATAAAAGATTTAAACTTCCACAGGTGGAAAGAGTAGTGCATATTGGTGCTGCTGTGCATAGGTGCTAATACTAATTACTATTAGTTCACTAAATAAATACCTCCATTAACCAAATGCTCTGCATGGCTAACAACAGTTTTCCAATACCAACAAAATACAGTACGGAGACCATTAAAACAGCCTAAAACCCGAGATAACATTAAAAATCGAATGATCAGCCATTTGAGCAATTCAGCGCACGCAGTACGTTCGGGACTCCGGTGGACAGGCCACACGCAGCATTGAGTGGCTTGGCCCCGAGGGCAGAGCTAAGCTGATGGGGGAAGGAGAACAGTGTGGGCACCAGGCAGGGCTCAGGAGCTGGCGCCATGACTGGGGGGGCTCTCCCTCGTTGCCACTGGGCCGGAGCAAATTTCTGGGTAAAACCGGCTGATTGGCACCACGGCGCCGGCAGGCGGCCAAAGCAGAGCCACGGGCCCGTGCCTGCCGAGCGAGTCCTCGTGCCACGGAAGCCGGGGCGCTGACCGAAAGGGTTTTTTCCCTGGTGGATGTTGTGAGTGCCTGCCGGGCAGCTTTTGGGCAAGTCGAGCAAAGACGCTCTTTGAGAGAACGTCTTGTTCTCAAACGCAGGGCTTTTTTTGTCATAGAACGCACCGGAACGGCGTTCCGGCACCATTTTTTGGCGGATTTTTCCAGGTGATTGTGAATCGCCTTGTTGGGCGTAGCAGGTCGGCGGCAGAAATCATTAACATAGTGCCTGCGGGCTGCTTGTGTGTCCACGCTGGTTGTGAGGGTGCTGCTCGGCTTGTGGCGCTGCTCGGCTCGGTTGTGTGGTTGCGCGCTGAGTGCTTACTGCCGGCGGCGACCGTTGTGTAAAAGTGTGACCCCAAGACGTGAGTTCCGGCACCTTTTGTTTTTTTTTTTTTACAAAGCACTGCTCAAACGTTTTAAATATTTTCATTGAGGGTTTTTTGTATTCATTCTCATGGATTCTGTGCCGACTCTCCAAACCGCAGGTGGCTTGTTTGGGTGCTTTGTTCGCATGACGTGTGAGTAAACAGGCAGGTGCGGGGAAGAAGTATATGGAAAGATTAGAGTGCAGAACGCGGATTGCTACTATTTATTTTATTTATTTACAGATTTATATTCCGCCCCCTGCAATAAGCCTCGGGGCGGCTCACAATTTCAGACAGACAACCAAATAATAATAGAAAGCAGCTTAAATTTTAAAACATTATTAAAAACTAGCCCATCTCTCGGTCAAAACTAAAAACAACAACATATCTAAAATACTAATCCCAAAACTGCGGGAAGGGCTTAGAGGGGCATGCCTTTTTCGAAAGCCTCACCCCCGCCCTGCCCCGCAGGTGGAAACCGCAGCTGCAGGAGCTGCTGAAGCTGCCGGCTTTCATGCGCGTCACGTCGACGGGGAACATGCTCAGCCACGTGGGCCACACCATCCTGGGCATGAACACGGTGCAGCTGTACATGAAGGTGCCCGGCAGCCGCACGCCAGGTACATGAAGGTGCCCGGCAGCTGCACGCCAGCCACGCCGTGTGGGCTGCTCCGGGCCCGGTGACCATGCCAGGGGCAGGGACCGCTTCTCTGCGCTGGGGGGCTGGACCTACCTGGGGGCCCCACCTGGCCTCCCCCGCTGCCTGCAGGGCCCCGCAGCCACGGATGGGTGGGCGGCTTCCTGGCTCTCGCACCCGTTGCTCCCTGTGCTAGGCAGGGGGAAGCCTGCCGAAGACGGGGAGGCTTGTGCTCCTGGCAGCGCGAGCTGACAGCCCCCCGGCTGGTTTGCTTGCCACTTTTGCTCCCCCCACCCCACATCACCTGAGCTGAGTCCGGCCCTCAAGCTGAAAGGGCTCCAGGCACCCTCGCCCCACAGGAGCCTTTCATGCAGGGCTCTGCTCACGGGACTGACCCCCCCCCCCCCATTTGCAGGCCACCAGGAAAACAATAACTTCTGCTCTGTGAATATCAACATCGGGCCAGGGGATTGCGAATGGTTTGCGGTCCACGAGCATTACTGGCAGAGCATCAGTGCCTTCTGTGACAGGTAGGCCGGGCAGCCCTCCCTTTGGCTCGGGGCCAAGGGCGCCTGTGCCGTGCCGAGGTCTCTGCCGGGCGGCGGGGCCCCCACTCGTGCCCGGCTGCCCTTCCCGCCGGCTGCTCCCTCTGGCACGCCTGTTCCGTTGGAGGGGCTGTGGAGGGAACTCCCGTGGGACTCCCCCCAGGCTGATGAGCAGGCGGCGCGTGTCAGTTGGCTTTCCCGCCGCATCGCCCCACTGCTTTTCCGCAGGCATGGTGTGGACTACCTGACTGGCTCATGGTGGCCCCTCCTGGAGGACCTTTACCAGTCCAACATCCCCGTGTACCGCTTCATCCAGCGCCCCGGAGACCTGGTGTGGATCAACGCCGGGACCGTGCACTGGGTCCAGGCCACCGGGTGGTGTAATAACATCGCCTGGAACGTCGGCCCGCTGACAGGTAAGGGAGCCGGGCCCAGGTCCTGGGAGAGCGGGGGGCTCGGGGGCGTCCCAGGCCGGTGGCGGATCGTCTCCTGGGACGAAGACCACGCCGAAGCCTCGGAAGCAGAATTTCACTCGGGTGTGGAGCTCACGAACCTCCTCCTTCCCGGAGGTGCCCTCTGTGCAGGGTGGAACAGGGGCGTGCTGGGAGCTGTAGGCCTTTTGCCCCTCTCAGTCCGGCTGGGGCTGCACCCTTAGAAACGGCCACTCACTCTTGGGGCTGCTAGGAGACCCTGTGACAACATTCAGGGGGTTGCCGGGGCTCGTCCACAGCCACACCGGCCCGTGAACGCAAAAGCCCTGCAGAGTCCACGCTCGGTAGTGAAACCGCCATGTCCTTGTGCTGTCTTCTTGGCGGGGGGCAGAAGTCACCTCACCCCGGATCTGTACCCTGGCCGCATTTTGCTCACGGGAAGATTGGCAAATGGGGGCCGCTCTGCCCCCCCCCACCAAGCTGATTGAAACGAGGAGGGGAGAGCTCTGGAAGAGCTTCCGCCACATTCCTCACCGTGTGGGGGATGTGCTTGCGTGAAGGGGGGGCTGCGGCAAAGTCCACCCTTCCTGCACCCGGGGCTGAGTTCTCCCGTAGCCCAGCAAACGTCTCGGTGTCTCCGCACAGCTTATCAGTACCAGCTGGCGCTGGAGCGGTACGAGTGGAACGAGGTGAAGAATGTCAAGTCGATCGTGCCCATGATCCACGTCTCCTGGAACGTGGCCCGCACGGTCAAGATCAGCGACCCCGACTTGTACAAAATGATCAAGTGAGTCTCTCCGGGCCCCTCCGACTCGGGCCGGGCCTCGCGGGGCCCCTCTTTGCTTTCGGGTGACCCCCGGCACACGCACGCTCCCTTCTGCTTGGGGAATCCAGGCGGCCACGGAGAAAGGCCCTGATTCTGGGTACTGGAACTCCGTGAGGTGGATGCCCGTGGGCACTGACTGCACCCCATCTTTGGTGGGGGGCAGCCAGGCCTCCGGAGCCAGTAAGAGCTGCGCCATAGGCAGGAATGTGGGGTGGCCCTGTGGTGGACTAAGGGAAAATGGGGAACTTAATTATATTTACCCACCGAAAGGAGTCACGTTAGGAGATGGTCTGTTTGGGGTGGCGGTTAATGTACCCTGGAGATGTTCCAGTGGAAAAAGAAGAAGGAGAGACAGCTGAGTGTAACTCGGTCGTGCCTGGGATGGGGACACTGGCGAAGCCTCCAGTTAATCAGCCGGGAAAAGCACCTTTATGGTTTTATAAATGGGTGGATTCGCAGGTTATGCTCACGCACCACAAGGAAGGCTTCTCCCTTCTCCCCAGATGGTCCAATGCTCATTTATCATGGAACAGATAATTTGTCTCTTTTGAATTAATTCAAAGTACTTACAGCCCATGGAACCTTCAGGACTAGTAAATTTATTACAACATAAATATTTGTGGACTGTGCTGAAATAGCGTACCATGAGAGTCTTGGCTGACGTTTCTGTAGCAGATTTAACTTGTCCACCCTTCTGGAAATTGTCAGAAGTATTCACATACTGAGATCGGGGTTTACAAGAGCCCTATCTCTGTAGAATGAGGGGGGAAATTCCAGGGATTACGCCTCTCCGTCACCCATACCCTGGCATGCGTCTCATTCCCGCCCCCGGCTTGTTTCTGCTGAGCTGACTGCTGGCCCCCCCCCCTCTCTCCAAGCGTCTGCGTGCGCTCGCACATCCTGGGCCCCGGCACTTCCTCCCCAGCCCCTTCCTCGCAGCGCTACCTCTGGGGGGGGGGATCGCCGAAGGGGTCCTGCTCACTGAGAGATGCATCCTCACCGCTTCCCCCCCACCCCGCCCCGGCAGGTACTGTCTGATGCAGTCGATCAAGCACTGCCAGGTGCAACGAGAGAACCTCGTGCGGTCCGGCAAGAAGATCGCCTACCAGGGCCGGGTGAAGGACGAGCCGGCGTACTACTGCAATGAATGTGACGTGAGTTTCCCGGGGCTCTCTGGTGTCCCCACACGGCCAGCCGTCAGCCACTCTCTCTTTCTAGCTGGCAGAAGCCGCGTCCCCACGGCCGGCTCTGCCCCACGGAGTAACTGGGTAGGCAGTGCTGCCCGCGCCAAGGCGGAGCAGGGCCCGGAGTGCGGGGACGCTGTCGGTCAGGAGCGTTGGGGCCGCGGGGCAGGTGGTGCCGCCACCACCCTGCACGCTCTCCCACTTTTCCCAGCTCACCTGCAGCCTCCCAGCAACCGGCCTCTGTACTTCTGTTCCCGCCACACATCTGTCACGAAAAGGGGCCCACCTTAAGCACCTGGAGGAGGCTTTTGCTCGACCACCGGTGCGCCCAGTGTTACATGAGGCCTAATTGTCTTTAAAATGCCTCCTGTCCCACCTCCAGTTGGGGAGTGTCGGATCTCCTTCACGCCCGACAACTCGGAGAAGCGGGGCTGTGAGAGAGTAGCAGGAGCCAAACTGTGAGTATAACCCGCGGGTTTTCCGAGCCAGTGCAAGAGAAGGGCCAGTGGCCACCCATGGAGAGGATGCAGGAAGCAGCTGTGGTCCCTGGCAGGATTCTCCTCCCAGAACCCCAAGTCCAAAATGGACGGTTGACACGAATGGAGGAGGAGAAGGTGTCCTGTCTGAACCAGAGAGAAGATGCCAGGGCAACGGTACAGTCGTCTCGCTCAGGAAGGCCTGCGAATTGTGGGTGAAGATTCTGGCACGGGAAGGAGGAAGCAGGGAGTTGGCGGAACAACAGCCTGATGGACGGGCGAGGCAAACGTGGCATGATTAGGATAAGCCCGGGAGCGTGGAGCAGAGAATCAGCAGCGTAGAGGTGGATGGAAAAGTGGCACAGCTAAGCCACAGTCGCTTGGATAGACAGGGAAATGGCAGAGCAGCGACACAGCCAGCTGAGGAGACAAGCAGTAATGGTGTGCCAGCTAGTTAGTGAGTAAGGAATAGCTTCCAGCCAGCCATCTGCTTTGGAGAGTGCATTAGAGTTGATTGAACAGCCCTGAAAGGCCTTGAAGAGCATTGCTGAGGATTTTTTTCTTTCACCTGAGCCAGGGAGAAAGCAAGCAGATTCTTGCAGGACTAGGGGCAATGACTTGACTGAGTCAAGAAAGCTGCACGGACTAAAGCGTGACTCAGCTAGGCTGGAAAAGGACCAAGCCTCAGTTCTTGGCTAGGGAGACAGTGATGTGCAAGGGATAGAGGCCTGTTTCTACTGAAAGGTCACTCCAGCGGCTGAGGGGATTAAAAGCCTGAAGTCCAGATAGGCTTCCAGACCGAGAGGCAAGCAAGAAGCCTTCTCTCCAAAGTTTCCTGCCACTGGGACTGGGCTGTCAGCCCCAGGCTTGTGCGGCGATTTGTCCCGGAACAGAGCGCTCCTGAAAGTGACCAGGAACTGAGAAGCAAGGTCAAGAACACGCGGATTGCTCTTCGGCCCTGGAGCACGAGCTAGCATAGACCTCTTGCTGCAAAATCCAGGAAGAGGACCCCCGGACGAGCCCGAAGGCTGGGATTTGGTCTCCAGCCCAGGAGGTCTGGGCTGCCTTCGCTTCACGGCGGGGAAGCCAAGCTCGGGACCTGCCGGATGGATGTCGCCAGAGAAGAAACACAGGCCTTCCCCCGCCTCCGCACCTGTGCGGCTCTTCCGCCCGCTTCCCAGCCCCATCGTGCGAAATCTGCGTGCGTTCGTAGGCTCTGCCACTGGGCTTCTCTTCTTTTGTGCCTGCGTGTAGCTGCCGAGCCGCCGTCGGTGGACACGCCAGGCAGACCGCGGCTGCAGCGACGACCCCGGCCCCCGGCTGTGCCCGTGCGCAGCGGAGTCCCGCGAGGGGGCCGGCGAGAGGCCAAGCCCCCGGAAGGGTTTAGCTCAGCCATCCCTGATGGAGTACCCTCCCAATACAGGCAGGGGGATGCTGGGAGTTGTCATCCACCACATCCGGAGGGTGCCAGGCTGGGGAAGGGGGCTGTACAGGAAGCTATTTCGTCCCATGGCATGAGATTTTGTCAAAAACGCCCGTCTAGATTTGGCTTTTTTGGGGGCGTTTTTTGGTTGTTGATTTGATCCCAGGAATTAATGCTAAGCAAAGTGAGGTGTTGGGGTTTGGTTAAGGTCTGGAAAGTTCTAGCGTGGTTCCAAAAGCACGGACTATTTCCAGAAGATGCAGGTGGAGTAGAAAGGGGTTTGGTTTTAGTCACGGGTGAGGACTGGAGCCCATGGCTCAGCTGCGCGGGCACCGTGAGAAGGGGACAACTTGGCTTATGAGTGGGAGCTGGTGCCAGGCCGCCCGGCCAGCTGCGGGGGTGGCCTTTGCCTGCGTTTCCACCCCGACCTCGACCCCGACCCTAACCCTTCCCCGACGCGTCTCCATTGCTCAGCGAGGGAGCAAGCCACGTGGCAGGGACGGGCGCTGATGTCCGCCTGTTCCCCGCAGGTGGAGGTGTTCAACATCCTCTTTGTGACAAGCGAAAATGGCGGCAAGAACACCTACCTGGTGCACTGCGAGGCGTGTGCCCGCAAGCGGAGTGCGTCCCTGCACGGCGTCGTGGTGCTGGAGCAGTACAAGACGGAGGAGCTGATCCACATCTATGACAGCTTCACCCTGGTTAGTGCCCGGTGGGGGGCCCGGAGGCCGGGGGGGGCTCTGCCGGGGGGGCGGGGTCTGGTCTGTCCAGCCGCTGACCCAGCGGGAGAGCGCAAGCGCGGAAGGGGGGCGGCCTCTCCTGTCCCCGTTTCCCAGCGACCGGGGCACACGGGCCGGATGGCGCTGATCCTGGAGGTAGCGTCCGGACGGGGAGCCGGGGGACCTTGTCCTCCTCCGCCAGTGTGCCCAGTCCCTGTGTGGAGCCGTCGTGCTGAAGCCCTTGCTTGGTCTGGCCCCGAATCTCCCGCCCTCTGCCGCACGGGAAGACCCCATCGGGGTCCCAGGTTCCGAGCGAGGGGAACAAGCTGCCCACTCTGTGCTTCCACGCACCAGGCACCACCTCGCCTCCCGGGCTCTGCTGCTCAGCCCCCCAGGTGCCCCCCACACGCCCGACTTTGCCCTCGCTAGTGAAAGAGGGACTTCCCGGACTCCCAGCTGCGGGAAGCAGGCAGCCCTGCAAGACCCTTCCAGGCCAGTCCATCCCCTCCAAGAGGCTGCTGGCCGTGATCCTCCGCCGTTCCCTGGATTTATCCAAAAGCGGGAGGGCTGAATGGGGTAGGAGCAGGAGTCTGGGACGCAGCCCCCCATCCACCTCTCCCCCACCCCGCTCTCTCGCCAGTCTGCATCTCCGAGTTCAAGATGAGCCATACCGTGCCTGGACATGGATGTCTGGGCTCCTCGCTCCACGCTGGCCTCCCCCCGCTTGCCGTGAATGTTGTGGGGGGGGCGCTAGCCTGCCCCCCGTCCTCCGTCAGTAGCAGCTGAGCCTTCGATTGCCACCCGTTCACGGGACTCTCGCCTGCCCTGAGCTGGGGCGACACGGACCTGGCGCACCAGACGTTCCCCCCACGGACCCTTCTTAATTTATTCTTCAGAACGGACCTTTTTCTCTGGGTGGTGCTGATTTTGTATTAAAAAAGGAAAAATAAACTGAATCAAAATGACCTTGACAACAGGAAGGGCAGCAAAATCGAGGGGAAAGACACGGCAGCCTCTCTGGACTTGACGGGAGCGTGTCTGTCTGCCCGTTCGGTGTCCGACTCCCACCGTGCCTGCTTCCCCTTGGACAAGGATCGGGGCCTTCAATGAACAGAGAAAAGAGGAGATCAGTGCATTTCCTTCTTCACAAGAGCATTAATTTTTGTCTCTCTCGCTGGGGAGGAGAACAAAGTGCGGACCGAGAGGTGGCTGTTAATTTGCGGTGTGTGGATTTGTGGTTTTTTTTCCTTTTAATTACATTTTTTCTTGTTGGAAATTTAAAAGAAAAAAGAAAGAGAGTTTGGAAAACAAAAACGCAAGCAAGCAAAAAAATTAATACGGGTTTCTTAACACAGGACTTTTATGGGTTCAGTTCTCTGGGGCGAACGTCTTGCGGGGAGGGGGGACAGTGTACATGGATTTATATATATTGGCGGGCGGGCCGGGGACAATTTGCGCGTGTGGTTTTTAATTATTCTGATGGACATTTGATTTCTTACATCCTTTTATATATTATATATATAAATATAAGAAAAAAATCTTGGTTTGTATTAGAAACTGCTTTTAAAAACAAAAACACAAAACGTTAAAAAAAACCGAGTCCAGTCGAGGTGGTTGTGCGACGCGCAGGATGGGCCCCCGTGCAGCGGGTTGGAATGGCACGACAATAGCCCTGTGCAAAGGAAGTGGTGCTCGCCCCAGATCAGACACACGGGTAGGTGGGAGGCTTCTTCGTTTTGCAAAAAGGAGGACGGGGCTTATTTCTCCCTGCCCACTTCACCCCCCCCCGCCAGTTGGGCAGTGGGCAGTCTAACAAGGAGCCCCCTCCTCTGTTAAAGACCCTTAAGGCTGCCCCATGAAGCTTCATCGTTCACTGATAAAATCGTTCGGACCTCTGCCTTTGAACCTTTTCTTTTCCTTGTGGAATCTGCCGCCCCTTCCTTCTGAAACGCAGCTTTGCAGTTCCCACTCCCACTGGGTTGAAAATATCAGCAAGAATAAATGTTCTCAGATTTGGGGTAATTTTTCTTTCCCCACTAACTTTTTAAATGTGTACCTCCATGCCTCAGAACTGTTTTGTAAATCCTCCCTCCCTCTTTCGCACTCTCTAATTTATATGTCTATTTTTGGTAATGATTTCTCTATTTATTGGTCCTTTATTGGGGTTTGATCCAACTTTTCCTTCATCTTGTTTTAAAAATAAATTTTACAATGTTGTTGTATCAGTTTTATTTTTTATTTTTTTAAGTATTTCTTTTTTTGTTGTTCTTTTTTGGCTACTCGCTGGAATTTTTATTGAATTTCTAAATGTTTTATTTTTGTCTGTCAATGTTTTCCTGGACATGGTGCTCAGTTTTCTCACTGGGGGGTGGGGTGGGGAGGGAAAAATAAAGCTTGACCCTGTTTCATCTGTTGATTTCCCCCTCTAACAGAACCTCACCCCACCTTGCATTGTAAAAATCTCTTCCTTCCGAAACTGCACTTTTTAATTCCCTGGTCCCACCCCCTTCTCTGAAAGCAACACACACAAATGGATTCTTATTGTACTGTAGAGGACAAGAAGAAAGCAAAACTTATTTTGTAAATGTAAAAAAAAAAATTAAATTAACTCACAGAGATAAAAAAGAGTCGCTCTGTTTTCCTTCTTTTCTGTATGTTGCCAGGCCATGGGAGCTCTCTCTGCGCAGCTGCGCTCGGTGGGGCTTTTCTGCTTCTGGGGCTGGGAAACGTCCCCTAAGGAGCAAGCCAAATGTGCACGGCGCGGGTCGTGGCCCATCGGGAAAGCGGGGTCCCGGGGGGGGGGGGGGCCGGGGGGGGGGGCAACGCGGGGCCTTCCCAGGGAGCGCGACCCCAGGACCCCGCCTCGGGGGCGCACGGGGCTGAAGCTGCGGCGCTCCTGCGGGCCCCCCATTCATTCCAGTGGCCGGGGCGGGCAGGGCGCCCGCTAGCCGCGCCTCTGCACCGCGGGGCCGCCAGCTGCGGGGCCACTGCGCCCCCGTTCCCACGTCCCCCCGTGTTCGCGGCACGGGCGCGCCCGCGGCTCGGCGGCTGCACCGTGGCGGAGGCATCCCTGGAATTCGCGCGCGGGGAGCCCCTTCCCGGGGCGGGCGCGGGGGCGGCGCTCCCCCGGGCCGGGCCGGGGCGGGGGGCCGGGCGGGCCGGGCGCCTATAAAGGGCGCGGCGGGCCGGCGGCGCGGCAGGCTGCGATGGGCGTGGAGGCGCGCTCGGGCACGGCTGCCCCGGGCGGCGGGAGCGGGCCGGGGGGCTCCCCGGGGGGCTCCCCGCCGCCGCCGCCGCCGCCCTACGCCGGGGAGGGCGCGCTGGAGCTGCGCGGCTCGCTCGACTGCTGGGCCTGCGCCGTCCTGGTCACGGTGCAGAACCTGCTGGTGGGGGCGCTCAACCTGCTGCTGGGGGCGCTCATCTTCGGGCTCGTCCTGCTCCCCGCAGGCGTCCTGCTGGGCTTCGGCTTCCTGTGCCACTCCAAGGTAGGTGGGCGCGCGACCCTCGGCCGCCCCGCGCCCGGCCAGTTCGCGGGGGGCCTCGGCGCGCCCTCCCGGCGCCGCCGCAGGGCTCAGTTTCCCCGCGCTGGCAATTAACCCGGGTGCCAAGTCGCGCTCTTCCCGTGAGAGCGGGATCTTTTGGACAGGCTCATTATTAACATTCATATAATTTGAATGGGTGTGTTGGGGGGGGGGTTGCCAGGATTGGGGAGGAAAGCTGCAAGCGGGAGGGGGGGGATGTGTTTCCAGAATCATTTGCCAGGAATACGTTTTCCCTCGTGTAAGACCTGTTCCTCGAAGCATGTCTTCTTTAAAGCAAGAAACGATACTCTGCGCTGGCTCAGAGGTCCTCTCTCTTCCTGGAACCTGAAAGTGAAGAGAATTTCCAGTTTAGGGCTGCCAGCCACGTGCAGCACTTCTCGGTTGGAGAAGTGTAGGAGCTTGCACTTAAATTCCAAGGTGGGGGTTCCGGATGGGTTTCTGCTCCCGGGCTGGCGAAAAGCGCTCGCTCGCTCGGCCTTGAATGCAAAAAGTAACATGCGCAGCGATCCCCAGTTCAGGCCGCCTTCCTCGCCTCCCTCAAAGCACTGCAGCAATCGCTGGGCTGGAGTGCCTTGTTCACACACAATTAGCAAAGCAAATTAGTTTTCCTCCATTAATTAAACAAATTGCTAACTTTGAGGTGTGGCTGGTAGTTGGCATGCGGAATACCTGAGTCTCGACCCCCCCACTCACACCATTGTCTCCTGCTGCACCCCTCCACCTGTAACATACCTGACACCTTTCAGTGTGCTGGCCACCCAGAGCCAGCTCCTGCAAAATGCCCATTTTACAGGTAGGGCTGACTGGTGGCATGAGGTACCGTGCTCTCGAACACATGCACAAATTCTGGTGGGGGGAGCGCAAGCCCGTCTATCAAGCCAGGAAGTATTTTGGGGCTTCCAGGCACGGACTCGGAGAGCAGCTTCTGCACTGGAGGCACGAGAACGTGTGAATGCTTCCAGGCTGCGGGGGCTGCCCGCAGTTGCACGAGGGAGAAGAAACTACTCTGCACATGCTTCAGGACCGCACTCTGGCAGAGAGCTTCATGGCTTAGTGAGGCTGACACACAGTAAAAGATGGCTTTTAAGTGTATGCTTTAATTAAGAGTCCCATCATTCTCGGGCCGGCATCTTGTCCGTATTTTAGGCGGCCGCCTTCGTATCGCACACTTTGTACCTACTGTTTCCCTTAGGCCTGGAATTGGGGGGGCCCACCTGGCCTCTGGCTCAGGAGTCCTGTGACTCTTGCTTGGCCGGTCCTGACCAACCGTGCCCCCCCACCCAGCTGGCCGGGCGGCTGCGGCGCTCTGGGGTGGTCTTCCCTGAGGGGAAGCGACTGTGGAATGCGCTGGGATTAAGCCGCCCCGCTGGTGCTGGTGGTGGGCTCCGGCAGCTCTCGCCACGCCTCCCTCCCCTTGGGAGGTGTCACACGGAGCCGCTCAGCGCGGCGCCCCGTGTGCACCCACGGACGCAGCCCCCTCCGTGCAGCCGGCATCCCGTGTGGAAGTGCCGCGTCGCGTTCGTTCCCTGTGGAGGGGCGCCACGGGATGCCGCCTCGGCTCGTGGGCCGGGCAAGCCCCTCCGTGGCCTCGGTCCGGCTCCGTGACGGTGATGGGGGAGACGTCTGTGCCGTCTCGGCCTGGCTGCACGTCCAGCAGGGCGCAGCAGATGCACCCAAGAGTGGCCGCCCCTTTGGTGGGATGAAGGGCTTTTAAGGCTCCTCCTGCAGCAGGTGTGCAAAACCTTACAGCCACACCTGGCCGAGGCCCGTCCCCTCCCCTGGCTTCACCCCTTTTCCCGGGCCAGCCCTCGGTGGGCGGTTTCCACTTTTCTGCTCTCCTAAGACTTAGCTATGGGCACTAGGTGCAAGGTTAAAAAATGGGGGTCTCTGCCCCACAGCGCTCCTTTGCCTTCAGTTGCGTCTCCAAAAGGCGTTTGGCCCTGGACTCAGAGAGGGTCTGCGCCCCAGCTGCAGGGCAACAGTGGAGGGGCAGGCCCCTTTGGATATTTTGCACTGCAAATCCCATACTCCCTGACCATTGGCCATGCTAGCTAGTGGTTATAGATCAAACCACAGGAGGGGCAGAAGGTTATTCCGTATGCATCGTAACATTCAAAGCCTGTCTTTTTCTCCCTCTTGTGTGGAGCGCACGTCAGCTTAAATGGTTCTCCCTCCCTCCCTCCCTCCCTCCATCACAACAGCCCTGCAAGGTAGGTTAGGCAGAGAGCCAGGGCTGGAGCTGTGGGGAGGGCCCTGTGTCTGAAATGGCATGTTCAGGGCATTAAACGAAGGCGGTTACTCGACAGGAATTGCTGGAGGAGACCTGCCAGGCCGTCGGGGGGGTGGGGGGCACAGGGCAGAGCCTTCACTCACACTGACAAAAGCCAGACCCTGCAGAAACGGCTTTGACGGCTTTGTGGGGCCGGAAAAAACAAAAGGCAAAACCTCAAAGAGCACATTCCAGGCACGGATCCACAGGCGGCCACCAACCCCGGAGTCCGGAGTGGGGGAGGTTGTGCCTCCCCTCCCCTCCCCTCCCATCCTGGGGAAGCACCCATGGGACTGGGCTGCTGGTGGAAGCGCAAGTGAACATGAGCCGGGGCGCAGGCAGCTCCCGTCCCTCTGGCTGGTTGCAGCCCAAAACTTTTGGGATATGCCCCGAGTAGAGGAAGGGTCTTTTGCAGGCTGGACAAGGTGATGAAACACAGACCTTCCCCCACCGCCCAGTTGGCTGCCAGATGAGATGGCTGGGTTGGGGATCCACACTGCCAATTTCCATATGGGGGGGTGGGAGATAAAAGAGTCCCCAGGTACTCCCAGGTACTCCTGGCTTGGTTCTGCTCACAGGGCACAGGAAGCGCCCCCTTGATTTGAGGGGGTACCTCTCGTCCAGGGTCTGTTTTGCTCCCCCAGTGGCCGCCCCGCCGGCTCCCACAAGCACGGGACGGGTGCCACAGCCCCCCGGGTGCCCCGTTCCCCAGCCACTGGGGTGTGCGAAACTCCCGATGCGCATGGGGTGGGGGGGCAGCACCCTGTCCTTTTGCACTTGGGACTTGCACAAGCGTAGGAGACCTGGACGCGCGTTCTCACGAGTGTGCTTTCTCCACCCCCCCTCTCTCCGCAGTTCCTGCACGCCCAAGGGCAATATTGCACTGCCCACCTGCACGACGCGGCCTCCGTGGCGCTCCTGGTGGTGGGCTTCGCCCTCGTGGTGCCCCTCCTGGTCCTGGCACTGGCCGCCTACTGCCGCCTGGCCCGCCGGCTCCAGCTGGGCTACTGCCTTGTCCCCTACAGCAAAGCCGTCTACAAGAACCTCCCGGCAAACCAGTACCACAGCTCCGGCTGCTGCTGCAGTCGGGACCTCGACACGGTGGAGAAAGTCTGGGTCTGAGGAGGGGTGGCAGCGTGGGGGTGGGGGGCCGGGGGATTGAAATCGCCAAGGGAAGGAGAACCCCGTGGGCCCGTGGGCCGGGCTTCAGGAACATCAGCTGAGGAACCCAGACCAGCCAGCTGTTGAGGAACTGGCTCTCTTCCAGCAAAGGGTGGCTGCATCACTGCAGTGGGATGTGCCGCAGCCTGTCAGACTCTCCCCGAACATGAGACTCACTGCTAGTGTGGCCACTGTGGCTGTGTGAAGGCCCTTTGCAAACCGGGCGCACCTGGCTCAGGGAGGGGGTGAGGTAGCTAATTTGGGCAGCAGCTGCGAGCCCCAGCCTCTCCCCCGCAAGGACCATGAATCATTCAGGGAAGGGAAGAACGGACAGGAAGCATGCCCGTCTGGCTTGTGAGGAGAGCAGCAGGCCCTGGTTCACATCCGGCAGACCTTTGCCCTCTGCAGCAGCCCCAGAGCCATTGTGTGGCAAGAGTGCCTGGCTCCACGCTGAACCATCTCTGAAACCAGAGGCCTGAGAAGGCGGTGGGCCGGGTGAAGGCCGCTAAACGGAGCCCTGAGCCCGGCAGGATGGGGCTGGGCGGGCCCCGAGCTTGGGAGGGAGGCACGTTGCTTGTTCTGGACGGGGCTGGGCAGGCTGGGGCTGCCCCACGATCCGGCGCTGTCGCGGAAGGCCTTGTGTGTTCCCGGACAGGGATCGCGCAAGCACTGTGGCTCGTGCGTTGGCCACCCGCACGTCAGCTCACTGCAGTGGCCATGGTGACGCTGCCCTTTGGCTGGCCCGGCAGCAGCCGGACACTGCAGCCAGCTGGCAACGGGGGCAGCTTGAGCCAGCCCGACGCGCCAAAGTGCATTTTGCCCACGCTGCTGGCCAGTTCTCCAGGATCCGGCACCCGCTGGCAATGCCCAAAGCAGTGCGGGGGGGGGGGCGCCTGGTTCCTGGGCTGCCCGTTGGGCTGCCAACCTCGCCCTCTTGCCAGTGCCCAGGTGCTGATCCAGAAGGTGCACAGCAGGCCCTCCGAGTCCCTTCCTCTCCCACCCAGTCCAGATGGGCCAGACACCCGCCTTCCTGGGGTTTTGGCGCCGACCGAAAACCCCTCGCAAGCCTTCCCAGAACAGACGGTCCCCCTTTTCCTTGCTGCCTCGCTACTGCCCCTTCCATGTTTTATACTGCATTTTATTACGGTTTTTATACGGCATTTTTTGTATATTGTGTTGATGTATCTTTTTAATGGAAGCCATTCATCAGTGTTGGCAAACAAATACAAATTGGAAGAGACGCTGTCTTTGCTGGTCTGTAAGTTTGTGGAGTGTGGGAGGTGGGGAGAGACAGGCTAACTCCTTAGACTGCAAGCTTAAACTTATTTACCTGGGAGTTTGCCCCACTGAGCTCGATGGGGCTTTCTTGGGAGTCGCCATGGACAGAGTTTGCGAAGTTAGTGTCTCATTTCTTCCCTTAATTATGACCCTTTTGCTTATGCAGTCAGGACTGTTGAAAAGTGGAAAGCAGTACTTGATTCTTAAAAGAGATGCCCATCTTTTCTCACCCTCCTGACAACCCGAGTCCTTGGAAACTTAATTCCTATACAGTTAATACATTTACTGAAGATGAAAATAATTTGTACAGTTTTGACAATATGCAGACTAAAGCTTCGTTGCAAACTTTTGGGCAACTGCCTTTGTATTTTGAGGGGGTGGGGAGTTATTTAGTCTTCCCCGGTTAATTTTGCAGGAGGAGGGACATGCAGTGCAATGGGGTGGGAGTGGGGATTTTCAAGTGTGTAGTTTATGGTAAATGATCTCAAGGCATCTGTGCATGGTTGGTTTGGAATTCGGCTTTCCAGCGGAGGTTTCACACAGGTGACTTCCCTCTCCCTTCTCCCTCTGGGAACATACCATGTTTGAAAGCAACCTTTTCTGCCAAGCTGGCACCGCAAGGAGCTGTCGGTCTCACCTTGCTGGCGCTTTTCTCCTGGCATCTTGCAAATCAAATGAGGCACAGGTAGGATGCGTGACGTGCCCTTGTCTTGAGCGACGGTGGAAGACTTGTTGCCCCAAAAACTAGCCACTGCTTCTGCTGACATGGGCTTGAGCAGAGCATCTGCCATGATAAACATCTTGATCTTCCAAGCGCTGCACTTGTGCAGCCAGCTGCATAGAAACTGTCAGACAACTGTCTTTCTACTGGAAAAGCAGGCAAAAGGAGCTTGCAGGCTTTTTATCAAAGCAAGTAAAAATACAAGGGATCGAAAGAATAAGGCTCAGCCATCAACAACCTTGTAAAAATTGCTTCTCTTAGACTCTGCATTCCTCAGCTGGAATAAATAAGGATTAACTGATTGCCTTTGAGCAGGAATTTGGGCAGCCCTCCATATCAATTTCAGTTTTATATTCAAACACCTGATTTGCAGTTCCTCAAAAAGTGGATTTTCATTTGAATATTCAGAGCAAATGTGCTTGATGGTAGATTGGCGAGGCTGCGAAGATGTGCACAGCCAGATGTGCACAGCCGTGTCCAAACTGGAACCTAGTCGCCCTGTTTCCGGTTTCTCTCTTGGGTCATAATCTGGAAATCTTGGCCTTCTAGTTTCCACCCACTTTAACAGGCCATGTGGTATCTTCAGGATGTTTTGAGGACCACAGCTCCTATCACTCCTTGCCAGAATGGACAACACTCAGATTATGGGAGTTGTATACCAAAACATCTGGAGGCTGCCAAATATGGCATGGCTTGCAGGACTCAGAATTTGGCAACAGGGGTTCAACTGAGCCAGCCTGTGTCAAGAGAATACTGCAGCCTCTCTTTCTCCTGTGAAATGGGAATAATTATTTATAAAATGTGTATGCCGTCCAATTACTTGAGTCTCTGGACAGCATGGATAAGTTGACCATCCACACTGGCTGCAAATTAATAAAATGCAAAAAAATTCAGTATTAAAACATCGATTAAATAAAAAGGTCTTAACCTGGTGCCGAAAAACATGACGACGGTGCCAGGTGGACCCCTCTGGGGAGCGCATTCCACAGTCGGGGTGCCACTGCAGAGAAGGCCCTCCTCCGGGTACTCTGTCTCCTTTCACGGAGGGTTCCCGGAGGAGGGCTTGTTGCCGATCTCGGGGGGAGGGAGGGCAAATAGGGAAGAAGCCGTTCCTTTAGGTAACCTGGTCCCAATCTCATTGCAATCTACCTTTGGCGCAGGACAATGGTAAAAAGAGCGTGCTTGGGAACAGCTATAGGGAAACACTCCCCTGAGAAGGCCCTACATTTACAAAGTGTTGTTTTTCACTTTGAAAGTGTTGGTACCTTCTGTTCCGCTCTGCTGAAGCTGCTAGGCCAGAAGACAGAAGTTCAGCCAGGGATGCTTTTCCTGGCATGGAGGTGCAGCGACCGGGAAAGCTGAAGTCCGACCTCTTGTGCAGCTGTCAAAGGCGGAAAGGACACCAACCACCCAGGGAAAGGCTGTCACTGTTGCTGTGGGGTCAGTGAGGCGAATATCCTGTTCCGAACAGGATAAGGAAGAACTGAATCAGCTCCGGGCGCCAAGAGGCCGATGGAAACTCCATGTTCTGGGGAGGAAGGAACCTTGGATAAGATAACAGTCTCCGGCTCCTGCAAGCTCTCCATTGTGATGTGGGAGCAAAAGACGAGCCAAAGGAGACAGCCCTTGCTATCTATAGATACCGCTTCCTGCGTGGTTTGCTGTGGATGGAACAACCACAGAGGTCAATCGGGGAGCAGGTTGTGCTGCTGCTTCTCAAGGCGGCTTTGGCAGGGCTTCCGTTGCACAAATGCCCCTCCGTGCAGGCAGGCGGGGAGCTGCATGTACGTACCACCAGCCACAGTTCCCCATGCTACGGGATCGCTTACCCGCTCTGCAGCGGCGTTCTGCAGTGGAGTGGTGGGTCTCAGATGCCGCCTCTGGAGAGTCGGTTCACGTTTCTAGACCTTATGCAAAAACTTAGAAGCTGCAAGAAGGCTGGGTGGAATTGCCAAGGCGACACCTTGAATAGCCTTCTCGTAATGAAGGAGACATAATTCTGCAAATATTTCATGTGTTACAAATTCCACTTTTATTTTTACAGGTCTTTTTAAAGAAAGACATTAGAATATGTGCCATTCCTGGCTATTACTCTGCAGACTCTTAGGGGTTAACAAAGGGTTGGGGCTGCACCATCGCACGTTCACAGACTTTCCTTTGGAAAAGTTAAGAAGTGAGTTCTTGGCACCGGTTCGTGTGTTCCCCTGCCCACAAACATCATGGTGACGCTGCCTTTTCCTGTACAGCACAAGGGGGAAACAAAACGCTGCCGCCCTCCCCTTCAGCTGGACAGCGGGAGAGTCATGGCACAGGAATCTGTGGCTTCCGATGAATCTTGCCTTCTGCACCTTCTTCTGACTCCTTAGCAGTTCTCAGTGCTGACATGAAAAGGCTGAAACATGTTGTGATTCCTCTTTCATTCGGGGGGACGGGGACAGGTGTGTGCAGAGAAAGAACTGGGCCAAAGGAGCTGGCGAGGTTGTGAGGGTCTGGGCTGGGGCCCAGGTGAGTGGAAGGAGGGTCCCTGCCCCTCTCCTGCTCACTGCACTGCAAGTGCTGCCCCACAGGCTTCTGGAAATAGCTGAGGGGCTCCGGCTGGCTCTGCTCGTGTGTCCTTCACATCTCCAAAGCTGCCTCAGGGAAAACAGATCAAAGTGAGGTGCATCTCTGCCAGCCATTTGGAAGCAAACATAACCCCCTGCGAGCTGCATTTTGCTTGAAAGCCATGAGCTGCACACTCTTGTGCTCGTGTGAAGAGCAAGCAAGCATTTGGGGGTACTGAGCTCAAAAGCAGTAATCGGAGGTGCAGCATTTCGGGGTGAGCTGGGAAGGGGTGTTGACCGGGTCAGGGGCAGGCCATGGGGGGGGGGGGAGCGTCCTCTGCGATGTCCCTGCTGCACAGTGAAATCTGTTGCTATAGAGCTAGCAACCATTCCCCCCATCAAGCTGCACTGTGGTTTTTACGCTCTGCAGCAGAGTATTACTAACAAATCAGCAAAAAGATCTTCATTTGCTACTATCAGCAAATTTTAGCACCGGAACCGCAGCAGAAGAGCAGCCTGCGTGGGGGTGCAGAGTGGCCCCCAAGTCCCCCTACAGCGGCCCACCCTGGTCTAGGTGTGATATAACACACCGCTTCAGAAAAACAACACTGAGTTTTTTCCTTGAATTCACGAACACCTGACAAATACGAGCATCATTACAGTCAACCGCTTCCCAAGCTGAGGCCGCAGACACCTCCTCGTTCCCGCTGCACACACCACTCTGGTCCGGTTTTACCGGCAGAGCTCCCGCTCTTCATGACCACCACAAAGCCCGAAATTGTCACGCGAAACGGGAAGGAGAGCACCTCTTGCCGCCCTCCGTGGGACGCGCGTCTTGGCTCTGGAGGACGCCAGTGCATCAGAGGTACTGCAGGGAGGCCAGGCTCTCCAGCTCCACCTCGATGGAGACGATGTGATGGCCTGGAACCATGGCGAGGCCCAAGACTCGGGGCTCTCCGGTAGAGAAGGAGTCTGCAGAGCAGAGCAGAGAGAAGATGAGAAGTCAACGAGTTCAGGCCCCAACTGAGCCTAGAGCACTCCTGGCTCCTGCCAGGGAATCTAGGTGTTCGGTTGGTTGATTAATCAATTAAAAGTTTTTATAGGCAGCCCACTACAAGCGTCTCAGTATGGCTTATGTGAAAAGGAAAAAAAAATTCCTCAGCTGCACCCCTCTCCTTTGCACGAGAACCCCAAAGTCCCTTCCCAGAGAATTCAGGAAAGCTGGCTGCTCCCCCGGCCTCTCCCAGCTCCTAATTGACTTGTTACGAACAATTTGTCCCCACCATTTGTATGACATCAACGGCTCTCCAGGAAAGAAATGGGAACAAGGAAAGCAACAAGGAAAGCAACTCAAGGCGGAGGGAATATTGGTCCGCATGCTGGCTGGGGTGTCTCTTCCCACCCACCCCCACCCCACAGGAGCCGAGGGGGCAGTGCTGGTAAAAGCCTGTGTTCCTTTTGCTTCAATCCTCTTCCCTCCACCTCCCCTTTTCCTTGCGCATCAGGCCTTTTTTAGAATGTACGTCTGCCACCGGAGACGATCTTGTGCCAACGAATGACCGCAAGGCAGCCTGGGAGCTCTTTTGGCTGAGGAACGGAATAGGAAATTCCGCAGGCGCAGCAAGCTGACAATTAAGTGGGGGCACAGGCGGCTGCGTCCCGAGAAGGAGCCTGGGTCTGGCAAGCACAGGATGCGGTTTCCGCACAGGATGCTTTCCTGCTCCACCTGGAGAACCCCGGGAGGGAACCTGGGACCTTCCGTGGGCAAAGCAGGGCCTCCAGCACTAACCCATGGCTGCTCCCTTAAAGGCTGCAGGAAATACTGGACAGCAAATGACTGTTTCTAAACAAATCTAAGAGAGCAGGCATTCAGCCGAGAACTCAGGTGACCACACTGACCTGTGGGCTTGAGGTACTCCTGGGCAGAGCCAAGGATCACGTTGCAGTCTCGGTCAGTGCACAGAAAGCATCCCACCAGGGTCCGTCCGTCCGTCATACGGATGCGCATGCTCTTATTAAGGAGGTTCTCCAGCTTGCGGCGAGCATGCAGGTACGATGTATCCACTTTTTCCTCACTTGAATCCTAGAAGACACAGAGCGTTGTTCTTAATGGGTCAGGGGAACGAGGGAGTCTTCCTATCCTGGTTAACTGGAAAAGACTGCACAAGAACTGGTGCTGGGATGTCTTTTCTCCTTGTTGGTGTTGTTTTTCTACTTTTCAAAACAGCACAAACCAAGCCTGCAATCCTCATGAAGGGTGATAACAAATTAGGCTGGTCTTGGCAGGTGCTTAGGAAGACTCCAAGAAACAGGTTTGCCATCCGTCTCTCTCAAGGCGTAACGGAGCACCACATGAAGTCGGAGAGAATGTAAGCCACCACATAAAACGATTGTCTCTTCCTTCTAGTCACCTAGCTCTCACTTCAAGACCTTATTGAGAGTCATTTTTATAGGATGCTATGTTGTATTAGGATGCTTCCAGCTTCATCCTCTCTCCTTCCATTGCTCCATAGTGAGGTGTGTCATGTTGGTATACAACACATGGGAGACTCTCCTTTATGAAGCGCTTCCCCATCTCTTTTCCTGACTCCTGTTCTCCATCTGGGACACACCATTTGCCTATTTTGTATACTGCCAACCAGAAGAAAACAGGTTACAGCAGTTTATGTATACAATCAGGTTGGTCACTAGTTCTGGGGTTATGGGAGTTTAGTCCAACACACCTGGAGGAAAGGGTGATCTGCCATATGGGGGAAACTGTTTGCTTCTTGATTTCTGTTCACAAAAAGACGTAATACAGGGTAGTTCCCACTCCAATATGTTTCTCATTCCATTTCTATACCATCCAATTGTCAAAGCTCTCCTGGCAGTTTCCAAAGGTTAAAACTTTAAAAATACAATATTATATAAACCATAAAACCTGTCAGCATACAACATATGGGCCGATTGCACACTGTCTTTTTCTAAGCAATTTTAAACAATCAACAAGAAAAAAAATCCAGAATTTGATTCAAATGTTAACGCATGATGCCAAATGCCTAAAGGTAGGGGAAAGTCTTAACCTGATGCTGAGAGAATAACAAAGCCAAAAGGCTCCCATTTTTGTTTCTTAGTTAGATTTGCTATGGAGTAGAAAAAAGATGCATTTTCTCCAAATTTCAATGTACGAATCTATAGGCTGGATGACCCCCGAGAATTGAACTGCTTTGGTTGAACTGCTTGGAAGACACACCAGGCTGGAGCAGACGGCTGGGACCCATCGTTTTCCCTTGCTTGTTTGAAGGCTTACGGAAATGCAAAGTGTGAAATAAATATATTGATACACGTGTCCAAGCCCTTAAAACTTGCAGTCACTTAGGGGCCACCCTAGGAACATTTGGACGGATTTTTAAAAAAGATTCGGAACTCCCAGCATTTCCCAGCCAGCTTTTTTCAAGGAGCTGCCTCAAGGTGCACGGCGCTGCACCCCCAGGGAATTGAAAGTCCCGCCCCCAGCCCCGTCCGTTCGCTGTGTGGGCTCCCGCTCTCCCCCCACGTTGGGCCTGGGGGGCGCCCGCCCCCCCCACTCTTGCCCTGTAAAGTTCTTGCTCAAGCCTATCCCCCCCCCGCATGGCCCCCTCGCCTCCCCACGGGGGAGTGTGGCCCCCCACACACTTTGGTGGGGGCTGACACGGACCCCCAGCCCTCCCGCCACTTACTGCAGGGCTGGGGCTGTTTCCACAGCCATTCTCCTCCCCCCTTTGCTGCTGCACCGCTTCCGGAGCCACAGGGGCCGCCATCTTCCCCACCGCCGGCACAGGAAGGGACTACCGCTCCCAGAAGGCCTGGAGGCACCAGGCTCCCACAATCCCGTGCGCGGACTCGCCGCTCCCCTTCGCTCCAGGACGATCCGCCCCCGGTTCCCTCGCCCCTCCCTCTCCCCGTGGCCAGACGTCATCTCCCGTCAGGCCCGGCGCCTGGAGCTGGCGGTTGCCATGGCAGCGGCGTCGGCGCGGCCTGCTCCGGAGCATGGACTCCTTACGGCCTCGCTACTTCACCCCGCAGGAGGTGGCGGTGCACAACCGGCCCTGGGACCTCTGGGTCTCTTACCTGGGGAGGGTCTATGACCTTACCTCCCTGGCTGCGGCCAACCAGGGTAAAGTATGCGGGGGGCCCCCTTCCTGTGGGGTTCACCGCCTTGCCCGCCTGTCTGCCCCCCAAGTAGCCCGCAGACTCCCCCGTGGCTTTCGCCGCGCCCCGCAGCAGCTGGCAGGGGGCTCAGTGCGCTGCTTAAGGTGCCCATGTTTCTCCTCCAAAAGGGGGACCAGGCGCCTGCATGCTCGGTTGCAGACTCCCCCTCTCTGGAGCCTGCCAAAGGTTCTGGACCACAGCTCCCATCCAACCCAGCCAGCGGGGCCAGTAGTGTGGGAGGATGGAAATTATGGCCCAAAATTTGGAGGGGGACCTGTTGAGAGGCGGGCTGCTCGGTTCGTTTATCCGTTTTATCCTTTTTTCATGCAAGGCACCCAGCGTGTCTTCCATGGTCCCCTGCCTTGTGTCCATTTAATCTTCACAACGACCTTGTGAGGGCTGGTGGCTTGGGCTGAGGGGCTGTGCCTGGGCGGAAGGCCCCCGATGAGCTTTGGGGCTGTGTGGGGATGAGAGGGTGGGTCTCCCGAATCCCAGTTTGACTCGCAAACCACTGTGCCACATGGGCTCGCAACGTGCCATGCATGAGTCGTGGGTGCCAGAAGTCCTGGTGGGGGAGAATTCCAAGTAAGACCCAACCCAGCGTCCTCCAGATGTTTGGGATTACAGCTGCCACCATGCTGACTGGCAATATTGGGAGCTGAAGCTCAATACATTGGAAAGTGCCAGAGCGGGAGAGTTGCCGGTAGCCACTGTATCACCTGGATGAACGTCCGGGAGCCCAGTTTGAAATTCTGCAACCCTTCCTTCCCCAGCTCACCACAGGACATGAGCCATGCAGCCATCATGGTTTCAACATCAAGCCAGTCTCAGTCCCTTCCCGGTTCCTTTGTGCCGCATTTCACCTGCAGAAGAACTCTGGGTGGCTTGCACAATTTATACGACCTTAACGTTGGTGCAGTATTACACTGCCTATGCAAATATGAAATCTTGGTACAAGATGCTGAGGAGAAACACCAGTGGAGAAGGTGCTCCTGTTTCTACCCCCCCCCCCCCCCCCATAACTCCAGCCATTCCTTCCACACCAATGGTCAAATTAGCCTCCTTTTTTATTTTGAAAGAAAATCTCAGTGAAAATTTAGATTATTTGCATGCACATTGCCCTAGTTCTTGTCCCCGGATGTTTTCTTTTATGTAAGGATCAGATAGCAGAAGATGGGGAAGACCCCATCTTGGCTTGAAAGATCCCCCTCCCCCTGCCCCCGCTTTGGCAGAGAGGCTACTAGTTAAATCCTGGCCTAGACAGTCTCTGACTTGGGCTAAGGCAGGTTTACCTGTTTATGTAATATATGTGTAATCTGCCTATCCAGGTGATCTCTTGCTGAAACCTATTCTGGAAGCAGCAGGGAAAGACATTAGCCACTGGTTCAACCCCAAAACCAAAGATGTGAGTACTTTAGCTCCAGGCACTCGGGGCAATTTAGAACAGCGGCTGGGGCTTAGGACAACACTTGAGAAAGCTTGGCTGAGTGTTAGTTATCTCAGTGTTTGGGTGATCGTGCTGTTTAACAGAGTACTTACACTTATCTTCATAAATTTTGTTTATTTGAATTTATTGGGTGCCCAGGCAAACTTCTTTGGGAAGGACATTCTGTAAGTAGGTGGCACCTCTTAAAAGGCTGTCTCTCTTTTAGCAACCGAACTCACTTCATTTAGCAAGTGTGCATAGACAGAAGACTCAGATGACAATCTTAGGATCCAGACAAGTAAATCTAGCAGAGAGGTTGAGTAACTTTAAGCCTCAAGCCATTTAAGGCTTTAAAGGTGCAGTCTGATGCATGTCTAGACAGGGAAATGTCCTACAATTTCCAGTATGGCTTCCAGGGGATGGTGGAAGTTTTACGACTTTTTTCTGTCTAAGCGTACATAGGGTGCACCTTAAAGGTTAAAACCAGCACTTTGAGTGGAGGCAAGAAATGGGCTGGAGACCAGCGGTGATGGTACAATCTTGGCGTGATAGGACTGTATCAGTAAGACCTAGTTAACAAACTAGCTGTCCTTGTTTGAACAAACGGAAGGTTCCGGATCATTTTCAGAGGTAGACCCACCCAATTTAAGTATCTATGTGCAGAAGTCTTTTCCAGTGAGTTCACTGAGACTTATTCCTTGTACTCGTAAGTCTGTTTAGGACTGTAGACTTACGGTACAATCTAATGCAGTTTTAGACAGAAAAAAACTCCGACTCCCAGCATTTCCCAGCCACCTGGGTTTCTGCCTCTTACTCTCCAACCCAATTTTCATGGCTTCTGCAGATTTCTATGCTCCTTCCAAAGGCTGTGCATGGCACTTTTTCTGGCTGTCTGCAAGCACAGTTGTGCAGTACCCTAAGAAAACATAGGGCAGGGTGGGATGCTAAAAGCTCAGCTCAGGTCTACTCCACCATTTATAGTGCCCTCAGGCTTCAGTTTCCACGATTTCTCTGTTCTTCAGCTATGATCAAGACTTGTTGTATGCCTTCTCTTTATTAGATTTTGCATAATCTTCCGTTAAAAACGGTTGGCACCTATCATAGTTATTTCTCCTTCTTTGAGCATTACTAGTTCGTTAACAACTTCCTTGCGTTTTGCTGCCCTAAAATGGATACTCCCTGAGTGGAGTTTCAAAGGCAAAGTAAAGAGGACTAATTATTCCTGTTACCACAAATTTCAACGGATGGCTTTCAATTGTGACACCGCGTCAGTCATCACGTGTGTGAGCCCTGTTCTTGGCACCCACTCCCCTCCTGGCCATGAGTCAAGTGCAGGACTCCGGCTGACATCTCTCGCCTTTCTTCCAGATACTGACGCACATCGACCCTCTGACTGGGTGCCTCAAGTACTGTACCCCACAAGGTCGCTTTGTGCACGTCCCACCCCCATTGCCTCGCTCAGACTGGGCAAATGACTTCGGTAGGCCCTGGTGGAAAGATTGCAGATACGAGGTGGGCATTCTGTCTAGCAAAACCAGGCATATTCGGATCATCAACACTCTGACTTCTCAGGAACATGCTCTTGAGGTGAGCGAGCCCTGTCCTACTTCCACAGAGTTAGGATTAAAAAAACATCATGATTTCAGCAAATGGACTTCCTTCCCGGCTCGTGTTTTTGAGTGTTCACCCCTGTGACTAGGTAATTTGGCTGATTTGCTCTGCCAAGGTCATGGAGGTGTAAGGGAATCCCTTGGTTTTGCAACGCATCCCCAAATCCTGTGAGTCCATGCATGGAAGTAACTAGGAATGTCCCACAGGTGTGTGCAGAGGAATCCATGTGGGAGATCTTGCGGCGATACCTACCCTACAATGCCCATGCAGCCAGTTACACATGGAAATATGAAGGCCGCAACCTAGACATGGACAAGAACCTTCAACGGAACGAGATTCCAGATGAGGATGAAGAGTTCTACCAGCTCAACATGGATGCCGATTCCTTCACACCAGCCGTTTTGCTGTATTTCAATGACGACCTCACTGAATTCTAGGTAACACCAGGAGAGTGGCGAGCAGTTGTATCAAGTGGGCAGCGGAGGAGCTTGCCTCATCCCCTGCCATCCCGGGATCCCCCCCACCCCAGCTCATCACATTTAGAGTTCTGCTAACTTTCCTACTGTCCCGCCGAGGCCTGTTCTGGCTCTCCCCTCTTCTTCAGGGCCATATTCTCCTTTCATCTTAGCAGCTGTGATTATTTAATGTTCTGCAGCAAGTCACTGATCTGATGTGCCATTCAGTTGTGCTTTCCTTGAGCAAGAATAGGGAGCAGCCATACGTGATCTGATGGGTAGCCTCCCTCAACCTAATATTCTCCAGATATGTTTAAACTGCAGCTCCTATCATTCTCAGCCAGTATGGCTATTGGCATGCTGGGTGGAAGTGATGGGAGTTGCAGTCTAACACATCTGGAGGCCGGGGAAGTCTGGGACTGACGTGTTTCTTGTCAAGCTGATAGCAGGAATGACCCCTTCTCAGACCTGCCTACCTGGAAGCCTGGCACGGGTGGGGGGGCACGCAATATTGCACTGGGAGAAAGGTGAACTCTGGAAGAAGTTCCTGACTGGGGAAATGTGGATTGTCCTGTTCCAGATGTGGCTCTTTTTCCGAAAGGTAAACATTCTTTGCATGAATTCCGAGAGCCTCTGTAAATATATTTCTCACCCAGGACACATTCTGTGGCAAGAGCAGCGAGGCAACACCTGCTTTGCCCATGTTGATCACAGAGATGTGTGAAGCAGGCGCCGAGAAGATAGACAAGATGGTGGCCCTGCTGGCATGTAGTTCTGGGTCAGACGTGATGAAGGTCCTGTGTTTCAGTGAAACATTTTCTGGATTTGAGGCTCATCATCGCTTTCTCCTAATGGATCAGGCTGCTGTATCTCCATGTAAGAAGTAAAGTGATTCCTTCCAGTCGGACTCCTAGCTAACCTTGTAGGGGAAATGGGAACCATTTCTTGGGCTTATTCGGTCCAGTTTCAGGCACCACCTAGGCCAGGATTCACCATTCTTCAGGTGGTGATATTTTCTGGAAATGAGGATGCCGTAAAACGTATCCTTTTCAGCGGCTCAGAGGAAGGGACATTTGGCTAGAGGCCCATCACGTCAGTCTACTTTGGTGGCCACTAGGGGTCAGGCATGGCTCATCAAGTAGCCATTTTGCAGCAATGCAACTTTTCAAATGGTTTTACAGATAGTGTTGACTCTTACACCCAGCAATTCATTATCTTCCAGGGGCATGAAAATTGGGAGACGCCCTGCTGCCGCTCTTCCTTTTTCATTTGGGAGGAAGCATTTTTATCCAAATGCAATCTTGGTTGTTAAGGTTACCTGTCCCCCTGGCAGTAGGCACCTCGGGTCCTGGAAAGTTTCTGGGTGAGGTTTTTGTGGTGCTGCCTTGCTTGTTTGTTAGCCTCTAGTGTTTTCCCACTGCTGCTTCTATCTGCCTTTCTTGCCTCCAAAACCTGTTAAATGGTGCAGTGCCTTTTGGTTGATAGTGCTAGAATCATGCAAGTCCCTGCTCAGCTCCGAGTTCACTTGGACAACCTTGGGATGCTGTTTTTCTCAGCCTAGCCTGGGAGGATGGGAATAATTAAAAAAAATAATAAAACGGACTGTGGAGTCAGAAAAAAGACTATTGATAAGTCCAGATTATTCTTTTGTAGTGCTGCATTAGTTGGAAAAATGTCTGAAATTCTCTAAACACCTGTAAATATTCCCTTAAATAATTTGGGTTGGATACAGATTGTCGTATTTGGAGTAGATCCACTGATTTCAGTGGGACTCCTTTAGATAGGATTAAATCTGTATTCAACCTGTTGAAACGGTGTGAGGGAAAAGTATCTATTTGAGTCTTAATAATCTGTTTATGCCCTTTGGGCCTGGAATCAGTACAAAATACCCAATCCTATGCATCTTTCAGCTGGGTTTCCTTTCTAGTAAGTGTGTTTAGGATTGCAGTCAAAATCTGCTTTGACATCCTGCATTTGTAGAAAAGGTAAATCCATGCAGTCAAGTGTGTTGTGGAAACTCATGTTTTCCCAATTCTTCCCCATGTCAATTTTTTCTCATAATATCTGCCTAGGGGTAAAGAACTCAGTATTGTGTGAATTCAGTATAAATTACACTACACTAGCCATCAAAAAATTCATTTTGATTTTTAAAGAATTCCAGCTGCACTGTCTCAATATTTAATTATATTAAAAAGTATAACTTTTAAAATAAAAAAAATTAAACTACAGTTAACCCTCATGGAATTCCCATTCATCAGGGGCCATGACTGCCAGTCAGATGACATTGCAGTACTTCTGAAATGTGCTTTATCAGCGTTTTTGGGGCGCTGCCATAGTAAACACATCTCCGCACTTTTGCTGCTCAAGCTTGCTGCTGCTACCAAAGGTAGTTCTTAGCGAACTATCAAGATCTGGATAAGACACACACACTCACGGAGAGAGAAAAGGAAATGTTAACTGCCAGTCCAGCCATATAGAATAGAAGGAATAGAAGCATCCATGGATCATCATGCATGGATAGCCAGTGCGGTAGAAAAGGAAATGCTTAGAGCGGCGTCAGGCTAGACCTCCGGGGGAGCAGGGAACCCCGTGGTGCGGTGTAACTCCCTCCAGTGAGTGTACTTGTGCGATAATTGCTTGGTGGGTGTTTCTCTCTTGCCAAGCAGCAGCTGGGTTCTCCGCCTGCTGACCCGTGTCTGTAGGCAAAGTGGCGGTGCTTTGAGAGAGGCGGTGGGTGGGTGAGAGGATCTTCCTTCAGAAGGAGCGAACATGACAGATCTCCAGGGAGGTTATTGACTGAACAAAGCCAGCCTGTTAACTTTTAAAGACAGCTTCTGCTCCAGCCCCAAATGTTTGTGAACGTTCTGCCCAGGCTTGCTTAGCACTACAGCCACATTTGGAGACCTACCTGAAACTGAAGGGCCAAAGATGCAAAAAGCACATGAAGGGAGATTCTCACAAATGTGTCATGGAGGAATTTCCAGTGCACTTTGAAGCCAAAAGATACTACATATGCCAGAATCCTAAACATATTTTGTCCCAGCGAGTGTAACTTAATTTAGTATGATGCATTTATATGATGGGTTTGTTCCCTTCGGAGACTTAGTAAATTCTAGCAGTGTAGTCTTCTCAAGGGTTTCCTCCTGTTGCAATCCCAAAACATTTATGCGTATGAAATTTAAAAAACTCTCTCTCCACACATAACCAGGAGAACATTAATTGAAACAGCCAGCGCTATATCCATTAAGGGTGCAACCCTGTGCATATTTAGGTGGAAACAATGCCACAGCTCCCCGTGTGCCCCAGCTGCTCGAGGCACATACACCTGAAAATATCCAGGACAGCTTGGAGAAGGGGTACAGCTTAGTGCTGGAGCACACGCTTTGCATGCCTCAGGTCCTGCATAATTCCCTGCACCTCCAGGTGTGGCTGGGAAAGAGCTCTTGGCTGAATCTCTGGAAAGCTACCAACTCTCAATGTGGTGGACACGGCTGAGCTATACAGACCAGTGGTCTGACTCAGCGTAAGGGACTGGCGCCGTCCTCTGATCCTAGACTCCCACCTCATTGCTCACCGTTGGCAGTCTACTCACAAGCACATTGTCCTCCTCTGCTCCTTGGGCATCGACATTTCTGCTCAGTGGTGGCAGAAACAGCGGCATCTGTCTACTCACCCCCCATAATGCTAATAAGGCCCCAGCTGCCCCCTCGTTTTTGCTCTCCTCGGGTAGTTGCTGTCCCTGGCAGCTGTTGTAGGGAAAGGAGCAACCTCCGAACTGCGGGTTATAAAATGAGACGTGAAGGTTGAACATTGTCTTGTACTGGCAGGTCCCATAACCTCTGGGAAACATTCACTTGTATAGAGAACAGATGGGATTGCTGCCACCCATCTTCCAGACTCTGTTTTTGAAAGGAAGTCCTGACCATTCACCCACAAAAGCAGCATTTCTCTTGACCTGTGACCTGCCCTCCTTTCTCTTCTTGCTGTCCCACCACCACCACCACCTGGGACAACCTCAACTGACATATGGTAGATGGATATGCAAGGGAGCATCTTTTCCGTTTCAGTTTGGCTTCGGCCCTGATCTTTTACTCTGAAGTAAGGATGGCTCTTCCATAGATTATTTGGCAGGGGGCTTGTAGAATAATCCATTATTTTCCTGCAGATTTTAGCTGCAGTTGGCAGCTCTTTGCTGCAATCCTGTGTACACTTAATTGGGAGTCCATCCCATTGAACAAAGGCTTACTTCTGAGTAAACATGCATAGGTTTGCACTGTCAACTGATTTGATTTTTTTTGGTAAATTATTTTACTGAGATTTGTTATTCTCCTTAGGAATCGTTTAAAAGGCAAAAAGGTGGCTTAAAAATGTTCATGAAAGCATATGTGAAGTTTGCGTGCACACAAGTTCCCATCCTTGAGAAACCAACAATGTTCCCCTGACTCGTTCCTCACTCATATTCATCTTCTACCCAACCACTTTACCATTGCACAAATGTAGGAACTGAATGGTCAGCTCTCTATGGCTGCCACGGTTGAGGATTTTGTGGTACCACGTGGACAGTCCACGTGGCTGGACTAGGGCCAGGGAGGCCCAGCTAGATGACCTTCGGCCGAATCATTGGCCTAATCTACCACACTAATCTGATTAAAAGAGAAGATTCCACCTGGGGATCTGTAGGAGGAAGCTGGGATGTGAAAGTAAGAAAGACAATGACAGCAAGCACTGGTATGTAGGCCTGCTAAGCAGGGCTTGCTTTTCTCTCTCTTGGTTTGCTTCCTATTTTGAGATGGATGAACAAAGTAACGGTTATTACTGTACAGCCAAACACATTTTTTATTTTAAAAATGTGCATCCTACCTTATTTTCAGGAGAACGTAAGGAAGCTATAAAAAATGTCACAATATATGAAAGCACTTGATAGTACTCCCCATTCCTAATACAAACAACCATTAAATCACATTAACATATACCAACAACAATCACACGTTTCTATGGACTGCAGTTAAAAGTAGAGAAACATTACCATTAAAACAGAAAAATATTCAACTGAACTGTTTGTTAAATAACTATGTCTTTGCCAGCTCCCTAAAAAACAATGGAGCAATGGGGCCAGATGAACCTCAGATGACAGAACAACTGTGAATTTATGGGAGCATTTTCTGTATTTCAAATGGGATATACGTTAGTTTGGTGCAAAATGAAACAAACAGCTCCTGCTACCCAAGATCCTTCGTGCTGTGGTGGAAAATGCACCGGGCTGTGGCTAAAGCAGGCCGTGCAGAGTATGAACTCTGACCTGGAAATCCTCCAGTGCTGCTTGTTTGCTAATGAGCCAAAATGGTGGGAGGTGTTTGTCTTCAGGCCTCAGTTACTGGATAGAGTGAGCGGAAGCTTTCAGAACCAGTTGTGGAATGATGCAGGATGCCCTGTGGCCATTCCCAAATTCAGAGTAATTTTGTCATGAGTCTTAAGACATTTGATCCAAGTGATGGGATGCCTCATGTTTTCCAAATGCTGGAAGTTGGCAGAGGTGTCAATAAACTGCCTGAGGTCACAGGAAGTATTTCTGACAAATGCTTCTACACTTTGATTTTTTGAATCGAAGTATGTAATTCCTGTTTCTGACAGCGCTCACACTGTGTGTGTGCATGCACATGTTACAACATAGCATAATCCTCAATAGAAAGGGCTTGAAAGTTTCCTGCCTCAGTCCCAAACGGAACAGTCACCTTTCCCTTGAGAGAAGAAAAGGTTTGTGGGGTAATGAGCAGCATGTTTTTGACCCTCTTGAAAGGCAAGATACACGTGATGATGGGGCGAACTGTCAAAATCAACACATTGCCACGATTAGTATCATGCTGTACATTCCTTGATGGGATTCCTGAAGCTTCATTATTGTGAAAAAAGATCAAAGGCAGGCAAGAGACAGAAGGAAAAGAATTTTTCCTCTCTGCAGTCTGTTCCCTTGAGCAACAAGGTCCAAGCCACAAACAGCTAAGGTCAAAATCCAAAAAAGGCTTTTCCCTCCTTCTTTTGGAAAGTTTTGTTTTGTTCTCATTGTTTTATTTTTGACTAATGTGCCATATAATACTCAAAACGGATGAAATCCCAGGTCTAAATTCAGATAATATTGCACCACTTTAATCTTTCACCTTACCTCCTAATAGAGAAATGCTCGGTAAGTGAAGTAGAAATTGCATTTTAGAGGAAACTATTTTGATGGCATGAAACCTCCAAAGCTCTTCCTGGAGCAGTGGCTTCCAGCTCTGCCAGGGAAATGTTTCAACATGAGTGGATGGGATTGGCGCCCAAGCTCCTGGAGGGCTTCAGAGGGTGTTGCGTTAAATATAAAAGCCACATGGGGGATCCATTCATTGGCAAGCCGTGTCTCCTGCAGGCACTGCTACTCCTCTGTGGACATTTATAACTAGTCTGCAGGGGAATAAGCATAGGGTTAGGTTGAACACTTCACAAGAACAGCCATGCTTTGGTAGCTGGGATTGCTGTCCTTATGTTCCCATAAAAGGAAACCTGCCCCCACTCTGGCCAATAAAGTAAGTGTCTCACTGACCATAAAACTGCTGTCTTCACAGGGAATTATTCAGATATGATGTGACATGTTTTTAAGCAAACTTATGTAAAAAGAAGCTTCACCAAGATCAGTGAGTTTTCTTCTGTATAATATGTCATGGCGTTTTTACTTGCAGCAGAATTACAGATGGAAGAAAATCTGAAAACTTGTGCTCCTCAAAATTAATTAAATGTTTGATCAACTTTACTACTATGTCTAGTTCAATATTACAAAATATATATGAAAACAGGATTTAAGCTCTGGTCCAATTTCAATATAAATAAATGTGTAGTATTTCAAAGGAACCTCGTTGTTTTTAAGCTTGTCTCTGATTTTCTAATGAAGTTTATTCTGTTAACCAGTAAAATATATTGGGGTATTCAGATACCCTTAAGAACCAGAGTATTACACAGCTTTTTCAAAGCAATGCAGATGAGAAATGATGAAATCTTCTGCATTATATATTATATACAAAACATTATCTTTAACAAACTCATAGCTTTAAGTGGGACTACCTTGGAACAATAATCTGTGCACCTTGTGTTTGTAGACAATCCTTTGGTAAGATGAAAATGAATCCTCTCTTCATTTTCAGAAATAATTTCTTTGCTATTTGGACAATGGGAAGGATCAGGCCCAAAAATAACCAGAAGTGCTTGGGGAAAAAAATGAAAATGTAATAAAGACAGTAACAGTGATGAGAAAATCTGCAGACTTTTGTCTCACAAACACTGGGTTGTGGTAGAATCAACTATTGTAGGTAATGTTTAGAAAAGCGTATTTTAAAAGTAACACAAACCTTGTGTTTCTGTCACGTTACAGTACTGTATAAAGCTAAGTTGCATAAAATCTTTTAAACTATAAGATCTGCTGGGAAATTCTGCTGGGAAGAACATGTCAAAGATTTTAAAAATTCTAGTATCAAATCTCATTGAGAGAATTGCTATTCAGTTGTCCTCCGTAAAGACATTTGGCTGTTGTTCGTACAGTTTCTATAATACAAGTGGCACTATTCAGATGTAGGATCAGGTCCCTAAGAAGCATGTTTAATGAGGGCAGGAAAACACTATTATATACTGAGGATATCCCACAAGTCAATCTTGTGCATGTGTACTCAGAAGTTTCACTGAATGGTATAGTAAGTATGCACAGGATTACCCTGTCAGTAGTTATAACTTCCTTTGATGGGTATTAGCTCTGTAACAAGTGAGCCTCAATTTGAAATGGAATCCATACAAATTTCAAACCTGGATTTTGTTTAGGACTTGCCTACCTGTTTTGACTGCAGCAGTGTTGTCCTACATCACGATGCCCTTCCAACCTTAAACTTGCCTCATTTTCTTTTGCAAGGGTGTGTCTTGTGATACAGGCCGGTCCATGCTGGACTAGATTGTTCTCTCTTCATCTATTCAGGTAGGATAGGAAACCCCATTTGTACAAACATAACAACTAGAAATACAAAACGATAACTTATAAGAATCTTTTGATTTAAAAAAATGGAATATTGGTCATTTTAAAACCTCCTTTTGGTTTTGGAACCTGTTCCTGTGACCACAAATAAGAAAAAAGGTAACTTAAAGATTGTATTGAATCAGTTTGCACATAAGTGAGAGTGAGCGAACCTGCCGAGTCCACCATGTTCCTCACCTCTGCTTTCAATTAACTATCTATGATCACTGCATTCTGTAGGTTGTCAGTGTGAAGTCCTAACCCAGGCACTCTGGGCTGGTAAGAGTTAAATAACACAGTTAACCCAACAACAAAATTGCTGGCTAGCTTGTCCAAAAGTAAAAGCTTGACTGCATGTTTAGGTTTTATTCCCCCCCCCCACACACACACACAAAGGTTATTTCCCCTTTGATAAAGGGGCTGTGGGGTGGATGCCCATCTTACAGCAGAATCCTTGGTTGTGGCTACTCAGAAGAAATCCTACTGAGTTCAATGGGACTTCTTCCCTGGTGAGAACGGGACTGAAGCCTTAGACATGTTTTAAGCCTCAATGAGTTCAGTGGGGTTCAGTCTGTATATATAACTGGGTGCTGGACTGTAGTCATCCTTCTTTCATAACCTGCTTTAAAAAATGCTCCCCAATAGTTTGATGAGAAAAAAAAGTCGAGAGAGGGAGATTTTGTAACACAACATTTAATAGCGTACTGATTTATTCATGTGGGGGCAAATGTATTAAGATAAATATAACCTTTCTCTTCCTGTTTGTATTTATGTATGGAAAAAGGCTTTCTGTATATTAGTTGGCCAAAAACACACCTTAAAGGAACAAAAAAACCCCAACAACCCACCCACTCAGTTAAAAAAATAAAAAATAAAAAAGCCAAAGTCTCCTCTATGAAACCAGTGAAATCCACTTATGTGAATGTGGGTAAAATCTTTTAATGAACTGCAGTAATCAGTGTGTGTTTTTTCTCTCTTCTATTCTTCCTTTCTTGCCCTAGAGGAAAAGCAGAGAAATAAACCACTCCCTTCTGAAGTATTTAAAGTTAGAAGAAGAAGAAGAAGAAAAAAAAGGGGGGGAGGAAATAAAACACCCCTATTCTTTCTTCTCTTGTGCTAGTAAAGCAGAGACGGGCACACAGAAAAGTCATGGTGATACTAGTATGGAACTAGTTAACCTTTAACAATTTTATGCTGATGTCATAACTGAGCATGAGTACTGATTAATCCAACCTTTTCTCTCTCTTCCCCCCTCCCTGTAAAAAATATTTTTATTGAGGGAGGTGGGGGGAGAGCATAAGAAAAAAAAAAGAAATAATTTAGAGCAGCCATCTTTGTTTTATGCAGAAATCTTGTCAGTTTCCCCCCAGTGCCAGGAATGTCTAAATATTGTTCATGATCACAGATCTTGGAGATTGAAAAGAAAATATAACAACAGCAAGAAGAAAAAGCCTTTACCTTTTATCATTTTTTCTTGCATGGGATTTGTTTTTAATTTGGAACTGATTTTTGGAAGTGGGGAGATCTTTTTTAACCCTAAGGAAGAGGGGGTTAAAATTAAGCCAGCCATTTTGTTTTGTTTTGTTTTTTATATGGGGGGGAACATATATATCTTTTACCTCCGGGGGGGGTCTGTTTTAAAAATAATTTAAGGGCGGCCATTTTTGTTTCTAGCTCTTGTGGAAAATATTACCCTGAACTCCCCCCTCAGAATTTAAATATATCTTTACTCCCCCCTTATTATTATTTTTTTTTAAGGGGGTGGAGAAAACATTACAAGGAAGAACAAAGTTTTAAAGAAGGAGACTTCTTTTAATTTATGGGACTTTTTCCCTTTTTTTTCCTGAGGTGATCTGAAGGGGGGGAGAGCTTTGTGTGTGTGTGAGTGAGAGAGGGAAGGGGGGTTGCCCCCCCTTCTGCTTTTCTCTGTGTTCCCCCACCCCCCTCCTCCAGCACCACCATGGCTTCCCCTCTGAGGGAGGACGAGGAAGAGGAGGAGGAGATGGTGGTGTCTGAGGTGGAGGGGGATGAAGACGAAGAGGAGGAAGAGGAGGAGGAAGAAGGAGCAGGGGACAACAGCCCAGGCGACATATTCCCGCCTGCTGTTCAGGCTGAGGCTGCTCCGCTGACACCAACAGCATCCACGCCAGCAGCAGCTGAAGGGACTGAGGCGCTTCCAGGTAAACAACACCCCACCCCCCCCCCCCATTTGCCCCTCGGCGCTTTGGCGGGAAGAGAACTGCCCCGGCGTCCCCCGAGCGCCGCGGCCGGCGGCGGGGGGGGGGCAGATTGTTTGTAAACAACCAACGGCCGCCGAACGGCGAGGGGCCGGGAGTGCCCAGCCGCCGCCGCCGCCCTCGCGCCGCCACCCGCTCGCGCCCCCCCCCCCCACAAAGCCGCCGCGCGCGCGCTGCCCAACGGCTTCGGAATGTTGAGGGACCCGGAGTTCCACCCCCCTCTCTGGCCTCTCCCCTTAGCCTCCCCCCCCTCTCCTGCGCCTGTTGCCCTCGCCCTAGTGCCTCACCCAGCGCGAACTGCCCGCCCGGCGGCTTTTGGAACCTTCCGAGGGGGGGGGGGGGGTCCGGTCCGAGCCAGCCGCCCCTCCCCCACACGTCGCCGGCCAAACGGCTTGGAAGCTCTCGAGCGCCGGAGAGTTCCCGTCGGCTTCATGATTCAGCTTGTCTGAGGGGGAGAAGCGGGGCGCGGGAGGTGGGGAGGGTTTCCCATCTCCCCCTCCCCACCCCCGCCTCATCATCATCATCATCATCACCACCACCACCACCATGTGCCAGGAGCTTCTGAACGTTGTTGGGGAGCCCCCCGCATGACACCCCTACTTCCGTGTGGGCAGGGGGTGGGGGAGGGGCGGCTTAAAAGCCTGTCCGGCGCACCCCGTGCGCCCACTCGCAGCCCCACCGCCCCGCAAGCGCTGTCAGGCGCCCCATGTCTTCCCCCCCGCGGTGGTGCTTGAGTCACCTCGGGCCACGCTTTGGGACTCGGATCCTGCTTGGGGAGCAGGAAGTACCTTCGCTGCAGGATTGGAAGGGAATCCCTCTCTAGTGACCGCATGCACGGGCAAGCCTGCCCCATCTCCTTGGACAGGAGCATGAAGCGCTTCAGCGGCGCTCTGGGTTTATTTTAGGGCAAGGCGGTTGCCCAGGAGGGAGAAACTGACTGACTGGCCTCTGCATTTGGCGTTGCTGGGTCTGTCAGATATGCTGGGAAATGAGGGTGCCTTGTGGTTGGCATCAGCTGGGTTCTGTGACGGTGACAGAGGTGTGCTGGAGGAGTGGGGGGGGATAGCTGGCGGCTTGTTGGTCTGTGCCCATTTTGGCTAGCGCTGAGGGCTGCCCCCTCACAGGGCGACTGCATTAATGAAGGATGGTGAAACTGGGCCAGGGTGACCCTGGGAGCCAAAATCCTCCAGTGACGAGGAGGAGGGCTTGGTAGCCAAATAGTACTGGAAAGGAGGTTCTGAAGCGTTTGGGGCCCCTGGTGGTCTATGAGCTTGGATCCACTGGTATGACTTGGATAAGGGCAGTTGTCCCATTGATCCGGGCCAGCTGTTGCACAGGCCTGTTGAGCTGAATGAGTGGCTCTTGGATGGAGCAGGCTCGATATTGGGTATGGATGAAAGAAGGGTATGCCTCTTGAACTTCCAGAGTTAAAAGTAATACTGATGCAGTCCCTACATCTAAGTGCTATTCAAAAATAAGAAAAACGAAACCACAGAAATAGGAGTAAAAAGGGAGGGCAGCAGGACATGAAAGGGACAGGAAGGCCCAGTTCACATAGGGCGGTCTGGTATCTGAGAGGAAGGGTGCTTTGATCTTCAAGAATACCATGATACGACCATTGTCAAGCTTATCCTTGAGAGTAATGTGACAGAAAGCAAGTTGGATATGTTCAGGGCCAAATGAGGGATATCGGGAGACTTCCTTAAAAAATGAACCCTTCACTCAAAGATCTTAGAAAAAGTACATGAAAAATTCCTCTAGCAGTTTTAAAGGCTGGAGTCTTATAAAGGCACATTCAGGTAGTCTATTTTTATTTAATTTCTATTTTATTATATTTATATCTTGTCTTTTTGCCTCTTGTAGGGAACCCAAGGTACTTACATAATCATCTTTCTCTTCTGTGCTGTAACCTTAAAACAACCCTGTGTGGTAGGTTAGACTCAGAGTGAGTGACTGACCCAAGAACTTCATGACTGAGTGGAGACTAGAACCCGGATCTCCTGAGCTCTGGTCCAACACACTGTTCAGTATGCCACAGTGGTTTTCATACTTTTGTCCATGAATTGATTAGCAAGGGATACTTAGAACATGTAAATTCTGTTCAGCACTGTGTCTTAACACAGTAGTCTGCCCCTGCTCCAATTATCTGTGGCCTCCTAGTCCTATATTTCATTATCCTCCTTTGCTTATCACTAAAGATATCAGAGAAGTTACAGGTGATAAATGACTGGTGGACAAGGAGGGTTTTTATTGTTGCATTCTTGCTTTTGGTTTAAATATTAGGGTGTAAAGTAGTAAGAAATTGCTTTCTTTCACACATAGCTTGCATTGGTTTATACTGTGATAATTAGCACAGGAAGTGCTTCTTCGGAGTTCATACATCTGCAGGGGTATTTACCCATATTAACTGTCAGTGGTATTTTGTGGTTTTATTGTGTGTAGCTAGTTCACAAAAATCTCTCCTATAAAAAGCTGTGCTGTGTGCTTTGGTTTTTAATATATTGGGGTAATCTTTATGACTCCAGCCATGATGTTGGATGAGGCTGCATCAGTATGTACATGGGACAGAGAGGAGTCTGCTAAGCAGCTCCTGAAGGCTTGGTATGATTATCTTGCAAATTGGTGGACACTCCCCAAATAGCTTTGGGCTGTGACTGGGTTGAACAATGGTTGTTGCAGTACAGCTTCATTTCTCAGAAGAACTGGGTATCCTATTAGGGCTTGTCAGAAAGACAGTTAAATGGTAACACAATCTTTGTGGAAAAGACAAATCTTATGGATTTAATTAGACTTTGGGCACTCTGACAGTTCTTGCTACTTACTGTGCCTTGAGTCTTCATGAAATGTTCTGGACCTCAGCTTCCACCAACCCAGGCCAGTGGCCAGTAGTCAAGCATGCTGGGAGTTGTTGTCAGAAATATTGTGGGGCACCAGTTTGAGGAAGGTAAAGCCAGGCAATGCATATCTAAGTATCTTGTAATTCTGCCATTGCTGGGTTGTGCAATGGACAATTTGTGGAAATACCAGGCTATAGAGCAGCTATTCATGGGAAATGCATGGAAGTGGGTGATGCCTGAACAACTTAGGTGTTATATTGTTGCAGTATATATTTTCCTACAAGACACCGCTGCTTAAGGAATGTATGCCAACCCAGCCATGTTGACTGTGATATTTTTATCCTTCAATCTGTGTGTACTGATTTACTGGGATGAAAAACAGAGTGAAATTTTCCTACTGACATGGATTTTCACCACCAAAATGCATCTGGACATGAATCTTGTGCACTGAATATTGTTCCTGTTGCCTGTGAGAGAAACCTCTTGGGGCCCTGGTTATGGTAAGGTAGTTGGTTTTTAGTTGTTTATATCTTGCACAACCCTGCAATTTCTCTAGAAGTTCAGTTTGATCATCTCTGCAATATGCAGCAGAAATTGCAAATGGTTGTCATATGAATCAACCTTTCGCAACCTGGTGCCCTCTCAACATCCCTTGCTAGCATGGTCATAGTGCCTGGGATAATGGGATTTGTAGTCCAGCATATTAGGTAGACTCCCGATTGCAGTAGGCTGGCATAAATGAAAGCTAGTTACTTGGGCATACTCTGTCATGACATTTTGGTGACCAGCCTCTTGGAGAGAGGCATTGCTCTTTTCCATCCAGGTGTTTCTGAACTAGACATGAAACTTGCACAAGGTTGAAGATGTGGAGTAATGTGATGCAGTAAAGGACATTAACAGACATACTTTTATTTCAGGCTCAGTTATGCCTTCTGGGAAAACCTGTATGGGTAGCTTTCATCTGTTTTTTCCCTAGAGGTGAGGGGCTTCAGATTTAAGCATTTTGAGAATGGTTAGTACATGATTTCTTGTGAAAAGGTCTTAGAGTATCTGAGACAGTCAAATATGGAATAAATCTAGACCCCATGCTGGTTTTACTGAGTAACCCAGAATTTTATTTAAAGCATACAATTCATTACACAAAGTATTTTATTGATTGACTGACTGACTGAGTTTCTACTGCCCAATAGTCAAAGCCTTCTGTACAGTATACAACAAACAAAATGAGAAAATACAACATAAAATACACCATAAAAGTTTAAAACTACAGTATGAAATAGAGGTAAAAGTAAAGCCTCATTTAAAATGTTTAGGCAGTGCCCTATCCTGCCTGTTGATCAGTGGGATCCGCCTGTAGTGCAGCAGCGACCTAGGGGGTTCTTAAATTGGCCAGAGATGAGCAGAAATGCTCATTTCTGGATTAGGAGAGGTAATCAGGACTGTCCCGCTCTAGAAATGAGCATTTCTGTTTATTTCTGTGGTTACTTTAGGAAGCACTGGTTCCCTGAGCTAGGTGTAGTTCTCACTTGTGCAACAGAATGGATGTGAGCACAGCAGCAGCACTAGCTACTGTGGTGTTTAAGCAAATGATGAACTCAGGTGTGAAATGTTTGGGCTGTGGAAATCATATCATGTGCTGGGCCCCTGCTATCATCAAAGCTGAATATTTATTGCGTTTATATCCCACATTTTCCTCTGAGGAGTCCAAAGCAGCATACATAACTTTCCTCCTCATTTCCACTGTACTGTCACAACAACCCTGTGAGATAAGTTAGCCAAGGTTGGAGACAGGGATATTGAAACGGCGAGCTTCATCCACCAAGCAGCAGTGCTTCTGGCAACTTCTCTACATTAACAGAAGGATTTGAAATTTCTGTGATACTAAGAGCAGTTATGAGGCCGACAGAGGGCTAACCGGTGTCTCAGTACTGTTGCCAAAATGTTGTCCCTAACAGTGCTCCCCTTTTCCAAAATGTGAAGAAGTAGTTTGCTGTAACATCTACCCGAGTTATGGCTACATGGACATGTATATAAAAAATGTCAAGATGTGCTTCCTTTGCAAGGTAGCATACAAGGTACAAAAATAGAGAGAGGGACCCTCTAACTTGCGGACCTCGGCAGAAGCTTTCCTCGATGTCCCGGAAAGAAGGGCTCCTCGTTTGCCTTCCCTGCTTGAGGAGGGAGACGGCAATCTCGCTGTGCGCTCTGCTGGTGTTTCAAGGTGCCTCCTGAGTCTACTTCACCTCTGCCTCCCCTTCCCTCTGGGGATTGTGAAAGAGAAGCAAAGCTGGTGCTTCAGTGGCTTTGCTCCATGCAGGCTTTCCCTAGCAGGGAAAAGTCCGCGTGAAGCAAAACATGCTTCCTGTCTGAGGTGCCAAGTGGAGGCGCTCCAGCTGGCACCTTGGCTGGGGACTCAGTAATGTCAGGGCAATAAGCCTCTGCCCCAGTGCTGTGGGTACTTGCCCCCTCCCGTCATCTGATCTCAGTGGTGGTAGAGGACGTTTCGGCCACCACATCCAAAATTGTTCCCCACCCTTGCTCTAAAACATGAAACATACCGCTTAGAAACAAAAAAAAGTAAAACATTTTAAGAGCCACCCCGTGCAACACAGGTCAATGCAGTGCAGACTCAGATGTGCCTGATGGCACAGGAAAAAGCAGAGGGTGTCTGCAGTGTGTTTGAAAAGGCATTCTACGGGGAGTCAGAAGAGGGGCCGGTGTTGGCCCCAAGCATCCAGCAAGGACAAAAGTGCAAGCTGTGCATAGAAGGTAGAGGAACAGGAGGACACTGGTTCCCAAGAGAGATTCCAGAGAACACAGCATAGGCGGTATAGAAGTATCTTAAATCCCAGTGCTTTCCTCAGATTTTCATGGGGGGGGGGGCTTGGTGGGAATCCCTTGAGTTTGATCACAAACCTTCGTATCCTGATCATTCTTAGAGCTCACATGGTTCTGTCTTTTTTCCTTGTTGGCCTCTCAGTGCAGCAACACAATTTCTCCCCTCCCCCTTTGCAGTGCAGGAAGGCCTGTGTGATCTGGGAGGAAGCCCTGGTGCCCTGACCTCACCCGGCTGCGTAGGAGCACAGATCTGTCGGCCATGCGTGCCAGCAGTGCTCCTTGCCAGCTGGTGCCCTTCTAGTCTAGATTTGCAGCGGTGTAACTGGCTGGAAGACAACCGTCCTGTTTTCAGCCGCTGGCTGGAGATGACAGCTGGTTGTCAAGCTATTTTTGAAAACCCAATTGCGTCCTTCGTGTTTCTTTTCTACCATGTCCAACTCTTGAGAGACCACAGTTTAGAAAAGCCTGGCTCACTATTAATCCTGTGTTGCTTTTTGTAGACAAATCACACAATTGAGCCATCCCATAAATCTTTACCCATCTCACTGACTAGGTTATTTTCCCCCCTCTGCCACCCCCATCTCTGCATGACTGTTTTTACCCTGATGATTAAGATTTCTCACTAATGGAAATGGCTGTTATTCTCCTCCATTAACTGACACAGATAAAAGGCGCTGTTCTTTCTTTCTTTCCAAATTGGCCGTCCATTTTTTTTTGTATTAAATTGAAATACATAAGTACTGTTGGTGGTGAAAGAGATGGCAATTCTAAGCAGGGTTGGTCTTCTGTAATTTGTAGTTATGGCTACACATCTACATTCTCCCTCCCCATTTCCTTTCCAGATCCTTTGTTAGCCTTATATAATATATATTTTCAAGGTAGGGAGTAGAAATATCACGTGTGTGGAAAATTCTAGTTGATTGCCTGCCAAATATAAGAATCTTCTGCGCATGTGTGCCAATATTATGATTAGGAAAAGGGGGGTGGAGGGGGAACAAGAATGCGTGGAAGAAGTAGGAAGGAAAAAAAAGATTGATAGATGAATTAGAAATTGACAAGAGTTGCGGGGGAGGGGGTGTCTGATAAGCCTACCCTGATGTATTCCCCCCCCCCTCGTATTTGTCAATTCCATCCCACCAGAAGCGGAAGGAAGGCGGCGTTGTATGAGGGAAATGCAACAAGGTGAATCAGCTTGGAGGATTCAGAGATAAATGTTGTATTGTCAGAAAGAGAGATAGGATTGTACCAGTTGCAAAATGTAGCAAGCTGAGGGAGGGAGGGAGGGAGGGATGGGAAGCGGAGGTCCTGAATGGTGGGTTATTGCACCAATGTCCATTAATCTTAATAGCATTTGTTAATGAAGTGGGGTGGTGAAAGCTGCTGGAAGGGATGATGATTTTGGCTTTATTTGAGGATTTAGCGGGGGGGGGGGATAAAACATGCAATGCATGGCTGACTTGGTGTGCGCAAGGATTGTGTTGTAATGTACATCCCATGCCAGAATCCCCTTGAATTTGAGAAAACTGCCTGAGGTGGAGCACTGGCCTCTTGTTGTTTGGTTAAACCCAGATATTCCTTTGCACCTGTTTTTAATCTAGGACGATAACATTTGGCGCTCTGCTAGGGGAGATACATATTTTTGGACTGCGTTTTGAATAGAGGTTCAACCAATCACTGGATTGTCTTTGAAATCTGGCAAGCTTGCCTACATTGTATGCATTGGCTGACACTCGAGACGGAGGGGGAAAGGAGTGGGGGTGGGAGACACAGGTCTGAACTGGGAAGGTGGGGTTGGGCTGACAATGCCAACGTTTGTGTATGATTCTTTCCCACACAGGCCTGATTGAGCTCCCGGAGCAACTTCTCTGACTATTCTGAGTTTGGCACTGCTTTAAATGGAGGCCAGTTGGCATGAATGAGGAAGATCTGGCTGGTGTGCGACAAGGATTTAAAATGCTGTTGCTGAGTGGGTGGGGAGAAAGCAGTTGGATCTGCACCACACTGGAAGAGAAAAACGCAGGCGCTCTGTTTACCCACAAAGGGTGGACACCATGCTATTCCCACGCACGCTGGCTTCCTCTGTAGTCAGTATGTTTAATCTTTGACCTGGAGGAACCCCCCTGCGGGAGCACGAGAGGGCAGTTTTGCTTCCTGCAGCCCCGTTTAGCCTGCGACCTCTCAGCAGAGCTGCTGGCGCAGTGAGCCAATTAGTGCCAGCTGTGATTTATACAGTAGTTTGTGTCCTGTGGCTTGTAGGGGTGGGGTGAAGGAAAATCGTAAAGAGGGGCCAGGACTTAAGAGCCTGACAACACACTGCGTTGTAGGTCATCCAACAGACATGGGGTGGTGGTGAACCTGGGCTCCCCATAGCTGGAGCGTTAAGCTGGAGGCGAATGGCGGGCTGTGTTCTGGCTGTGCAGTTGATGATGTTGCCCTGCCTAGACTGGAACTCATTCGTCACCTAGATTCTAAAATCACTAGGAAATGTTCTGGGTTACCATAGTGGGCCAAATCTAATACAAGTATTTAATCATAGCAGCCAAATTGATGAGAAGGCAGTTGAGAAGAGGGAAAGAAGGAGTGTTGGGTCCCCTTATCAGCTTGGGTGATAAAGACGTCTGAACTGGCCGTGGCTACGCGTACTTTGGTTAAATCCCATTTGGACTATTATTTTGCACTTTATGTGGGGCTACCTTTGAAAAATACTCAGAAATTTCAGGTAGTCCAGCACAGTGTGGCCAGACTGTTGACTGAGGCCAGCTGCAGAGAACATCCAGCACCTTGCATGGCTATTGGTCTGTTTCCAAGCAGAATTCAGAATACTGGGTATGACCTATGAGGGTTTAATACAGTTTGAGACCAGGCTAACTGAATGACAGCCTTCTTCCATGCAAACCTGCTCATTCCTTAAGATCTCCTGCAGGGACCCTCCTGCTGACACTGCCACCATCAGAGTCTTGGCTGGTGGGGATGCAAGAGAGGGCCACTTCAGTGCCCACTCCCAGGCTGTGGGGCTCCTTCCCATGAAAGCCTCGGGTCGCTCCCTGTCTGCAATCCTTCCAATGGCAGGCGGAGACGGCTTTATTCAAGGTCTTAGGCTTGAAAGCGCATTTGTGGTTTGGGCATTGTTTTTATTGTATAACTCTTTGTTATATTTTAATGTGTTTCATTGTTTTAATCAATTGTATTTTTTTTTGTAAGTGACCTTGAGTAACATTTTTAGCAGAAAGTTTTAGCAGAATCAAGCAAAAAAAAGTGAGCCCTTGGGAAGAACCCTAAATTGGAAGGTGAAATTGAGATTTCTCTGATTCTAGGCTATGGGTTGCTTCATGGGCCTCAAGGTGTTTGTTGCTACAAATGGCCATTGTTAGACAGGGACCAGTAAGATGTGGTGAACAAGGGAAACAAAGTTCAGATTCCTGCTCAGCCATTTATTTATTTAATAGGCTTCTTTTAGGTCATGATTCTCTGAAGACAGTTAATAATATAACACATTAAAAATATAATTTTAGATCAAAATTACAAACAAGTATCTGACAGCAGGACAAAGTTTCTTTCAGAATCAAGACCAGATAAAAATAGACAAAACAACAGTAAAACAAAAATAGTAAAACATTTCAGACAAACTCATTATGTTTAGACTTGCACCAATTAAATGTTTAGGAAAGATTAGGTGAGTTTTTAAAGTTGATTTAAGTTAGGCATGGTCTCTTGCAGCCACCAGCCAGATTGATCGTATAGTTACTTGTCTGAAGAAGTCTCCAAGGAAGATCTGAATACCCAGACAGATTTCTAAGGTGGTCTTTCAGCTAACCTATTGCTGAACCATTATGACTTTGCAGGTCAAAAGCAGCCATGAAATGCACAGGGTAGTCTAAATGAGGGGACAGAACTCTACATTGTACCACATCTGACAGTTGTATTTCCGAGAGCTTTTGCATGAAATGGTTGCTGCATGTTGTCAATTACCAAGACAAGCATTGCCCTGCTTTTCTGTGTGCAGTAGGAACATAGCACGTTGCCTGGGACTCTGTATGTGCATCCTGTTTGTCCACCTTCCTCTTGCTTGCTCTGGTCCAGACCATGGTGGTGGTAACAAGGGAGAGCAGCAGATGCCACAGCCAACTTCCTTGCAGGTTCTCTACCTGTTGAGAAATGGTGGTAGCAATGATGAGAAAGAAGGTAAGGAGCAGTCACAGTGGATGACCAAGGCAGTGAGAAGGCGGATCCTGTGGGGGAGGGGGCCCATGGAGAGGGTCTTGCCAAGGACCCTCAAAAGCCTGAAGCTGACAGTGTCTATATCTCCTGTTAGCCTCAGCTAAGAAATTGGTCTTATAATGAATGAACAAACAGATAACATGCCTATTTTAAGGCTATGATTAATGATGTAGGGGAACAATGAAATTATTGACTAGTATTTTCAGCCATAAAGCCCCCACAGCTGATATTTTTAACTGTCCAGGTATTTCCAGTTTCAGAAGCCTTTATATTTCTGTGTGAAGTAAATTATCTTAATGTGCAACTGCGAATGGACAAAAGTTTGTGAAGATGGCAAAATCTCTTCCAATCTACTGCATTTTGTAACTGCAGTGGGAATATGGAGCTGAAACTGTAGAATGTTTTAGTTTAGGTTTGGGAAAAGGTACAGTGCCCATTTTCAATGTACTGCTAGTCCATGACCCGCAGGAATGTGGCAGGGATTCTACTTTAGCAGGAGACAGTTGCACCTGTATTTCTCTCATTCTGCCTTTTCCCCAGCTGGTCATGCTGATGGAAGCCTGAGAGCAGCATAATCTGTGTTCCAGATTTTCAGAGACAAAACACAACCCAACAGGTGACTCAGTAGCTGTAGGATGCATTTATTTTTATTTATTTTAAGGCTTATCAGCATTTTCTTCCAGTGGGTGTGGAGCACATAGAGGTGTCCTGAGTCAGCAATCAAGGTTCTAGTTTCAACAGTGGTGCAAAGTAACCATGTTCCTATCAAACCTGTCCTTGGCCTCATTATGAGGAACTGAGGTTAAGGGACTTCCTCTGTACCTTCCTTGCAGGTACACAGCGAGCATGCCTGTTCTAGAGCTAAGCCAGTTACCCGTTTTGGCTCTTGGGTGGTAGAAATGGTACAATATGTGGTCGCCAGAGCATGTGCATGCCTGGGGGGGGGGGGGGGTGGGAGGGGGGGGGGACAGGAATGGCATTTGTTCAGTGAACAAGTGCTTCAGCACGCAAATAACTTTCCATCCTTAAATTTATGCATGCAGCAATCAAGGTTGTGCAGTGAGTTAGACTGAGAAGAGCCCAAGGTTATCTTCTCTCTTTCATGGCTGAGTTGAGAGTTGAGCTTGGGACAGATCTGAACCATTTCTTCAGGAGATTCATAGCCTTTCAGTTTCTTCCATCTATGATTCGGTGCTCTGCAACCTCTCTAGGTTCAAACCTGACTTGCAGTGCACTGTATGTGTACCTGTCCAGAAGCTGCTTTGCTTTGGGGAGGGTAATTGGCCAGTATCAATTTAAGCATAACAAAGGTTTATGTTGTCCAGTCTTAGAAAGGGTTTGGACAAACAGTGACAGTACCTGACATATTGGTTCTTCTAATTTGGAGAAAGGTTTTCCGAGCATTGACACTTAGGGGGTTACATCCCACATTAATCACAGCCAGGTTAACAGTGAGACTCTTCTGTCTCTTCTCTGCCTGCCTTGTCTGGCAAGACAAGAGAAATCGCTCAAGGGGGCAGAGTGGCTCTGGAGCGTCTAATTACCACTGAGCTGGCTGTCCTGTGATATTAACGAGTCAGCGGCGTGCATAGCCTGTGTGTGCAGCTTGCTGTAGATAGAGCCTTCGTTTGCACACTGAGGGGAGCAGGAGGTTGAAAAGCTGTCGGAGAAAACGTAGAGGATTAATGGTCCCTCCTCTGTCTTAATATACTGAAGTAATTTCAGTTGATACTGGTGGAGTCGCTTCTGATTTACAAGAAGTGTGAATGAGAGGGGAGTTGGCCCAGGTGACTCCTATTAAGGAGTTATGCCTTGTTGCTATACTTGCCACATAGTGCAATGTCTATGACAATCAACCCCCAGCTAGACTTGGAAAATTTCTAGCTTGCCCCATTCCTAGAGCACGGGGCAGGTTCCAGGCTAAAACGACTGTATTCGCATGCTTCTTGCAAGTCCCAGATCTGCCATTCACCTCTTGGTGTTACGGAGCCTCGGAGAAGTGGTTATGCTTTGGGGAGGATCTTCAAGGAGAGATAGCGGGAACTGTCTGCCAGGCAAAACCTCCCCTGAGAGTTCCTTAAAATTTGTAAGCTAAGATAAGGAGACAGAAAGAGAAAAGAATTAATGATGTTGGGGTTTGTGGAAGGAACAGAGGGTGAATGGTTTGTGGCTCCCAGCCATATTTGGGCATTCTTCGTGCTAACTAGGAAGACTGACAGAGCGGTATCGCTGGGTCTTCACAGCAGGACAGGGGAAGAACCTGATGTGTTAGGCCGCATTCAGATGAGCAAAGGTGCCAACTATTAGCCATGTTTTTAGAGTGTATTCAGGCAGACAAGCCTTATTTCTGTTCTGTTTGCATACTCCACAACATTACATGTTGCTGTTTTCCCATGTATTGAGTATTGTTCTCAGCGAAACTTCTGTGAGAATAAAGTGAAGTTTTCCACCCTCCCCCCCCAAGTGCCCTTTCTCAGTTTACTCTCTGCATAGCTTCTATTTACATTAGTATAATTTTATGGGCCTCTGTTTGAGTCTATATTTGTTTGCTGCTATTATTTTTAATATGTTGATGTTTTATGCAAGTTTAGTATTATTTTTATATTTTTATTTTTGTTGTATTGCTGTTCTATGTTGTAACTGTTGCAATTCGCCCAGAGAGCTCTATTAGTATAGAATGCAATAAACAGTAATTTTGTTGTTGTGTATGTAAGCCATCTTGTGAGGATATATATTTTGAAACATTTTAAAAATTATATTTTAATATAGTATGATATTTCCATCCATAGTTTTTCTAGCCGGTGCATTATATGTGATTTTAGCTTCTCGTGCTAAAATGGCCAGCCTTCTGCAGCTCTGTGTAGCTTCAAGTGGGTTTTGAAGTGAAATGAGCTAAGGTCTTTGTGAAAGTTCCTTGGAGGATTGTAGTCTGTGCCCTGTGACTGTCTCAGGAGTGTTGGAACAGATGGCAGCTCTTCTGACTGAGGGGGAGTAAAAGCAAAACAGAACAGTAATCATAGTAAAAAGAACCCCCACCCCCACTCTGTCAAGCCTGCCTGAGTAAGGCCGACCATAGGGAAACTCCGTAAGTGCTTAGAGCTTTTCATAGCATGGCCCTTTCAGTGCAGTGGTGAGACTTGCTGGCAGCGAGTGCACTGTGAGGATTGGAGGCGAGAAGGAGAGAGAGTAATTGCTTCAGCATGTGAGCTTGGAACTGTAGCTGCTCAGAAGAGTTAAAGCAGACAAGTGAATTCTTTCTTTTTTGATGTTTTTTGTTCCCCTTCTCCCCATCCCTTTATTTTCAGACGAGGAGGAGGAGTTGCGCAACTTAGAGAGTCCTCTTGTTATCAAGAAGAAGAAACGAGGACCCAAAAAGCAGAAGGAGAACAAGCCTGGAAAACCCAGGAAGCGCAAGAAATTAGTAAGTTCTGTGACTAGAATCCTTTCCATAAGTGTGTGCATGTGTCATTTTTTTTATTTATTTATTTATTTATTTATTTGGAAATTTATAGGCCGCCTCTTGTCATGGTGTTGGTGCTTGGTCGCTTCTAGGTGTTTGATGCTGATGGGGCAGCCATGATATGGGAAGTCAGGTTGCAGCAAGGGGCATAGGTCTCATTCCTGTCCTTCCAGTACAAGCGAGCCAATCAGGAACGAATGGCAGGATTTGGTACCATTCCAGGGCTCTCACTACCTCTCCCTTCAACCCACTCCATGCTGGATAGTTGATTTATGGCCTTACCTTGTACTGATATATCCACTCTCAAGCCCTTCAAAGGTGGGATTCTTTCCTTGTTAAAAGGTATGGTAGATTGATGGAAGAGCAAAAATAACTCATATTTTTAACCGGGATCAGACAGGAGCCAGCAGCCATACTGCTCAAATTTTTCTTGGTTTTGGATGAAAGTCAGTTGTTTGTGCATGTCACCAGTTTTCTCAAGCACCAGTTATAGAAACTGTTGGATCTCCTTGTCAGTGACCAAACCTCCCCAGAGGCTTTGTAAAGGTTGCTGCCGGACATACTGCTTAATCACTTCTTCAGGGTTTACTTTTCACAGAAACCTCGGTCTGTTTACTTTGGGAGTAAACTCTTCTCCTGGCATTGGACTTCTCTGCCCAGCAGGAAGTCTTGTCATTAATTAATGCTAATGATCTCACTTGCAGTGTCCTCTTACTCTGTTTTCTCTTGGCAGGTTAGCGAGGATGAATTTGAGTCAGACCGAGAGGAATATCGGGCCAAGTCAGAGAGTGGTGGCAGTGATTATGGAGGAGTGGGGAAGAAGAAGCGAAGAAAGCATCGGGAGAAAAAGGAGAAGAAGACAAAACGGCGGAAAAAGTCAGAAGAAGATGGAGTGCAAAAGCCAAAGGTAGGGGAGCCTGTGGAGAAAGCATCTCTGTCTGGGCGAGAATCACTTCCTTCCTCTCAGTGCACAGTTGGCGAATTGGTAGGTTGGAACAGAAAAGGTGTATTATGGGTTTCACGCTGATACCATGGCCCAGAAAGAACCTGTTCATGACCCATGGGTTTTTTTTATAATAAGTTTAATTCAAAATAACCCTAAAACAAAGGAAAACTAAAAACAGCATCAATCATCAGAAACATCGGACCTGCTGGGTCAGCCCCCACATTTTTTTCTATTTATGATAACTTAAAAACATTTTTAAATCTATACGAAGTCCTGTTTCTCTTGCCAATAATAAAAAGAGTCCCAAGTTTGATAGAAATCAGTATCTTCTTTCTCCTTCAATGACAAAGTCAATCCGTCCATTTCTGCACAGTCCAAGATCTTTTTTAGGGTCAGTTCATCGGTGGGTGGTTCTTCACTTTTTCAGTGTTGGGCAAATGCAATCCTCACTGCAGTAATTAACATGTAAAATCAAGTACATTTCTTGTTTACTAATATTAACAGGTGTAATGCCTAATAAGAAAACTTCAGGTTTAAAAGCTAAGGATTTTTGTAACATTTCCTCAAGCCATTTATGTACTTACTTTTGTACTTAATTTATGTACAATACTTTTTCACATTATCGCAAGTCCACCACATATGATAGAAAGTACCTAATTTATGTTTACATTTCCAACATCCATTTGACATATTTGGAAACATCTTAGCTAATCGATGTGGCAACAGATACCATCTATAAAACATTTTATACAGGTTTTCTTTATAAGAAGTTGCTAATGTTACCTTAAAATTTCTCTCCCACAGCTTTTGCCATTTTTCTAATTCAATATTATATCCAAAGTTTTGTACCCATGTTATCATAGTTTCCTTAACCTTTCATCTTCCATTCTCCTATCCAGTAAGAAATTATATAGTCTTTTAATCATTTTCTCATCTGATTTAAGCATCACCTGATCAAATGCTGTTAAATCTTTATAAAAGCCCCACATTCTATAGTCTTTAGCAAATCTCGATTGTACATGACCCATGTTTTCAATACTCCTTCCTCTCCACTAGGCAGTGATAGCACAGTGGGGAGAGAACCTCCCACCCTTTCCACTGACTTTTTCTAAATAATTCCAAAGTGTTATGGGATGTACAACCTTCTCAGCTCCGCCCTGAGTTAGGGAGGGTGTGCATGGCAGACAGATGCAGTGAGAAATTCAGAGCTATACAGTGCTTACATGAGCTTATAGACAGAGAGTTTCTTGTACTCCACCACATTCTCTGTTAGCATCCACTCCATTCTCTTTTTACTATTCTGATTCATGGGAATTTATCATGGTAGAAGTCAGTGGCCCTGGCCCAAATCCTTGTTTTTTCTATTTTTGTTTAACTGTTTATAATCACATTATCTTCCATTCAGAAGTGCTTTCAAGGTGGCTCCTGCTTTAAAAATAAAAACAATACAGTCAACATACAAATCCATAAAACAAGACAAAACTAAGGCAAATCAAAGGCAGAAAGTCAGTAATAGTAATATGGAACTTGATGTCCTATATAGAGTCCTTCACCTGGTAGCAAGAGACCTCAAGCTTAGTTCCTAGTGAGTCCCTTGAGGAGACCATTCCCAGAGCTGGGTTGCTATGACCCTTGAAGCCACATAATGCCCACCCTTTGCCTTACTGCAACTGGCAGAGAGACCTCTGAGGACGATTTTAAAAACCACCCAGGTTTCTGTGGTGGGCAGCACGCCTTGAGGCTGTGGTCTAGTGCTTGCTTCTGGCAGGCTTTACTCTGTGAGGCTATCTAGCAGAATTAGTAGCAAAATGCCCCCCTGCACCTAGCAGTTCTTCAGGGCAACATTTTAATATTTGCTGATGGTGTAGGGAGGCCTAAAAGCAGGCGTGGCTATCAGTTTGGTGGGCCAGGTGGTGTGCTCTTCCCCTGGCTACTGATCACTTCCTGGTTTCCTAGCTTTTTCCCCACTAAATGGGTGAAATGCCTCTCCTAAGACTTAATTACTGGCAGTAAGAGCTTTCAGCTAAAATAGGCTGGTATTTTTGGCTCTGCCCCGTTTGCCGTCCCCGTCCCTTCTGCCCCTGTAATGCTTAGAGCTTCTCTGCAATTCAATCCAGCCCGTAGGCTGAAAGAGGTTGCTCATCCGTGTCTTAAAGTAATGTTTCCTACCCTATTTATACCGGGGGGGGGGGGGGGGGGCCGTTTTTTTTTCCCTGGATTAAAGGTGGAGTCACACTTCAGCTACACTGAAAAAAGCCCCCCCAAAATATCACACGACTGTCTGCCTCATAATCAGCTCCCAGAGCTGTACAAATGTGCTCCTTGCCACTGTCATACAGTCTTGTGAGTGCAGCCTTCTGTTGTCCTTCTCACCTCCCTGTTCAGCCAGCTGGCCAGGGCTGTGTTTTCAGGGGTGCTTGTGAAATTTCTGTATGTTTATTGGCAGTAGCACAAGGTACATCACAGAATCCCGGTGGACGCTTTCCCTGGGGAAGATGTCACTGTCTGTAACTTGATAGAGTGTGAGGGGATGAAAGCTCCAACATGCACATAGCGCCTGATGCATCCAACCTGGTAGCTCAAGTTGTCAAGGCATGCTTCAGCTCCTCCTCTCACAGCACATTTGTGTTTCCAGTCTTGTGCTTCCTGTATCCCCACATTCCTCCCATGGTACCAGGCAGTAATAGCACTCAGGGGAGAGTGTGTTCTTTGGGGATTGCAGAAGCTCCACATAACCTGAACATTTTATGTTTCTTTGAAGGTGGAGCAGAAGTCCTCTGCTCAGCTGCTCATGACTTGGGGGCTGGAAGATGTTGATCATGTCTTCACTGAAGAGGACTATCACACCCTGACGAATTACAAAGCTTTCAGCCAATTCATGAGGTGGGTTCTTTGATGTTTATCTAGATTCCAGGAGGGACGAATAGTCTAATGCTGGGTTTCAAGGTTCGCCTATTTACAGCAAAAAGTACTGTCCTAATCATTGTTTAGAGAGGAGAACTGAGTTTTGTGAACAGTGTTTAATTTTCACGTATGTGCTTTGTTTATTATTTAAAACAGCCTTCCCCAACCGGATGCCTTCCATGGTTGGCTGGAGGTGATGGGAACTGTAGGCAGTACATTTGGAGGGCATTGGCCTGAAGAAGGATTTAGAGTATTTAGTGGTCATCTTTCTGGACAAAGTCCTCTCAAGGCAGTGAACTATGATATACAGATTATAACTTGCTGATTAGGTGGACCACATACTAAGCAATCTTATGTATACACAGGAATAATTTTTCCCCATCTCTGCTTCTTCCCATAAGAAAGATACCCCCCGAGTTCTGCTCTGCCCTGCTTTCTGAGAAGGCCCTACTCTTCCTAAATGAACACATATTTGGAGAGAAAGGATTTTTGAGGAGAAGTACTTCTGCCTCATTCATTCATTCATTCATTCATTCATCTGTTATTTATTTATTTCGTTTTTATACTGCCTCCCTTATACTTATTGTTGTCTAACAATGCTGCAAATGGTTTGGTAGACCGAAATGCTAGATGGTGCAAATGTAGTTTCTTTTTCTTGGCTGTGTAGTGGAGGGCAGAAAGGGCAGTGTGGTGGGAGAGAAAGCCCATGTGTCTGTAATGCAGGCGCTGAATGCTAGTTAATGGTATCACTGTCTGAGCTCATGGCCTTGCTAAACAGAAGCGCTGGAACACAAAATAGCCCCTGCGTCTGCATCCACAGACCTGAGGGCTTATCTGGCCGCTAGCCTGCAACTCAATCCAGGCTCGACTGCATTCATGTCAGTTATGAGGAAGCAGCCAGTGGCCTTGGCAGGCTGCACAGCATCTCCCTGCCTTGGCTTGGCGGGTAGAGGTGCACTCTGCCGCCAGCAACTCCCTATGACCAATGACGGGAATCCAGCACCAGCAGTTGTGGGATCTCGAGGCCACTTGGGCCTTGCCAGATTTAATCAAGGCAGTGACTTGTGCCAGGTACTCAGGGAACAGGCTTGCTAGTGGGGCTTTAGGGGAGTAGAGCTCTCGGTTTGACTCTAATTAGCTCTAAACTGTTTGGCGCTTGCTTGTACCTGAGGCAACTTGCCTTCTTCCCCTGCTGTTGCCGCCGCTGCTGGAATCAGCCAACAAGAGCTCCCTCAGGACCGGCAGGATGGAGCTTCTGCTTGAGAGGCCCTTGGAGCCCTTTCACATGTTTCTTGTGGCTTCTTCTCTGCACTGGGGATTGTGGCATACTGGAAGTGCAGTGCATAATCGGGGCTTCTAGAGGTCTGCGTACCTGCCCTTGTGCCCATGTGCTGCAGTGACTGATGGCTTTGTTAATCCTTCCATGTGCAAAGTGCTTTATGGTCCTCAGCACATTCTTATCCTTCCAACAACCCTGTGGTGTCAATCAGACTGAAAGAGGATTACTTGCCCAAGGCCACACTGTTGTGGTCATGGCTGGCCCCAGGGATTTGGACCTGGCCTCTATTTACTTGAATTAACCATCTGTTCTCCACAGCAGCATCACTGGGGCATGCTAAAGATGGTGCCTGCTGACCCCCTTCAGGCCTGCTGCATTATTCGCCCCCACATCCCTCCGATCCCGCTCGAGTGTAGCAACTTGCAGCTATTGGGATAGATGGGCCATGAAAGGGAAGATAGCACCGAACCCTCTCCCCACCACTGGGTTCGGCTTGACTGTTTGGGGAATGGGCAAGAGCAAAATTTATAATTCCTGAAGTCAGGGGTGGAGGGAAATGAGCAGCATGTGAAGTGTGGAGTGAAGCTTCAGCTAATACAGAGGGAATAGTGAAAAAAGCACTAGTGTAACAACCAAAATACAAAGCAACATGATGGGGGAATGGAAGAGAACGGTAAGGGTAGCACAGGTTTTCTGGACTGACTGTAGAACTGAAAAATTTGAGTTATCACAGGCTGCTGTCTTTGGGGTACACTTCTAGAGGGATCTTGTCTCAAATTCTCTGCAGGAGGAATGGTGAGATATGCCGCACAGTTTTTCCCAGGTCCACAGCAGTGTGCCTCTGCCATGTTGCACCCATCCATCTCTGCCTTCTACATTGCCCCTCCCTCCTACCCCTAAGACCCTTTCTCTCCCCCTTCCTCTTGATCTGTTTTTAATATTCTCCCTCATGTCTTTTTCCCTGTAGAATTGCTCCCATATGGTATTGCAGTCTGAACTAGTGGTATTGGTTTGGGCTTTTTGAGCTTGCTGTTATTCATACCTCAGCCTCGCTGTTTCCCGCTCCGTGTCCACATTCTTCTCCAGTCTCTCTCCATATGCAAGGCAGGGCAGATCTGCTGCTGCTGCTGCTGCTGCTGCTGCTTTGTTTTGTTCAGGCCCGTCTTTGTCTTTGAGCCCCGCCTATTTCTGGAAAGCATTTTGAAATGAAATAAATTCAGACTCCTCCAACTCCCCCTCCCCGTTTAGTGCAGATGCTTACTCTCTACCCTCCCTTTTAAAGTAAGAGCTCATATTTCTTTAATAGCATCCCTTAATAGTCTGCAAAGCATTATGGGTTGTGGTGACCATCAATAATTAAGAAGTCAAACGCAGTTGTCAAAATGAAATCATAGCAGGGCTTTGCATAGCAGCCTTTTTAGTGGCTAGGTTTGGATGATATTCCAAATCAGGGCTTGGGTGTGTATCCTGTACACTCTCTCCCTTCCTCTACCTCCTCTTCTCGCATGCCAGTTCCCTGTTTAGTTACAGGTTGTTTTAACCGTAGCTTGCGATGACATCTGGATTGGACAAAGTATGGCTTGAGCTAAATCAAAGTTTGCAAAACCCCTTCTGCTCATGTGTTGTGGCGTTTAGCCATAATCAGAACTTGCCAATTTGGATGTCATGGGAAGCCGTGGTTAGAATAGCCTGGAAGGGACACTGTGATTCAGCATGAAAGCAGATGGAAAGGATGTGGGGAAGGGCATCTGTGTCCTGGAGGACTGTCTGCACTGAGCAGTCTGCACTGTAGTCTCTGTGCCTGCACAGAAAACTCTGGGAAAACTTCTACAGCTGAGAAGTCATCTTCGGGCGAACCCGTCCCCTTTTTCTTGATATGCATGTCCCTTGCAGGTTCCCACCTTTCTTCTCAGCTCTTCTTTGACTGTCATTGTGCTTGCCTCAGGGAGACTTTTCTCATCCTTATGGACAGTGTTTTTTCTCAGTTCTTGAGTGTTTATTCATATTTTTCTCTTACAGGTTTTTTTCATCTTTGCTGTTAGTCTTTTTTCTTTCTTTCTTTAATTTTCCTCTCTCTCTTGCCATCCTCAGCTGCTGTCAGCCAAAGGGATCTTTCCATTGAGGAAGCAATGTGTTTTATATTTTAAATTGTTTTTAAACTGGTATGAACAATGCAGAGTTTTGACTATTGGGCAGTATACAATGTGATAGATGAATAAAAAGATAGATGGATAGATAGATGCTAAATAAATAAAACAGGTGTATCACAACAGGTCAGGTCAGGTCAGGATTCAGCATGAGAGCAGATGGAAAGGATGTCGGGAAAAGCATCTACAAGGACAACCTGGAGAACTGTCTGAACTGAGTACTCCACCTTCTAATTTGCTGAGCTTTCTTTGGAGTTGCAAGGGTTATCTCTGGATTTATGAATGCCTTCCTTTTGGATAAAGTGGGGGAGCTTAACAATTCAGGTATGCAAGCCCACACACAGAAGTGCCTCAGTGGAAGCTGGCCAGGGTGACTCTTCTGTTGCCTGCTAAGATGACACAGGCTAAGAGGACACAAGAGGACTCCTTGGTTCAGGGGGTTCCTAGGTAGACCTCCAATTTCTGGGAGGGACTGGTAAAAGGAACAGCTGGATTTGGGAGGGGTAGCCATGTGTGTCTCTAGTAGGAGAGAAGGCTCAGTCATTCCATCCTCACCATGCATGGAGTGTTACTTTCAAGTACACCTGGAGTTTTCCTGTTGGGTGACATAATGTAGAGCCAGGAAATAAGACTGGAGCATGTGGCACAGGCAGGAACGCCTTTGGCAAATCACAGGGAGCATCCTTTTCATATCTGAGTTTAGGGAGCAGGCATGAAAGGCAGAGCTGAATCCCCACATCACCCTCCACTCTCTTTAGAGCGTGTCTGTGTGCATGCACATGCCCTTCTATGAGCTCACTGTGCAACTGCAAAAGCCAGGATTGTGACAAGATTCTACATCTTGAGGAACTTAGTTTCTTATCAGCGTAGCCTTTCTGATTGCAATACTAGATTGGTACATGCATGAAATCTCAGGAGTGGGCCAGGCTGAAATGAGCATGGTTTCAGGGTCTTTGCCCATGGGCAGGAAGTGCATTGTCAGTGATGTCAAATATGATGAGACAGACCTGTGCATAGGGCATATGTTCCATTTGCAAAATATTTTACTGCCTTTGCCCTCAGAGTAGCCCCCTGCTGTGGGCCACTGGAGTTCCTGCCTTCCAGGTGTGGGACGCAGACGCTTGTAGAAGCAGTGACTCTTGGCAGAGTTCAGAGTCACATTTGGGTCAGGACTGGCTTTGCTGGAAATTAACCCCTGTAGAGCCCTGTGCATGGCTTTCCTGTCAGTCTCATGAAAATTCATGTATCTCCCCCTTGCACAGAGGCACAAAGGCTGTGAATGTCTGCCAGCCAAATCCCAGAGGTCCTTGTAGTCTCAAGCCCCAATTGGATCAAACGTCAGCGTGCTGGTTACTAGTGCTGTGTGTTGACAGCAGATGAAGTACTCAGGCTGGTTGGGGGCAGCAAGATCAAGACGACGCAGCATCTGCAGCAAGGATTATTGCAAATGATGGATGTCTTGTGCTCCAGGGTTCTTGGCTGGGGGGACTGGAGAGATGAAGGAGGAGGGGAGGTCAGAGAGCTGTTGCCTCCAGTCCTGTACTGCAACATTACGCTTTGTTCCAGTGAGTGTGGCGTTGGCCTCTGTCGGATTAAACAGTGTTGGCCTATTCCAGTTTGGCAGTTCTTGTCATCCCTTGAGACTGATAAGCACTGAGAGGACTGAGCCACTGTAATCCTTGCCTTGCTGGCCCACAGGGTTACTCCTTGAGGGAGGGGCAGGCAGGGGTGACTTGCGTGTAGTGCTTTGGTTTGCTGTATGGGGCTTCCATGTTGGTCTGCCTCCTTGTTGCCATCATTTGTGTGGAACATGGATAACTTTCAGGGCTAAAAGGGATTCTTTTTTTAAAAAAATCATTATTCTTGGGTCCCTAATGCATGGAGATACTTCAGAAATAGTCCATTAGTGTGCTGACAGGGAACATGGTGATATGATTACTGCTGCTACTCGGAACCACTCCTCTCTAGCAACTCTTCATCATTAGAAAGACCCTGGAATGAAGCCATAAATATTTCTCTCTTAAAACAACAAAATATTTCTCTGCTTTTATTTCATTGGCTTTGGCAGGCAATTTGGGAATTTTGACCCTTCTAATAGCTTGGCACCGTCTCCTGATTCCCATCCTGAATCCAGGATGGTCTGCTGCAGTTGATAACAATAGGTAGTCAGGGTAGGGGCTGGAAGGCAGGACTTGACTTCTGGGTTCTGTAATGTCATTCAGGTGTATGTGCTGCTGTGTCATCCTGTCCTATCTTCTAATCTCATCCTTCATTAAAAAGAAAATAAAACGGTATGTTTCCTTGTACAAAATCAGTAGCTTGTGGAAACTTCTGTTCCTTCCCATGCTCTATTCTGTTATTAGGATGAGGTAAGAAAAGACTGTGTGGGTTGGCACTGCATGGTCAGGGGGCCTGGACTAGATTCTAGTGTTCGGGAAGAATGGGTCATAGCACCAGAACTCCTGGGAGAATCCATAACAGCCTAGTAGAGCAGTAGTGTGCAGAAGAGCATCAAGGCATCTTCCTTACAAGACATAAAGAGTGTTGCTGTGGAGTTTACATACTGAGCCAAGGGGGCTTCAACTGGTATTTTGCTTCCTTCCCGCTCCTAGGCCTCTTATTGCCAAAAAGAACCCCAAGATTCCAATGTCCAAAATGATGACTATCATGGGAGCCAAATGGCGGGAGTTCAGTGCCAATAACCCCTTCAAAGGGTCAACAGCAGCAGTGGCTGCCGCCGCCGCCGCCGCCGCCGCCGCAGTAGCTGAACAGGTATCGGCCGCAGTGTCAGCTGTTACTGCTTCTCCTGAGCCACAGCCACCACCTCCTCTGCAGCCTCCTCCACAGCCTCTTCCAGTCCGCAAAGCCAAAACCAAAGAAGGCAAAGGTTAGTGCCAGGAGACCTGCACCTTCCTGGAGAATGTATGTGTTCAGGCATGCATTGGACAAGACTGCTCGCTTGGTTTATTTCTTGTTGGAGAGGCCAGGCCTGTATCCCCTGTTAAGACACAACAGTTCTCGGGAATGGGATCCAGCAATTTAGAGCAAAGGGGTGCGTGCCACAAGGCGTGCTTCCTTAGCATTGAGTTGGTTGAATTGGAAGGTCAAGAGCTGGGTGAGCATCTTTGCCTGAAGCAGTGGGGCTGGGAACTGGGCTTCCAGTTTTCTCTGAGAATGGAGATACGCGGGGCATGACACGTCTTCAGGAGAACGCTTCATCTGGCAGATCTTCACCTGAGACCCAGGGATCCTGGCTCCAACTTTCTTTACACCACCACGCAAGATTCCACCAGAGAAAACGGAAAGTTGATACATCCCAGAGAATTCAGGGCCACCAGCTTTCCATCCTGTCAAGTTTCTCCACCAAGAGTAGCCTTTTTGAGAGGAGTGGGGCATTATAGATTGTAGCTGAAAAACAGCAGCACATGGGTTCTCAGAATTTGGTATTGGTAGCATGATTCTTGAGATCTCTTTCCAGTTTCTGCCATATGCCTGCTAATTTGAAGCTCCACACAAGCTCACAGTTCTCCTGCAGAGAGAAAGCAAATGACAGTTCATTTCTCTTTCATCAAAAGGCCCAGGCCACAAGAAGCGGAGCAAGAGCCCTCGCATCCCAGAGATGAAGCGGAAGATGAAGGGGAAAAAGATGGCACCACTGAAGATCAAGCTGGGAATGATCGGTGGCAAGCGCAAGAAGAGCAGCTCTGTAAGGTCCATCGCTCTTTGGGGATGGGGATGGGGATGGAGTACGAATGTTGATGCTGGGCTTGCCGTAGGGAAAAGTTTGATGGCTGGATATTTCCTGGGCAAATAGGCAAGACTGGAAGTGCCACATGCAACTAAGAGAGAGAGATAATTTCAAATTTCATAATGCCAAATAGAGCTAACTTCTGTGACTGATTTGTGTTACACAAATTCATGATTTGTATTCCTTTGCTTATTTTGCATACTTTATTGTGTTTCTGTTAGTCATGGGGAAGGAGAGAGGCTTGGCCACTGGTGATCCTTGCCTGGTGCCCCTTTGGCTTTGGAAATACCACCTGATAATGCATTGTTTGCACATGTTTCCAGTTTGCCTTTGCAGCCATCAAGGCTCCCCACTTCTGTAGCTGTGAGATTTCTCTTACAGACTGTGGAAGTGGACAGGACTAGACTATGGGTTGCATGGTGTGACTGTAGGTGTGCTTGTTCCTAAGATAATCTCCATTTTCTTTCTTCCTGCCCCTCTTTGCCATGAAATGCAGGGACATGTTTTCTGTATTAAGTGTTGTTAAGTTCAGCCAGCCCCATGCCCGGGCCATAACTGAGGAGGATTGCATGGCAGGCTGCCTCCTTTTTCCTTTTTGTGCTTGCTTTGGGGCAGAAACAACCCTTGGATGCCAGTCCCCAACCCCGCCTGCTCTTGGCAGCCATTTCCTCTCCCATCAGTCCCCCTCATTTCTGTCTCTGTATGGGCCTTTCCTAATGGAGGGCCGCTCCGGTTATGTACAGCATTTGTTTCAGAGTGACGAGGTGGGAGAACCAGAGGAGGAATCCGACCTTGACAACTCCAGTGTTCACAGCTCCTCTGTGCGCTCAGACAGTTCTGGGAGGGTCAAGAAACTCAAGCGGGGCAGGCCTGGACGGAAGAAGAAAAAAGGTGTGCATTGGCTTTGGGCCACAGCATGGTTGAGTGCGCTCACAAACTCCTACCTGCATTTGGGCTATGAAGAGGCAATCCTGTTAGTCTTCCTTTTAAGAAATGACACGGAATAAAGGCTTTCCACTTCACTTGGCTGCTGAGGCCCTTTTTTCAAGCTTCCTGCCTTCACACAGCTAAGGAATTTCATAGCATTTCAGCCTTTACCCCCTTCTCTTTTCCTTGGGTCATTTGCTTGCTGCCACAGATTTATGGACAAGCCTGTGCATTCCACACATTTTTGTCTTCTGATGATGGTGATTTAACTTTGCTGTTGATGACCTGAGAATATCGAAGTGTGTGAGATCAGAGCTTTTGCTTTCGCAGGTTTTCCTTCCCACTGAATCACCCCTTCAGAGGTAGAACAGTACTGCCCAGTCTCTTCCCCACTTTTTGCAGTGAGCAGGTGGTTGCCACCACTGGGTGATTCCCTTTGGGACGAATGGCAAATGCAATGTGGCTAGTGACCCTTAACCCTAGGCCCACCCCAGCTCAAGCAACAGGGTAGGCTGCACGAGTTCAGAGGTAGGGAAGAAGTACCCTCACGCCATTCTGCTTTCTCTCCACTTCTGGCCCGGCAGCTCCTGGTGAAGAAGAGGCAGACGGCTATGAGACAGACCACCAAGACTACTGTGAGGTGTGTCAGCAGGGCGGGGAGATCATCCTCTGCGACTCATGTCCCAGAGCTTACCACCTGGTGTGCCTGGATCCGGAGCTAGACAAGGCCCCCGAGGGCAAATGGAGCTGCCCCCCACTGTGTAAGCTGCTCACCTTTCTTCCTTGGTCTCTGCACACTAGCACCTTCCACCCCGCCTCCCCATTTCCAGGGAAGACGCTATCTTCTTGTAGCCCTGCCTCTGATGTAGGTCCGCCTGTTGTTCCAGCTTAAGAGTCAGAATACTTTAATTAAAAATATAAAACCAAAATTTCATCAGAAAATGCACATTCTGCAGCTGGACTAGATTGTGCAAAAATATTGAATTTGCATTTATTTACTTGCTTATTTACTTATGTGGTTCTAGCTGCTGACTAGTTATTGTTGTTGCTGTTGTCATTGTTGTACTTTTAATGTGGTGCTTGGGTTAGGATTGGTAGAAAAAGTGGGGCTTGGTGGTGCTGTGTGCATAGGGACAAGGAGGGGGGGCTGGGGTTTAGTGGAGGAAGGACTACGATTTGTCCATCCGGATACCTTGTGGTTTCGAAACGATTTATCAAGGACTAAGGCTTAGTCCTTTAATGGAGAGAACGTGGAGATTTATTCCATTCTAATGCTCAGTAAGAGCCAGATTCTGCTGGATGCAAGATCTTTGGAGGATCCTGAGTTTAACTCTTCAGAGTAATTTGGGCTCTTCTCAAGACAAATGCCCTTTCAAAACAATGACTCTTGCATGGATTTACGTTTCAGTTACTGAGAATGTGTGAAAGCAAACTCCCAAATGCTTGCAAGGCATCAAAACAATTGTGGGATAGGCTTTGGCTTCTCTTGCTTTAAATCCCCAGCTGTTCCTACCTGCATGACCCCCATATCAGCATCCAGCTCTCTCTTTCTCTCTGCTTGTCATGTGTCCCTTGCCTGCAGGAGAAGGAAGGGGTGCAGTGGGAGCCAAAGGAGGAGGAGGAGGAGTATGAAGGGGAGCTGGACGATGGTGAGAAGGAGGAGGAGGATGATCACATGGAGTACTGCCGTGTCTGCAAAGACGGTGGCGAGCTGCTGTGTTGTGACGCTTGCATCTCCTCCTACCATATCCACTGCCTCAACCCACCACTTCCTGAGATCCCCAATGGGGACTGGTTGTGCCCCCGCTGCACGGTGAGGATGCTGGAGAGTGGGTACCATGCTGGAATTGGAGCGGTTGGACTTCGAGAGAAAGGCCGGCCACCTCCTGTTTATTTACCAGGCAAGGGGTTTAATGAAGGGCTGGACTTCCTTGGTCTCTGACAGCTCTCTTTCCCATTTCCAGTGTCCCATGCTAAAGGGCCGTGTACAGAAAATTCTTCACTGGCGATGGGGGGAGCCTCCAACCCCAGTCGCTGTCCCCCTGCCGTCTGATGGTAACCCAGATGACCCACCATCGAAGTCTTTGCAAGGCCGTTCAGAGCGTGAATTCTTTGTTAAGTGGGTTGGCCTGTCCTATTGGCACTGCTCCTGGATAAAGGAATTGCAGGTACAATTTTGACTGAACATGGGTGAAGGTAGACCCGAGCTGTTCGAAAGCACTGTAGCTGAAGATCCCTTGCCTTATCAGAGGTGCTCAATGGATGCAAGAGCCTGTGCATCACTGGAGCAAAGACTGTAGTCACCTTTGTATGGGTGGTTTGAAGTGTTTGGACTGGCATGTTATCTGCAACAACTCCTTTGTGGAACGCTGCAATTATGTGATTCTCACCGCCTTCCATTTTTGTCTGATCTTGCTGTTTACAGTTTGCCCCTCCCCCATCCCCCCAGAGTATTTGTGTGCTCTTGCAATTCAGAATAGCACCACGAACCTCAACAAGTGGACTGTAGTCCACAAAAACTGGTGCCATATTAGGTGTCTTAGCCTTTAAGGTGCCACAAGACTCTGCAGTTTTTGCTGCCACAGACCTGAGAGAGCTTTTCCCTCTAGGACTTCTGTGTGGTATCACTCAGTCTGTGGGCAGCTTGAATTCTTGTTTCTCTTCTCCAGCGTGAATAACTCAGTAAAACCTCTGCTGCTGTACCTCTGGGTCAGCGTTCTCTCCATCTCCTTTGGCCTAGGGATGGTCACCTCTTCCATACCCCTGTTGTTTGTGGAGGCCGTGAGCACACCGTTCCTAGCAGTAATTCTGCGGCCGCCCTCTGCAGACTAGGTGCCATCAGCAAGGGGATGTGCCATGTCAGGAATGGCAAGGCCGGGCGGGGAAGAGGCACCGCGGCCTGATGGCTCTGAGACGGTCCTGCAAGGCTGGCTTGCGTGTAGACTCAGGCAGGAGGATGGAGAACTAAGGTCTGCTGCAGACCTTGGAGAGCCTTCGCCATGCTAAGTAAATCGGACCAGTGGCCTGACCCCACACGATGTTGTATTGACACATGGGCTTCCAAACTGGGAGAGTCAGGTGGATGACACGTGGGTCTGTCAGTGCTTGTAGCCGCTGCTAGCCAGAAGTCCAACTGTTGTGTCTTACCTGCTTCTGACTGCCAGATGCTGAGGATCGGATTGTCACCATGGTGCCCTATTTCTGTTCTCCCTTACGGCATGTGACTGCGGCACCACAGCAGAACCAGAGGTGCTCTTGCTCTGGACTCACTTAGGGTTCTCACTCCCTGTTACTCCACTTCTCTCCTGCCCTTCCTCTTTCTTTGCCCCTCACCACCCCTCGAATCCCAGCTCGAGATCTTCCACCTCGTGATGTACAGGAATTACCAGCGGAAAAATGACATGGATGAGCCCCCACCGCTGGATTACGGTTCTGGTGATGATGACGGCAAGAGTGAGAAAAGGAAGAACAAGGATCCTCTGTATGCTGAGATGGAGGAGAAATACTACCGTTATGGCATCAAGCCTGATTGGATGACCATCCATCGAGTTATAAATCACAGGTCAGCTTGCCTTTGCGTTCGGGTGTGTGTTGCCCATTTCTAGGGAGGCTGCTAAACTCTGATGGCAGGGTGGTGATGGCCACGTCCCCTGCCTTCACCTGACCCATGAAGGCCCAGGTGGCGCCTGTGGAGTGACCCCTCCTGACCCCTCCCCAGAAACGTTTCCCAGCCCTGCCACAGAGGACTTCATGGGTTTCATGTAACATGTCTTCTGTGTGTTTCTCTAGGAGAGTTCATCTTACTGGAAGAAATCATTTCTTCCCCCCTCCCCTTTTTAACTTTTTGTTGTCTAGACGTGCAGTTTCACAAACTTAGTTGTTATGGCCTTTACTTACTCAGTCCCACCAGCTTCTTTGCCATGCCCACTGGTGTGGGACAGAGAAAGAGAGTCCCATTTGTATGTTTAGTTTGGTACTCTTTTCTTTTCTGTCATGTGTTTTCTGCATGCAGCATCGACAAAAAGGGCAATTACCACTACCTGGTTAAATGGCGTGACCTTTCCTATGACCAGTCTACGTGGGAGGAGGATGAGATGTCCATTCCTGATTATGAATATGCCAAACAGGCCTACTGGCTTCATAGGTAAAGAGTTACATTTCAGCTTTATGGCCTTCATGGAAAGTGCAAAGAGGAAGCTTAGAGCCGTGCAAAGTGGGACTGCCTCAGGTCCAGTAATACCCTCTGGACCTCACCAGCAGCCTTGCTTTACTTAATATTATTTCTCGCCTTTATTACATTGTGGTTTTATTGTTTTGCTTTAATTAATTCTTAATCACGTATTGCTTTGAGGGTCCTTGTGGACAGAAAAGCCCTTTATAGATACTTTAAATAATAATAGTGACACCTGAGATTCTTCAGTGAGACAGGAGGAAGCTGTTTTTTATTTCTTCTCTAGAGAGCTGATCATGGGCGAAGACCCTGCCCAGCCGAGAAAGTATAAGAAAAAAAAAAAAGGAACTGACATCGGAGGACCCACCAAACTCCCCCACCAATGATGTAAGCTCTGCTGAAATGGCTAACAATGGGTTGGTTCTGCAGCTATGATCATACTGGATATTTGAGTCTTGGAGCAGGGAGGGAGAGGTGGGAGAGTCAAAGTGGAAGGAGGGGCTCAGGCCCGACTGGAGCAGCCATGGCTCAGTGATTAAGCACATGCTTTGCATGTCAAAGGTTAAATGGCTCATGATCCAAAGAGGGCTTTCTGGCCATGGGGTGGGCAGGGGGGGGAGATGTGCTGAGGACGGAGTCAGCTGCAGTGTCCCGGGTGCATCAGCTTTATTTCTCCGTGCACATCTTTTCCTTGCAGCCAACTGTGAAATATGAGAGCCAGCCACGCTTCATCACCTCAACAGGGGGCACACTGCACATGTATCAGCTGGAAGGCCTCAACTGGCTGCGGTTCTCTTGGGCCCAGAGCACAGACACCATCTTGGCCGATGAGATGGGGCTTGGCAAGACCATCCAAACCATTGTCTTTTTGTACTCGCTCTACAGGGAGGTGAGATAGGAATGGTACTTCTTGGCTTGGGTGTGTAGTTCGGCCTTTGGCACGTGTCCTGCAAAATCAGCCCCTCCCCCAGAAAAGCTAACGTCTGTGTGCCTTGGTGCACCCCCTCCTTATGCTCCAGCGACACCTTGCTTGGGGCTTCCAAACATTCTCTGCCTGGCGGTCCTGTTTCTTCCTCATGCAGACACTTCTCTCTCTAGCATGATGGAGAAAAGCTGGCCTCCTGTCCTGGAATTAGATGAAAGGGGACAAAGGTAGTAAAAGGAGAGAAGAGGAAAGAAGGAGAAAATTCTTTAGTCACAGGTGAGCATCTTGTGGCTCTCAAGGTGTTTGAGCCAGCAGCAGGCCAGACATCTGGAGGGCTACAAGGTCTCCACCCCTGCTTATTGTGAGATCTGCCTTGGCTATTGCAGGCACTTGGTGTCTCTTCAGAAAGGAAGCTAATAGGTTATTCTCAAGTTGGTTTCTGTTTCCTCCTAGTTTAACAGAGCCTTCCTTTTGAATGGCTCAAACAATTCTGAGCCTGAATTATTCTTGCTGGCTCTTGCACTTCCCCCTCTGCCAGCATGGGCTAGACCTGGAATGACCTTCGATCTTCTTTCCAGCTCCCTTATCTACCCCAGCCAGCTCACCATAACATTTGCAGTGGGGGGAGTGCCCCACCCCCCCTGCCCTGGCCTTGCCTTGTACTGTCTGAGGTAGCGTGTAAGTCTCTTGGGCAGTGACTACTGCGCACTGTCTGTATTCTGTACTCCGCCTAGCACAGGGTTGGTGCTTAATGACTGGGCAGTGGGAGGAGTGTACAGCAGCCCCAGGCGCAGGGTCCTTCTGTGAACAGCTGTTACTTCTGTGTGAACAGCTGCTGTGGCTGGCTGCGTGTCAGTGATCTCGGCAAGCCACAGGAGAACCTTGCTCATTCTGGCAGCTGGTGTTTTATGAATGGATTTCTCTTTGCCTCGCTGAGCCCCTGGGAACTGAAAGCAAGGACTCTGGGCATGGCTGCGTCAGGCTGAGTCAGGGCGGCTGACAGCCTCTTACAGCTCCGAAGCCACACAAGAAAGTTCAGTCCAGCTCAGTCACGTTTCCCTGCTCTCCCTCGTCTCTCTGCCCAGGGCCACACCAAGGGGCCCTTCCTGGTCAGCGCCCCGCTGTCCACCATCATTAACTGGGAACGAGAATTTCAGATGTGGGCACCCAATTTCTACGTGGTGACCTACACTGGAGACAAGGACAGCCGCTCCATCATCCGTGAGAATGAGTTTTCCTTTGAAGACAACGCCATGAAGGGTGGAAAGAAGGCCTTCAAGATGAAGGCAAGTGGAGCGGGCTTCTCCATGCTACGTAACTGCAGCAGCGCTTCACTTTGGAGTCTGCCATGGGCATTAGGTTGGCTGTGGTAGAAATGCTTCTGCTGCCCTCCAGAGTTTGAGCTGAATGGCAGCTTGTTAACCCCTTCACTTCAGCCCCCTGCAATTCCGCCATGCCAGTTTATCTTAAAGAGCTCAAGAGCGCAGTACTTTCCCACAAGGAGTGCCATGTGTAACAGCGCCACGTGAGGATATATATTGCTTTGCTTTTGTTTTCTTTCTAGAATACAGTCTGTCTTCATGTGATGGATATAGGCAGCTTGAGAAAGGCTGCAATGAACCCTTCAGGGGGGTTAAGAACTCTTCTCCCTTCCTTCCTCAGCATGGGCAAGGGAGGATTTAAGATGCATTGTGGGTCTGAATATGGGATTGATCCCAGCTTTGATCCTCCTCTTAAAAAGAGCACTCTTGTTTGGTGGTGATGGCCTCGTACAGAAAAATGGAACTGATGGTTGCTATACACCCTCTCCTTCATTCTTAGAGAGAAGCTCAGGTGAAGTTCCACGTCCTCCTTACCTCCTATGAGCTAGTCACCATTGACCAGGCTGCCTTGGCATCCATCCGGTGGGCCTGTCTCGTCGTGGATGAAGCTCACCGACTCAAGAACAATCAGTCGAAGGTGAGGAGAGCATGTTGGTGGGAAGAGGGGCCCTACTTCTTTGCGATCTGTGGATCTTCCTCAGGTGAGGAGATGGGGGTAGGGATGGAGGCTAAGAGCCCTTTAACACCTGTGCTGCTCTTGGTTTCAGTTCTTCAGGGTGTTAAACGGTTATAAGATCGACCACAAGCTGCTACTCACTGGGACCCCCTTGCAGAACAACCTGGAGGAGCTGTTCCACCTGCTGAATTTCCTCACTCCTGAGAGGTTCAAGTATGGCCATCTCCTCACTTCTTTCCTTCTTGCTGCACAGGCCTATCAGTCTTAGAGCTAGAGGTGTTTGATCTTGCGGCCTCTTGCCTCTGGTGCTCACATGATGTCCAGTTTGCCCATCTGTTTCCAGGCTGCATTTCCAGTCCACCATAATCCTCCCTGGTGCTATCTCCAGATTTGCCTCTATCTGTGCCCTTCTCATCAGGTGCAGAGACAACTTGGAAGCAGGGTGGATTTTCTACCTATTTTTCCAGGCAGTGCTCCTGCGCTTGAGGCATTTATGGAGTCAATATTTTGCTAGTCGGCACAAAGGGTTGTTGTGAAAGGCAGCTCTCAGATAACATCTGCTTAGTTTCCTCGGAGTCCAAGAAAATACCTTCTTCATAATCGGTTAGTGTTCTCAACATTATAAGGGCTGCTGCCTAAGTTGTGAAGGAAACGTGTGGGAGCTTTTTTGCTTTACACTTACACCGATTTGGAAAATCCAACAGATTTGCTTTTCAGCCTCTGGAAAGTTTATCTCTAGCAGAATGTCTCCCTCTGCTGGCCACACCTGCATGCCACTACCTTTTTGGCATCTTGCTCACTTCCGAATGGAACGTATTTGGCTCATGGTGGCCCTGCAGAATTTCAGCTTGATGCAGAAAAAGGCCACTGCTTCCAGTGGCCGTGAGCCTTTTGTGGGGGTGGGGGTGGGGGTCACTTTTTCTCAATTTGCTTTGCCTCCGAGGCACCTGATTAAGTGCAAGCCTGAAGGCCTAGAAAGTGAAAGTAAAAGAATCCTCCAAACATTTCGTCCCTTTCTCAGGGTGGAAGCTTTTCTTCTTGGTTTTGTAATAACTTGCATTTGCACTGGCAAAAGAACTCTGTAGCACCAGGTGCTCGTCCTTGCACATTTGGTAGCTTTGGTACTTCTTTCACCCAACCATCTCACGATCCTGCCCTCACCTCAGATTTGACATTACAGGATTATTCAGCTTAGCGCATGTGTCAAACGTAAAATAAAAAATCTGAAAATGTTTGTTAAGGAGTTTGAGTGGCATTGGTTATTGTCACAAAAAAAGTCATGGAAATAATTGGTTAGGATTTTCCAGTTACTGTAAGTGAAGCACCAGTGCTCAAAACTGCCTCAGTGTTACTTTGGCAGTGTTTTCGCTAAGAAAATCAGTAGCTGGGGACCAACAACAGGAAAGAAACATAGAAACATAGAAACATAGAAACAGAGCGAGTCAGAAGGGGCCTCCTGGGCCATCTAGTCTGACCTCCGGCACCAGCCGGCTCCGCTCATGACATGCCCACCATGTGCATGTCCAGCCTATCTAAGAGCTAATGCTTGTCTGTCCTCCTTGTGGACTTTCCAGAGGCATCCATTTAACTACTGTGTGAAAAAGGGGTCTGGACTGGAGAGGCCTTTGCTCTGCTCTAACACGGCTTTTCTTATGTTCTTAAAACTGAGGGTGATTTTAAACGAGGAAATGCAATCACAAAATCCTTTGGTCTGGCCTTTGAGAAAGCTGTAGCTTTGAGACGGTTTGGCTAGAAACAGGGCAAGAGGTGGAGCGTGCAGATTTCAAATGGCTCCTCTGGCCATTTCCCACGGCCGGAGTCTTCATCTTTGCTGTAGATCAAGGGTGAGCAACTTGTGACCTCCAGATGTCTGCCTTCAACTTCCATCATCCTTTGTCATTGGCTAGGCTGGCCAAGGCTGAAGGGAGTTGGAAGGCAAAATATTTGGACAGCTATAAGTTGCTTACTGCTGCCGTAGATCCTTATTCAAATAAGATTCCTCAGGTCAATGTTTGCATGAAATGCCTTCAGAGATAAGCCTAATTACTGCCACCTCTCTCCCTTGCAGCAACTTGGAAGGTTTCCTGGAAGAGTTCGCTGACATCTCCAAAGAGGACCAGATTAAAAAACTCCATGATCTCTTGGGCCCTCATATGTTGCGCCGCCTCAAGGCTGATGTCTTCAAGAACATGCCAGCCAAGACAGAGCTCATTGTTCGGGTGGAGCTCAGCCCCATGCAGAAGTATGGCTAGGACTTGGGGGGTGGGGGGAGAGGATCGGACAGAAGGTCCTCAAGACCTTCTCACATAGGCCATGCATGCCATGGAGGACTTGGGGTGGGGGCGTGTGGCAGTCCTGGGATGCATTTCCAGGTGGCAGCAAGGATCGTGGGTGAGTGGATTAGGAAAGTGGGGTGGACTAGCCTGTGGGGGTGGGGGGGTGAGGCTGAGCAGGTTGGAGAAAGCTCAGGGTGTCGAGGTTCTCTGGAAGAATGGTTCTATCTGGTGGGAAGGAAAACTCCTGGCTGCTTTCTCCAGATCACCTGGAGGGGAGATTATAAAAAGCAACCATTAGACATAACTTACCGGAAGCTTAACGTAAGTTGGCAAAACTGATGCAATGTGGCGGCGTCTGCATTTTCTTCCCATTTCATAAAGCTCTTGCAAGGGGCAAGTTATGGTATTTTTCTTATTTATTTATTTATTTATTTATTTAACAAATGTATAGGGTATTTTTCTTAAGCTAGTGCTTTGTTGTTCTTCTCTTCCCATCCTTGCCTGCTTCCACATCAGGAAATACTATAAATATATCCTGACCCGCAATTTTGAAGCGCTGAACTCGCGTGGTGGCGGAAACCAGGTGTCCTTACTCAACATCATGATGGATCTGAAGAAGTGCTGTAACCACCCCTACCTCTTCCCTGTCGCTGCAATGGTATGTCCTGATCCACTGCCAGGGGCTGAGCAAGACGAGGGCACCCACATCGACTGGGTTCAGGCCACACGGTTGTTGAAACACGAATGATCATGCTGTCTGAACCCAGCCAAGAAAATGAGCAGTGGGGAAGACCTCACCGTTCACAACCCAGCATCAAACCGTGGGCCCTCTTGATGTGTTGTTTGTGGTAACAAGCCGCGGCTTGTTCGCACAGCTGGGATGAGACAGCACAATAGCCCACATTTCAGCAAGAGTCTACAGTTTGATGCCAATCCATGACTCAGCCAGTATTCAGCCTTTGAGTGTGGGTTATTGTGTTGCCTGAACCTGACTGCCATGTTGCTTTCGGATACGTGGTCTTCGTTGCTCACACTACTGGCACCAGTTTGTAGCAGCAGATGGGCTGGTAACTAGGGGTGGTGGTGAAGAAAATCCTAGATGATTCTTGTTGTGTGAGTGTGTTAGCCTGGAAAGCCATGGGATGGGCTTCCTGTGTTAGCCCCAGTCCTTTTTCCTAGCCCCTGACTGTGAAAGATAAATGCAGTCAGGTGTGGATGTCCACACTTACGATGAAGACTGTGTTTTGTCATGTAGGAATCCCCCAAGCTTCCAAGTGGTGCCTATGAAGGGGGTGCTCTCATTAAGGCCTCCGGAAAGCTAATGCTGTTACAAAAGATGCTGAGGAAGCTCAAAGAGCAGGGCCACAGAGTGCTCATCTTCTCCCAGGTAAGGGTATTCTGGGATATGGAGCTTTGTCTTCATGCTGGTTGCATGGGATGAGAGGACGAGAGAGACAATGTGCAGAGTTTTGAGTATTTCTTTCCTGTGCTATCAGGAGTCGATCAGAACTTTCCCACAATCTCCTAACCCTCTGTTCTGGATATTTTGAATGTGGTTAATAAGTACTTCATACAATCACTCTTCATGGCCCATTCGGCTTTATTCCTTTTCCCAGTCTTCTCTGAGTCAGGGGAAGAAAACCATTCAAAAATTTCAAGAGCAAAAATATAATGCAGCATATCTGATTGCTCTGGAGTCTTCATTCTGACTCCATCCAAGTCCAGATTGTCCTGGAGGCATTCTGCGACCCAAGAAGATTGGGAATCGGCCTCTGTCAAAGAGCTGTTCCAACAGCTTCAGCCAATGGTCTTTCCTTGGCCTGAGTTTCCTATCTCAGACTGCTTCTCCCTGCAAAGAACCCTGAAGATATTATTTTCCAAGACATTTTACATTCCTAGTCTCATTTTCCAGATGACGAAAATGCTGGACCTCCTTGAGGATTTCCTTGATTATGAAGGCTACAAGTATGAACGGATTGATGGGGGCATTACAGGAGCACTTCGTCAAGAAGCAATTGATAGGTTTAATGGTAAGTGCAAAAGGAAAGGCAGAAGATGGTCTTGTCCTTTTATAGCCATTAATAGTCTTATCCTTCATGAATTAGTTTAATCCCCTTTTGAAAGCTGCTCACAATAGTAGCCGCCCCTGCATTTCATAGCAGTGATTCCATGGTTTAGCTGTATTTTATGTGAAAAAGCTCTTCTATTTGATCTGAGTCTTTCAAGTAATCAATTTCAAGAGGTTTCTGTATTGAAAAGGGGAGGAAAATCTACCCTATCCATTTTCTCCCAACCACGAGTCATTTTCTGCACTGCTGCTGTGCCTCCTCCTAAGTAGCTTTTGTCTTGTTTTGAAGGCAAATGCTCCCAGGTGTTGTAGCCTTTCCCTTTGGGGGAGTTGTTCCAGCCCCTCGATCTACTGGCTCCCCTTCTCTGCTCCTTCTCCTTTACCTACCAAGGCCTTCATTCCTTTTCAGCCCCAGGAGCCCAGCAGTTCTGCTTCCTGCTGTCCACGAGGGCAGGTGGTTTGGGCATCAACTTGGCCACTGCAGACACAGTGATCATCTTTGACTCGGACTGGAACCCTCACAATGACATCCAGGTGGGCCCCTGCTCTCTGCAGCTCAGACCCTGCTGAGGCACACAGTGGCCAGCACGGTCTAGGCTCCTCTTTCATGGGGTGCCCAGCCAAATGTCTGGGAACTTTGCAAGCCGGATAGGAAGCATGCCATCTCTGGTCCTGGCAGCAGCAGGCTGCTGCTGTTGCTAAGAATAGTGGCTGAATGAAGGTGAGATGGCTGAGCGCAAAAGGATTGAGGCCTTTGAATTGTGGTGCTGGAGGAGACTCCTGCGAGTCCCTTGGACCACAAGGCGATCCAACCGGTCAGTCCTAGAGGAGATCAACCCTGACTGCTCTTTAGAAGGCCAGATCCTGAAGATGAAACTCAAATACTTTGGGCACCTAAGGAGAAGGAAGGACTCCCTGGAGAAGAGCCTGATGCTGGGCACAATAGATGGCAAAAGAAGAAGGGGACAGCAGAGGATGAGGTGACTGGATGGGGTCACTGAGGCGGTTGGTGTGAGCCTGAGTGGACTCCGGGGGATGGTGGAGGACGGGGGCCTGGAGGAATGTTGTCCATGGGGTCGCGATGGGTCGGACACGACTTCGCGACTAACAACAAAAAGGTGAGATGCTTGAGGATATATATATATATTTCAGAGGACCTGACTTTTCTGATGGTCCTCACTGTTCCACCATTTCTCAGTGGCTGGGAAGGTGGAAAAGCATAGGCCACTAGCTGTTGACAGGAGCTGTCAGTTTTTACAGCTGCCTGTCAGAAGTCCAGTTCCTTCTGAAAGTTTTTTTCCCCCTCCCTGATACTCCCTGACATTCAGCATAGAGTCTTGATAGGGGCATACACATCCATGTCTGCATATTCCCCTATTAAAAAACCACGGGGGAGCCCTGGTTTTTAAGGGAAAAACACTTTGAAAAGGAACCAGAGTTTTGACAACTGGCTGTCAAAACTCCATGCTTTTGTAAAAGAGGGTGACTTACACCTTTTCACCCTCCTGAGCACCTAGAATTTTGGGACTGGTTGGGAAAGTAAGAGGACCTGAGAGGAACCAGATCTAAAATGAACACCTTGAGGATCTTGTTGTGAAGATGACTAGTTGGTCACCTACATTTGTGAGAAAGACCACTTGCAACTTTGGTTTCTCTTGGCAGTTTGTCTTTTGTCAGCTGTCAACACAGCAATGTGAAAGTTGAAGCTCTTGGTAATATATGATGGTTGGATGGGATTGGCACAGTTACTATAGGAGGGTATATCTGGATTGTATAGATGGGCCATCTAGGCTAGGGTAGAACGTTTAGGAATGGGCAGATAGCACTATGCTTGTTCTGTGGATATTTAGAAATGGTAGAATAGCTG
>JAIXND010000857.1:696802-742883 GCA_023646645.1 Varanus salvator macromaculatus | reverse complement strand
GGGAAGTGTGAACTAGAGGCTTTTAGTGTGAACTGAAATTTGCATGTCGATTTTCTGTGTGCATCTTAGGAGCTCCACAGTTACCTTGGCTGTGGAATCCCTTTTATATCAGCCCATCACGCATCCATAGGCTGGACTGTCCTCCGATTTTTCTTGGTATTGGTTTGTTTTTGTAGCCTGCTTCATAGCCACAGCTGAAATGCGCTTGCTGACAACGTGGTGTCTGTCCTTTTGCGTGGTAGGTGCAAGAGTTTGAACATATCAATGGCCGCTGGAGCATGCCTGAACTGATGCCTGACCCAACTGCTGACTCCAAAAAGTCCTCCAGAGCATCGTCTCCCACAATCAAAACTTCCACTACCACCCCGGATCCCAGCTGCACTAATACGCCCTGTACTTCCAAGCCAGGTGTGTCCCCAGTGGAAATGGAGAGCTAGGTAGACTCCTCCATGAGGGTGGCATCAGCTCCAGATCTTGTCCCTCAGAAAAGCATTCCAAGAGGTGGTAGCAACAGGAAGAACCGATGGTCTTCTGTCCCGTTCTGCTTCTGAGAACTGGGGCTGCCTTTTATATATCAGTAAATCACCCCAAATTCATGCCAATATCAGTGGAAGTAGAATTATGCCCCATCACTTCATGTTGATTGCAATGCAACTGAAACTAGATTCAGTTTAGTAAAGTGGATGATTTAATAATAGCATCAATGAGCGTAAAATATAGTTTGTTAAAATGTTGTATGTGTGTTTGGGATATCTGCAGTTCAGCTCAGCTCAGGGTTAATATTAAAGTATATAGGATGGTCAGGAAATGTGCATTTGGAGAAGGAAATGAGATGGAGCACCAGGGCAAATGATCATGATATTCATCTCACCAGCTACCCCAGCCCCAAGTGACAAAGGGGATGGGAGCACCGTGACAGAAAAGGAGGATTCAGAGGCCAAAGATGAGAAGCTGGAGAAGGAAGCCAAGGGTGGCGAGAAAATGGAGACTGAGGTTTGTGCACATGCAGTGAATCCCCTTGTACGTGATCCGTTGTGCGGAGCCAGAGAGCTGCCTGGTGGGGTGTGTGGCGGAGCATCTTGCTGGGAGAACTTGGGGGGCACTTTCAGAGGGGATGCTTCTAGGAGAAACCATTGCAGTGTTGGTAGGGAAGGCAGCAAATGGTCCTCATGTGGGTGTGCTTGGCTCTTCTCACCTTTTCCCGTGTTGCCTCGTGGTTTGTTCCGTCGTTTAACACCAAAGCAGAGCACTCGTGCTCCCTATAGCAGTTAAGTCCCAGCCCCATCACGCACTTCAGTTCCTCTTAGGGTTGCCGTGGGAATGCTTGATCATTCTGATGCCATGTGCAGAGCCGTGCTGATTTGGTACTGGCTCAAAGGCCGGTGAAAGTGCTGCTAAATAGGCTTTAGCAGCCCCTGGCAGTCTCAGGGCTGGAACCTGCCTTCCTGCTTTGGGGACGTCTCCCAAATAAGAGCATGTCCTGAGTCCTGCGCACCTTGATCCTGCTCTCTGGGCAATTCTGTGTAAAACCAGCTGGGTGCATGTGTCCTTTTACTTTGCATTTCACAGCCTTCAGCCTCTGAGCAACCTGTTCCCACCACATTCTCTGGGGACAAGGCAGAGCTGGAATCATTCAAGAAACCTGAGGAGGAAGGATCAGTGGCCCTCGTGGAGAAAGAACCAGAGCCTGAGCCTGCAGTCAAGGAAGAGAAGGAGAAGTTGGGTAGGTTTGTAAATGATTTGGGATGGCTTTAGTGGCAGGGAGAGGACATGTGGGAGGGGATGCAGATCCGGTGAGCAATAAAAGGAGGGTGAATGTAGAACAGTCAGATTTTTTCATTTTTCCGATCCAGCAAACCCCAGGGATCACCACCTAATCTTTGTTGTCAAAGAGAAAAGTAACGTGAATCAGTGAAGAGCTTTGAGAGTGGTGGACCCTGTTAGTCTGTTGAACAGAAACAGCTAAGACTTGTGGGTCACCTTAAAGCAGGCAACTGCTGGGCCCATGTGCAGCTGTGGAAATTTAAGAATCACAAGAGTGAAATGGCTGCTACGCTGTGGCTGGTGGGACAGCCTAGCGGCATGCATGGGGAATTAGCATGGAGCCAGCTGCAGGCTCCTGCTCTGCTCTGAAGCAGTCCCAGCCGCCAGTAAGAAAATGTAAACAATTACAGAATAACAATGGGGTGGAGTTGAGTGCCCATGGGCACCAAGGAAAGTGTTTGGGGCATACTGGTGCTTCTGGACACCACATTTCTTTTTTTTAATAAGTTTTATTATCATTTTCTACAAACTAAAAACTAAAACATCAGTCATCAAAGGCATTGGACATACTGGGTCATCCCCCCCCTTTTTTTTTATAACAATCCATAGCCATATTTGGGCACCACCTTTCCTATCCTTACCTTAAATATCAAGTTGATGATGGCATATGATTCCGCGAATGAAAGTCTGGATTACCAGCTGAGTGTAATGTTATTTATTTCCATATATTATGTATTAATTAACATTTCTAGACTGCCCAATAGCTGGAACTCTTTGGGAGTTTACGAAACAAAAATGTAAACTGTAAGATCAAGTGTGGGTTGGTGGTGAGAGTGTTGGACAGGGGATCCAGGAGGTTCAGGCTCTTGTCCCCACTAAGCCGTGAAGCACAGTGGATGACTTTCGGCTGGTCAGACTCTCAGCCCAACCTACCTCACAGAATTGTTGTGAGGATGAAATAGAGCTTTGGGACCTACCTTGGGTTTTTCAAGCAGAGAAAAGACAGCATAGAGGTGCAATGTAATAACAACATGGCAGCAGTTTAAGACAGGCATTGTAGGCTTACTAGTGTACATACACAACATCGGGTAGTTATGTGGGGGAAGGTGTGGGAGGGCAGATTGTAAGCACTGAGATCAGGGGACCTGAAATGCCAAAGAATATAGGTGGTGGTGAATAAAGCTTCCATGTACGTTAAATTATCTCAGTGAGCATTCACAAAGCAATGTTGATGACAAAATAAACGCCCTGGTATTGACTGGAAGAGGGACTGCAGGTGACGCAGTGGTTTAAACCGCTGTGCTGCTGGGCTGGTTGATCGAAAGGTTGCCGGTTCGAATCTGCAGGGCGACAGCTCAAATCTGCAGACGGGGTGAGCTCCCGTGCTCCATCCCAGCTCCTGCCCACCTTGCAGCTCGAAAGCATGCAAATGCAAGTAGGTGAAAAGGTGCCACTTCGGTGGGCAGGTAGCAGCGCTCCGTGCACCTTGGTGTTTAGTCATGCCGCCACACGACCACGGAGACCGTCTGCGGACAAACGCTGGCTCCCTCGGCCAGGAAACGGAGATGGGCACTGACCCCGACAGTCAGGCATGACTGGACTTCACGTCAAGGGGAAACCTTTACCTTATTGATTGGAAGAGCTTGTAATAAGTAGTCAAGCTTTCAACCTGCATGTTGGTCTTCAAAGAGGGCAAGAAACTTGGGCTGTTTTTAAGAAAAGTGGAAAGAAAGTATAGGCAGATGCTGTGCGGTACGGTATGACACAAACACAGGTTCTCGGGTTCTGTGTGGGTAGCCGGTCCGAGGTCAGTGGCCTTTCCCTCCCCCTCCCCCTGCAGCTCTGTCCCCTCACATTCTCCCTGTACTTTCCAAAGTTCCAGATGCTGACCTGGAGAAACCTGTGGCTGATGAGAAGCCCCCGGAGAGTGATGAAAGTAAGGAAAGAGCTGACGGAGAGATGCAGGATCTGAAGAAAGGTAATGCACACTTTACGAAGCAAATGAATGGTGGGGTGAACACAGGTCTTTGCTGAGAATTAGTCTCATAGTAGGACCTGAGCTAAGGCTCTGAACATCCTGCAGTTGCATTTAGGCCACCATCCAGGGCTGATGGAGGAGTGAAATGCACACTTCAGAATGCTGGCTGGGAAGGGGCCATATGATAGTCTTCCAATTCTCCAAAAAACAATTCCCCGTTGTCTTACATTGCCCTGGCTACTTGGAGTAGCCTTGTGGCAGGATTTGTAGCTGCTTTCTATGAAAGGGCCAAAAAGAAAAAAAAGCAGTTATGATTCCCTGCCGCCTTTCAGACATGGTCCAACTTGTGCAAGATGGGTCTGTCTGGCTCAGCCTGGAGAGAAGCAAGTGTTGGAATTATGGATGTGGCTGACTCTGAATTCTGCCAGCATCCTCCAGCAGGGAAGACTAAATTTCAGTGCCGGGGAACACTACAGAGGGATGGAAAATTTAAAACTCAGTGGCCTAATTTTCCTTCATGTGTTGTGTTTTCTTTCTTTCTTTCTTTTTTTCTTTCTTTCTTTCGTTCGTTCGTTCGTTCGTTCGTTCGTTCGTTCAGAAGAGACAAAAGCTGAGAGGGAGATGGGAAAAGAGCCCAGAACTGGTGCTGTCAAGGACGAGAACCGGAGCAATGGCAAAAAGGAGGACAAGGCTGAGAAGCCCCGGTTCATGTTCAACATTGCTGACGGGGGCTTCACAGGCAAGTGGGACGGAGCCAGTATCAGGAGCTGGTGTGGCCCAGCAAGGTGGCAAGTGAGCTGCACACACCCTTAAGCTACCACTGCCCGTTTTGGTTGCTAAAGGGAAGCAGCTCTCCCCTTTGTTCCAGAAGTCTCAGACAAGCAGCATTCCTTTATTAAGACAGAGAACACGTGAGCTAGGCTTTTACGTAGGAGTCCCTTCTCCTCTTTGAACTGATAGCGCCAGTGCATCATACGAGGAGGAGTGAGGCAATTAACCTAGACCGAGGCATTCAGATGAAGCACTGGATGTGAACGTCTCTCTCTCCCTTGCTTCCTTTTATCCAGAGCTCCACACCCTATGGCAGAATGAGGAGCGGGCTGCAATCTCCTCCAGTAAGCTTAATGAAATTTGGCACCGCCGTCATGATTATTGGCTCCTGGCCGGCATTGTCCTGTATCCTTTGCCCAAACTTGCAGTGTCCGTGTGGTGCCCTCTCTGAACAGGTGATAAGAACAAACACTCCCAGGGAGAAACGGGTGGAAAACCCCTACTGGCATCAGGAGAGGTGTCCTGGGCATGAGGCAGAAGAACCCTTGATAAAGCACAGATTGATGAGTGCCAGAAAGTCAGGCTGCGTGACTAACCCAGGGGTTGTTTGGTGGATGGCGCTCCCCAGGTGGAGCAGCTTCCAAACGAACAGGTGGGCCCAGCAGCTGTTCCCCTGTTTACCATTGGGTATTCTTCAGGGGAAGCGTGACTCTTGAGTGCTGCAAGCAAAAGCGACAGCAGTACCTTGAGAGACGTGCCGGTGTGTCCTGGCCTATTCTGGTACAGTCATTCCAAAGCTGGGAGGAGGTGGCGAATTTCTGGATCCCAGCACTGGCACGGTGACGCTTGTGCTGCTCCTGGATGTTCTCCGACAATGGCCAGCCAGGCACTAGGACCCAGCAGCTTCCTCCACCCTAGCAGCCAGTAGTATGTGCCACTGGCACTCCAGGAGCTGAAAATGGGCAGTAAGGGAACGGGAAGGTTTGCTTCTGAAGGTAAGCATGTTTACTCAGTGGTTGGCCCTACTGAGCACACGCCCCAAGTGCACTGAGGATTTCAGGGTAAGGATGCCGCCCTCTCCATCTCTACGTTTCTGGTTATGAATCTAACAAGCGATCTTAAGATGCACTGCTTTTGCATGCGACTGTCTCTTCTCAGTCATGAGAGCTCAAAAGCAGCGCAAGGAGGCCTTTCACATGTCAAAGGTCCCTCTGCCCATTTGCGGCTTCCCCAGTTGAAGTAGGTGGTGTGGGCACCATTTCTGTCGGAAAGGCCAGGAGGGCTGGGGATCCAGTGCTGGTGAATGCCATCAAAGACAATGGTAGGCAAGGTCTGAACTGGGCCGGGGGGGCCCTCCCCCACCCCCAGGCTTCCATTCTCCCACACATGCACACACTTGGTCTGGCTACGTCTGTCTCGCTTGCTCGCTCACTCTCAAGAAAGTCAGGCATGCAAAGAGGGGAGGTAATACTGTGCCACAGCCAGAGGGGTGACTAGCCGGCTTCTGGGAGTGTGGTTTGCCCAGGGTGGGCGGCTGGGGTGCCCACGTGAGCCACACTGAAGCCCTGCGTGAGGGCCCTGGTCCACAGGTCGCTCACCATGGGTTAAAGGCAGTTGGGTCTTAAGGCTGGGGAAGACCCAAGGCAGCAGCCCAGGCCCACTCGGCTCAGGGCAGACCGTCACAGAGGTCCATAAAATGCAGGTGTGGCCTTTTGTGTGGGCTCTTTCAGGGAAGGGGCAGACGATTCTTGCTTGCAGCTGTAGCGATTCCTTAATGCTCCTGTACCGCTCTGTAGACATGGTTATGCTCGCTGGCAGGATATCCAGAATGACAACCAATTTGCCATCATCAACGAGCCTTTTAAGTCTGAAGCCAACAAGGGCAACTTCTTGGAGATGAAGAACAAGTTCCTTGCCAGAAGGTTCAAGGTGCCAGTGACTGATGGGGCCTGATAGAAGTTCAGGGACTTAGATCTGGTCACACTTACTTCAAGCACAGTGATCTGTCTAACTCGAAGGCTTGCCTTCAGCCTTTTGAAGCTCATCTTTGAGCAGTGCAACCCTTGCAGCGTAGCACATGGAGATGTCGAACAGACTAGCAGCTTCTGAAATAAACAAGGTGTACATAGGGATGCTGTATGTTTTCCCAGTCACATTACACCAACAGAATGCACTGGATCCAGATTTGGTCTTATATATTGAAATCGATGGGATTCAAGTTAGTAAGGCTGAATTCTATGGAAGGTCAGAAAAAAATGAGGGATGCTGGGAATTGTAGGTCTTTTTTCCGGTCTTAACTTGTATATGATTGCACTTTGAGTTTTTGCCGATATTCTGTTGCGATGATTATGACATATATCCTGCTGTATCCAGCTAGAAAGCCTCTCAGAAGGACCTACAAATCAGAAACAGTAAGAGAGTCTTTCCCCCCCAGGCTTACAATCCGAAAGAATTGATACAAAAGGAAAAAGAGTTGGGGAACAAGAAAACTTGGGCACTGATTCTTAAGTTACACAGTTCTTAAAACGCTCAGCTCTAATGATTATAAGGCAGGCAGCTGTTGCTGATGGTCTTACCATGACCTGCTCGAATGGAAACGGTTCAGAGAGAAGAGCCTGAAGTGGCTGGTTTTCTGGCTGACCTGATGGTGCCACCCTGCAGCTGCCTCTTTCTCCCTCTTCTGCAGCCAGATGGAGTGGAGTGGCTGCTTGGTGACCGTGTGGAAGAAGCAGCACCTGATGGAGCTGTCTTCTCAGACGGGCTGGTGTTGGCCCTGCTTTCCTTCTGGGCCCTTGCTGCAGCCTGATGGATCTAGTGTTTGTTACTAGATTCAGAAGTCTGTTCCCCAAGTCCCTCTGCTTTTGAAAACAAGTTTCCAGCCTTGTGTTTAAGAAACGAAGCTCAGATGTAATGTCTGAGGAGATATTAGTTTGGCGGGGGGGAGGGGGTTAGGTCTTCCTGTGCTCTGCATAGCTTGGTGCCTGTTTTCAAACATAAAAGAACCAAACTCAGAAATTAATAAGCGTCTCCCCTGAATTTGTGAACTAACCTAAGATGCAGAATCTGTTTTTCATGGCAGCAAATGTATACCTTGTGTAGATTTCCTTGTGAGTGAGACTGCAGGACAAGCCACTGTTTTCAAGTTTCCCCATTTCCTCTCCCACCCTCACTGTTCCTTCCCGCCCTCCCTCCCCCCCCCCCTCCAGCTCCTCGAGCAAGCCCTGGTGATTGAGGAGCAGCTACGCAGAGCTGCCTACCTGAACATGACTCAGGACCCGAGCCACCCGGCCATGGCCCTCAACACCCGCTTTGCTGAGGTGGAGTGTCTGGCCGAGAGCCACCAGCACTTGTCCAAGGAGTCTTTGGCCGGCAACAAGCCTGCCAACGCCGTCCTGCACAAGGGTAAGAGGCGGGCGGGTAGGCGGGCCCGGAGAGGACAGTCCGTGTAACTCCCTCCCCCTGCGCCTACGTGCTGCGTCCTTCTGTACCACACTCTGAATCCATTAAAGTGCGGTTGTGATCAGAAAAGCCGCTGTGTACGGTTGTCTCCTTGATCCTGCTCTGTGTATCTTTGGTGTATCTGCTTTGGTTTATTCGTGGAGTATCCCACAAGTATCTTATGAGTATCTGCCAACTATCTGTTGTGTGCCCACTGAGCATCCTCAAAGCATCTTTTTCTCTTCTAAACATCTCCCCTGCCCCCTGCCAAGCATGCCTACTGAGTATCCTTTGGTGTAACTGGAACACCCCGAGTATCTTTTTACACGGCTTCAGTACTTTGGATATATCTTTTTAGAAAAATCCCCCGAAAATTATCTTGAGTTATAGCTGTGTGCTTCTGGGATATCTGAGTCAGTGCCCCTTTTTAGTATCTCTTGTGTATTTCTTCACCAAGTATTATGTGCATAGCACTGGTTCACATTTGTCCCCATCAAAGTGTGATGTGAATATCTCTTATATATTTCACTACTGCATATCTCTGGTGCATTTCTCAAGTATCTCTGGTCTGTTTCCCTGTGAGTTTCTCTGGTGTCCCCCCCTCACCAGTATCATGTGAGTATCTCTTGTGTTTAGTCTTCCATAAGTAACCTTGGTATGTTCATCCCCCACCCTAATCCATGGTTCCCTTTGAGTTTTGTAATAGATAATCTCGCCTAGTGGGGTAAGTCCCTCCTTATCAACTGACGGGTAGGGAAGATGGGTGGACTCGTTTCATAAATATCTCTGGAACAGGTTTATCTTTGGAGCAAATGGCCCCAGTCCATGCACTTGATAAAATAACCCTAAAATAATGACCCGGCTTGGTAGGTTTGGCAAATAGGTCATGGGTGCCGGCAAAGGTCACCTGTTAACACGAGCATGTCTACCCTCACAGATGTTGGTCTCTGTCTCTCAGTCTCGCGCTCTCTCTCTCCCACTCCCTCTCCCCCTCCCCTTCTGACCTACCAGTGCTGAACCAGCTGGAGGAGCTTCTCAGCGATATGAAGGCGGATGTGACACGCCTGCCAGCCACGCTTTCCCGCATCCCTCCGATTGCTGCCCGCCTCCAGATGTCTGAACGCAGCATCCTCAGTCGCTTGGCAAGCAAAGGAAATGAGACCCAGACTGCCCCGGTAACCACCTGCCCCCCCACCTGGCTTTGTCACTTCTCCGACAACCCTGTAATAAGATTGCCAGCATGGGCGAAGGGAGGGGGAAGCTCGTGACAGGACCGGATGCTGTTTGGCTTCATTTCATGTGCATGCAGCCTGGAATGAAATCAATAAAAAGACTTGCGCAAGATCAAAGACCCCAAACAAAATACAGCCTTTTAAAATAAGCCTCCCGAAGCTGTGAAAACGTTTACTCTGTTGCCAAGGTGTTTGTAGCCTGCATTTCCGTGCTGACTGTAGAGGGGAGAGACTTTTCTTCCACATCCAGCATGAAAGCAGAAGGTAGTGAAGCAAGCGGTCTTCTCGCTAGGGGAAACCACAGAGGCCTTCTAGCTGGAGGAGCCATGGAGCGATGGGTCCATTCCGCCCCAGCCCTGCCTGGAATCCCAGGTCAACCAGGGCGGCTGGGCGAGCTGCTAAATGCAGGCCTGCCCTTACGTTTTCGTCCCCGTGCGCTGCGCTGAGCTTGTCATCTGCCCTGGCATTTTACCCGCACTGTGACTGGAACTCAGTTGTCTCCTCCCCACTTCACAGGCCTTTCCCCCTGGGCCCTATGCCACTCCTCCTACCTTTGGGGGCCCCTTTGGTGCCACTGCTGGCGGGACGTTGCCCACCATGGGTGCCAACTACAGCCAAATGCCAACTGGCTCCTTCATCACAGGTCAGTTGTGGGGGGATGGGGAATGGGTAAGCAGCGTGCCATTGGGGCAGGGGCGCTGCTGTGGGCTGTGCATGGATTGTTTGGCATGGTATGGAGTCTTCCGGCTGACTTTTACAGGGTCCCAGGGTACCCCTGGGAAAGGACACCAGGAATGGGACGGGCGGTGAATGAGGCTTCTTGGGTTTTGGTGGCAGGAGACGAGAACTGCTGGGGAGCTGGAGAAGGCCAGCCGTTCGTGGGACGGGGCCCCAGCATTCCCGTCCTCTTGTTGGCTCGAAGCATGTGTGTGGGGTGGTGTTAGGTGGCGGTGGGACCTTGAAAGTGAGAGCAGAGGGACTGGTGGAAAACCAGAGAAGCGAGGCTCAGCTCACACAAAGTGGCCTTCAGTATACCGAGATAATCCTGGGTCTAGAGCCAGGGGTCTTGCTAGGCCTGGGCCAGAGGGTCCTTGCTGGAATCTGCTTCCCATGGTGCTGGGCCTATTCCCCAGAAACCTAAGTGTCCACTGGTACGTTTCTTCTCAACTTAATTGCCACGCGGAGGACAATCTTCCAGGGAGATGGCAGCCGTGGGAGGAAGACTTTACCCCGTTTGTCACAGGCTGTTAATGCCTGTGACGAAAAAAAAAAAACAAAAAAGCACAGCGCCGTCTTCCAAGCTGGAAAATGGAAAGGGACAGCACAGCGCGACGACAGGGCTGGCAGTGAATCCCTCATTTTCTCCTTGTCTGTCTTGTAATTGCAGCCAATGGTCCCCCTGTGATTGTGAAGAAGGAGAAGGAAGGCGAGAGCCTGGAGAAGAAGGAGGCGAAAAGCGGGGAGGTGATCTGCATCGATGACTGAGGGGACACTGGGGCCAGGTGCCCGGCTGGTCACTTCTGGACAAGACCTGCCCCTGGCAGAAGGGACAGGCTCCCCACAAGCCTCTCCTCTCCTTTTATTTTCTGATCATGTCGACGGCTTTGCCTTGGGGGTGGGGAAGTGGGGTGGAGAATGCTCCCCTCGGCTCCCCTGCGTTTGATTTAGTTGCTGTTCCCAAGCCCTTGTCCTTTTCCCTTTTGGGAGTGGGGAGGCAGGTCTCTAAACCAGCTGAACAACAGAGAGGTGTTTGGGAACCAGGGCACACCTGGGTTCTGCTCCTGGCCTGAGGCTAAAGTGGCAGGGATGGAATTAGCATTCCAGACTTTCCAGGGCTTCATCTTTGGAGCGTCCTGCCTGTGACAGGAGACCGGCAGTCTGCCTTGTGGCATTTGCCCTTCGCAGTGTCGAATCTTTGAGAAGCACTGCAAAATGACTCTATAAATATGAATATATATATAATGTATACACACTCATCCTGTATGTTTAATCCCCTTCCCACTTGTGCTTGAACCCCCGGTGGGGCAATAATGGGGCAGGCTGGGGAGGGTGGGAGGCACTCCCTAGCCATGTTCTGTTCTGAGAACACTTTGGGGTGGGGAGCAAACACCCCCCACCTTCCTCTCTCTGGAAATGGAGCCCTCCCAGGAGTGTCCCCTGCTCTGCGGGAGTCAGGGAGCTGTAGCTGCCTTCCTGCTAACCCCATCCTTGAAAGCAAGTTTGTTTGGGGGGAGGGGGGAGAGGCAACAGCAGGGCCAAGCTGCACTCCTGGACTTGTTGCCGAATTTCAAGTCACTTCTTGTTTAAACCTTGCAGAATAAAGGCACTGTTTCCTTGGCTACATAACCCGGGATGTCTTGTGCCTCCTTTGTGTGGGTTGCAAAATGGGCTGCTGTCTGGGTTTGAGGAGTAGCTGGAAGGGTTACTCCATCGGCCTTCAGCCTCGTGCCTTCTTGATGTGTTGGACCAAGGCTGCCATCGTGCCCTGGTCGAGGGAGCCTGCATTGCACAGGGTGCCAGGGAGTCCTCTTCTCTGCTCTTGTGCTAGCTTAACACAGGCGGGCTTGTGAGGTACCCTCAGGTCACAAGGCGGAACGCCTGGGGAGCTCAGGCGCCGCATGCCGGATGCAGAATTGCAACGGGCTGCACCCGGGGGGGCATATCTGTGCACTAGCAGCTGCCCGCTGCACGGTGCTCTGCTCCGGGACCAAGAGGCTTGGCGAGGATAGCAGTGTGCGGGTGTTGCAGGTGAAAGGACTTGCCAGCTGGAAGCGAAGGGGTGGATGCACTTGATTTCCATTTGCATCCTCCCAGCATCACTTCGTAGCATTAAGGATGCGTAAGCTGAAGTTTGGTGCTCAGCTGCCTTCCTTTAATATTCTGCGAAAGTCCCTGCGAGCGCCTTCTGTGGGGGAAGCAGCACTGCGCTGCAGTTTCATTGAAATGATCAAGCTGCCCTGCACAAACGCAGCCCTGCACGAGTATCTCTTTGGTACTGGGATACTTCTTTGCTTGCTGCCTCTGTAAAAGCTATGAAAACACATTTTCAAAACGTGAATTAACTTTTTTCAATACTGGCACCACCAGCAACCACAAGGAATGGTGGGAGTTGTAGTCCGGCAAATCTGGAGGACACTAGGCTGGGGAAGCCGGCCCAAGAGCACACAATCTGGATGGGAGTTGTCAGCCTATCCTAAAAGGACAGGGAGGCAAATTGAAAATTTTGGCAAGGACACCAGCCCATGCCACAGTGAGAAGAGGCTTTGCCAGGGGAAGGAGAAGACACGTTGCCGTGGCAAATAGGAGCCGCATACGTACAAGGCGAGGACACAGCAGCAGGCTGCAACAGTCAGTGTGTGTTCCTTTACACAGGATGGGGCTGGAGGTGAAACAATATCGTGGTTTTTGCACCTCACATCAGTTGTACAGGCTGTCTTGAGACATCAGTTATGAAAGAAACTGCATTTTGAAAAGGAGTGTGCGTGTGATTTAATGGCATAAAAACACTTTCCACCAGAAGAGGTCAGGATGATCTGCAAGCAACTCTCCCAGGAAATCCATCCTTCAGTTCCAGTTTTCCAAGTGTTATTGAAGTTCCAAAATGGTAAAAGAAGAAAGTGCAGGAGCAGGACTTCAGAAGACAAAACCATGGCTACAGAGGAATGATAAATTTTTACTGTCAGCAACTAGGAAATTGAAATCGTGAAAGATTTTGAGGAGGAGACTGTAAATGAGAAATTGGAAGAAGACTGAGACTTGGAAGGTAGCAATGGAAGAACTCAGAAAGGTCATGGAGTGTAAGGACGTTTCACTGGAGACCACGGCCAAGCTCATCCACACTATCGCATCCCCCATCGGTATGGATGGGTGTGAAAGCTGGACAGTGAAGGGAATGGATGCGTTCGAAACGGTGCTGGAGGAAAGCTTTGGGAGCGCCCTGGACCGACAGAAAGACAAACGGGGGTCCTGCGTCGAATCGAGGCAGAGCTTTCCCTGGAAGCAAATGGCGGCCATCCTACTTTGGGCACATCAAGAGCAGGCTAAACTCCTGGGAGAAGACGATCATGCCAGGGAAGGTCGAAGGCAGAAGAGGAGAAAAACCAGCTAGGAGATGGATCGGCTCCGTGAAGGCAGCCCCGGCCTTGAATTACACGAGCTGAGCAGGGCTGTCCAGCAGATGACATACAACAAGAAGATGGTACGGGTGGCAGTTTCCTGGCTTCAGTTTTTGGGGCCCTTGGGCCAAACTCTGTCCCTGGGCTTCCTCCCTATGTCTTCACATTACCACCATCACCTGCTGCTTCTGCTCCTCAGCTTTGCTGCCACTTGCTTGGCAGGCAGGGACACCCGCTGCTCCTGCCACCTGCCACCACATTTCTGGGCCAGGGTGAGAGGTAGGTGAACAGGCAGCTTGTAATGAGGAAGAGAAGCAAAACCGCCTGAGTGTTGTGCTGCCACCTGCCTTGGGCCCAGCAGCACTTAGCGGGTTGGAGTCATTTTAAATTTCCTGCTTGTCCTGTGGCTTCCAGACCCCTCCAACGCAAGGATCGTATCTTTTCCATGTGGCATCCCAGTTCACAGCTGAAATACATCCAGCGGCCTGCAACTCGGACCCAACATGGCAGCCTCCAGATGTGTTGGGACTACAGTACCCATCACCAGCCAGTGCAGCCAACAGTCATGTCAGGCTGATGGGACCTGTGCTCAAAACACGTCTGGAGGCCACCAGCTTGGGAAAGGTTAATGTTCTCTTGTTAATGAGATTATGAGTTCATTTGTGCCTTGTTCGGAAGGTGACTCAAATATTTGTTGATAGCCTATCCAGAAATAATCTCGGATTATTTAAACAGTTGATAAGCATTTATCTCCATTTAGTTGCCCTCATAAAGCACAGATAAAATCCTTCCACAGTTTTCCCTTGTCAAGAGGAATATATTTTTTCTACTCATGGGGACAATAAAGTTGGAGCGTACCAGTTCACGTCACCAGTAAATCCCTTCCCTGCATACATAGCCTGTTGGGTAATGAGAACAGGGCTCATCACATCATTTGGAGCTTCTGAAATTAAGCATCTAACTTTAGGGACCCATCTGTACAGCGATTCGGTCACAGTAACATGCACCTTCTTACCAAGTATGACAATATATTAGTCATTCTGAACAGTCTTTTCCTACCGAATTTGTAAAGAACACCAAGCCACAGCTCTTAATGCAAAATAACCGTATCTCTGGATAGAGCACTGCATAGAAGTTATACCTGTAGCAAAAAGCTTCACCCATCATGTGCTTTTAAGTTTTTAATACTTGGAATTTGAAGTTTTGGAACATTTTTTGCTTTTAGCTGGCAAGTGGCAAAGAAAAAGAATCCAACAGAGGGATTATAGATTGATCCAGTTCATCTATTCCCACCAGTTTTTTCCCAGGAATGCCACCTCCATGGTTTTACACAGTTCTGCTCCTAAAACCCAAATTCTTTGGCTCTGCACAGTCATTGCCCACACGTTAAGGATGCTGCGCTGCTCACGTACTTTGACACAAGGCAATTTCCAGCTTGTTAGAATGAGATTCCCTGGCTAGCAACAACTTTAGTCATATCCCTCCAGTGCTGGTCCTATTGTGCCCTGGGCTAGGAGAGCCGCCTACAGGGAGTCACCAGAGGCCACACACACAGCCCATTACAAGCAGCACTTGGCCTAAATCACGCGACTGGTAGCTCCTATGCCCAGCGGATGATTAAACAGGAAGTGAATGATGAAATAGAGCAACCATTTGAGGGAACCAGAGCAGGACGTGGGGACAAAGCTGTGCTCTGTAGCAATTCTGCGCGAGTCAGCCAGATGGTGAAACGGGAGCACAGAGGAAGCCAGCCTGGCTGCTCTGCCAGAGTACTCGGGTCTCCAAGGGTGAAGTATTTCCAAAGGCAGGGCGAGGCATTAGCCCTCTTCCACCTGAGCGTTGATCCTTCCCAGCTTGAGGAGCATAGCATCCCACCAGTCCTCGCAAGAGACCCTCCCCCATCCTAGATCGAACTCCGCATCGCTCCGCTTTGTAACAAGGGTGACCAGGCCAGTCAACCGCCTCCCTCACAGGGTCGGTCTGAGGCCAAAATGGAACCACATGAAGCCGCACTGGGTTCTTTGCAAGAAGAAACAAGAGTGGGATATACGCGTATTTGTAACAATAAGGAACAGTCTGCAAAACCACTTGTGGAATGTTACTAACATCAAAGTCCACATACCACACTCTTGTCTCTTAACCACTCACTTGGCCGACAAGGACTACCAGGAATTCTGAGTGAGTGAGCAAGGCCGACAGGAACAGCAGCAACATTTTTTAATAATAAGCAATCACCAAAGTAGCATTTCAAACCTTAAGTTTTATTAATGTAAAATAAGTTACAGTTACCAAAATATTAAGGAATTGCCACAAATTATAAATACAAAATGAAGTACTTGAAACACATTTCACAGAAATGCTTATTAAAAACAACCATCATTTAAAATGTGGTTTTTTTTTGGCAAGGAAACATTATCCAAGAGGATCTGTCTGCTCTCCTGATGTAAGTATTACTCACATGTGGGATTTCCAAAATCTGAGAGCTCACAGAATGTTTTGCAGATTCTTATCAACACAGCAAAAGAAAAGTGAATTAGTAAGGCAGAAACCAAGCTTGCTTGTCCAAAGGCTGCACGTTCACCGGTGTCAAGTATCTCTTTGAGTCCCTATATGCCGTTTGGCCAAACTAACTAGTCTCTTACTTCAGTGACATATCTGAATAACGAGAAATACAACCTGACCTGGTATAAAAATAAAGTTGCAATATAAAGGCCTTAATCACGAAGAACTGTATTAGGTGCCCACAGCCAAGTGACCATGCCAGTCCAACAACAGAACTGTTGTCGAGAGAGGCTCCTCCTTGGACAAATCATTTGTGCCTGCAAGCTGGGCTCAGATTAACCTGGCCCCACCAGGAGAATGCGGCAAAACAGGAAGTGGCGGCAGTGATCCTACCTGGGCAGAAATTAACTCTCACAATATAGATTTACTCCTTTAACTCTGGAGTGCCTCCCAGGTCACAGGGAGGCATTGGATGTCACAGAACCAGAGAGGAAGCATCATGGGGATGCCATCCAACAAAATGTAATTGTTCCCTCCACAGGCAGGAAAATATAAAATATGTTTAGCCCCCAAGACTGAAGAATGAAGGCTAAACACGCACATGAACAAAGACTGTAGAAAGCATTGTTTCCATCCTAACTCCTCCCATAACCATGAACAGAGGTTTTACAAAAACAGTTGCTTTAAGTAGAAAAAACAGATTTCAAAGAATGGCAAACCGTATATTCAGCTTCCTAACCATATTCATCCATTTCTGACATGACTGGTGGGAAGGCTCTTCCAGAAAGCGATTTCTCATTCTCTCCCCTTGTTTTTTAAAGGCAAACAAACAACAGAGAAGTTTGTTGTACCAAATGTATTGGTGTCGGGGTCAGAATCATGAGAAACACTCCACTTAGTAAGGCTATATAACGGAGCATGAAGTGTCATGTCTCTTCCCCTGCCTCCTGCTGTAACTCTCGCCTTCTGCTGCATTTCACAAGGCCTGAGAAGCACTGGACTACGACAGAACGGAGCTCTTTTGCAGTCAACCGTCTGCATTGGGCTCTGTGGGTTAAAGAGCAACAGCAAACTCCAAGAACTTCTAAAGGAGAAAAAAGCACGTCAGCCTCCATCATCTTCCACACGCTGCCGGGAACGAACACGTCACGTATAAGCCAAAGGCTGGGTTCATCGGCTCTTGTTGATTCAGACTTGCTCTGCTTTTTCTGATGCAGCAGGTCATACAAATACGTTGATTCAAGCCAACCCAGCTTTTCAGATGATGTAGCAAGTCATGAGTGCCAGGTCTTTTATTTCGGAGTTGTAGGCTGCCAAGGAGAAACAAAGAACCACTCGTGTAAACAAAGGGTGAGATTATCCCTCTGCACTTATAAGCATTTGAAGTATCAGTCCTCTGCCTTCTACCAATACCAGCCACGTTCTTTTATAGAATCTCATCCTTGCAGAAACTACACATTAAAGCTAGGAAGCATTTTACTTATACAACTGCGTTTGAGTACACCTACCCTCCCTTCACCCACACCCTGTCTGGAAAACAATGAAGTCCCGGGTCGACTCAAGGTCTGCACATACACGCTAAAATCAAGTACAGGATTCCCTTTTGCAAAACGTCTTTCCTTTCTTGGCCACCAGGGCCTCCCGCTGCATGTTCTCACAGAGGGACTGGCCAAAATCCCAAAGGAATGAGGCAAGCAAGGCTGTGACATCGCCCTTCGTACAATGGCTTCATTCTAACATGGCACCACTCTGCCAACTTGGACCGTATGCCTGCAAGGCCCTGCAGTTCCTTCTTTCTCTCACAGGTTTCGTGCCTCAATCCCACCAGCACAGAGCAGGCAAGCTCCGTGAACAGCAATGACCGAAGTGGGAAGATGAGGTATAAATCTGCTATTCATTGCACACTGGCTGTCTGCAAACTTAGCTGAGAAAAATCAAACCAGTATTTGATGGTGAACAGCTGGGGAAGGAACCAGAGCATGTGCACTCAGCTGGATGGATGTCTGCACATTTATTAAGATGAGCACTTTATATCAGGATGTGCCGGGTGTGCCCTTCTTGTTCTGCCGACATCTCAGTCGCCTCTGACCAGGCCACAGAAGAGGCCTTTTTATAGCAGCATCTGGACTGAAGAACTTTCCGGAAGAAAGTTAATCTTTTATCTTCCCTGACTGCTCAGTGTTGTCCAGAGCCCATTCAGAGGCCGGATGCAAAAGGACTAAGCAACACATGGCACCTGAGGTGAGGGGCAGCAGCCACAACTCTGCTCCAAAGCTTAAAAAAATAAACCATGTTATCATAAGCCAGCTGCAGCCACAAGGTCAAATAAACCTTAACAGTCATACCTTAACCAACCAGCAAAAATGTCCTGTATGTAAAAACATCAGTTCTAAAGCAGAAAAATTTTGACTTCTTGTAATACACGCCCCACCTCAGAGCGAATGATGACTATGCCTAGAAAATCAGCGTGGCTACAAAAGCAAAGGGTGCCTGCAGACTCATTAAGCAATTGCCCCACTTCGGTCCAGGAATGTTAATGGCTGCGTGTGCATCCTGCTGATGTCACCTGCTATTTGCACCGCTACTGTTTTCCCGGCTCTTCCCTTACCAGGAGGAAGAAAACTTGTTAGATGAGTACAAACAGCAGGCCATTTAGTACTGTGTTGAAAGACTTGCTTTAGCCTGGCCTGATCTGTACCGGGTTGTATTTGCTCTTGTTCGCCCCTCACCTATTTCTCCTGAATCAAGCCGGTATCGGCAAAAAAGCGATACGCCCCGACTGGCAGTGCTGCTCCATCCGGAGGCACCGCGAGGGAGCTTCGAGTACGCCCTGGCTGCACCAAAAGCTTGTGTGAGCCCCAGGTACCCGCTCGGCCACCTGCGCAAAGCGCTGCATCGCTGCAGCAGGCCCCTCTTCCACTTCCGACTGACAGGGCCGCTGCTCCCTTCCCGGACCACCAAGGCCGATGCCACATGGCGCCCCGTTCTGGCCACAGGAGCGAAGAAGGGTGCAGATGCAACGCACCTAACACAGACCCGAGTCAGGGAAGACCGCTCTCGCAGGGCTCTTGGCCAGCGTTCAGTCTGGTGGCCCCACTCCAGCTGTGCTGGAGTACAGCGCCCATCCTCCCCCGCCAACATGCGCCGAGCGACGATGGACTACAGCGCCCATCATGCCTCTGGGCCATGCCGGATGGGGCCGGGGCAGCCGCAGTGCTCGGCTGCGGGATGCCGCCATGCCCATCACCCCTTGGACACCAACAGCGGAAGAGCCCTCACGATTGACTGGCGACGGCCTCCGCCGGGCCGGCATGGAGCTGCTCCGGCCTCGCCCGCTCCGGCTCCGGCTCTGGCTCTGGCTCCGCGCATGCGCCTGGCGCCCGCCTCGCTTCAGCAGCCGCTTCAGCGCCCTCCCGGGCCGCCACGGCCCGGCGTCGTCGTCGTCGCCCTCGTCGCCGGCGGCCGCAGCCTCGCGGCCGGCCTCCTCCTGCCGGTGCTGCTGCCGCCGCCGCTCGAGGCGGACGACGCGCTGCCACAGCTCGGCGTCGATGGGCGGCAGGACGAGGCGGCGCCGGCCCGCCCCGCTGCCGCGCCGGACGCCGGCCACGAGGAAGTGGGCGCGCTCGCGCAGGGACGTGACGGCGCGGCAGTAGGGGCACGTGACCTCCTCCCACCAGCCCTCGCGCGCCAGCTGGCAGACGCAGGCGCTGCAGATCACGTGGCGGCAGCGCGAGGGCTTCCACGAGCCGTGCGCGCCCCCGAGGCGGCGCGGCGCCCGCCCGCAGCGGTCATAGGGCATGCAGCAGATGCCGCACTCCAGCTCCTCCTCCTCCTCCGCCGCCGCCGCCTGCGCTCCGGCGGCTGGCAGGCTCCCTCCGCGCTCCCCCACTGCCATGGCCGCTCTGCCCCGCATTCACTGCCGAAGAGCCGCCTGACACGAATGGGCCTCAACTGACCGGTTCCTCTCGCCTCTCCCTCTATATATAGACGCGCGGGCAGCGGGCGCGTGGCGGGATGCTTTCTTCGGCCACGCCCCTTTGCCGCGCAGCCAACGCGGAGCTGGAAGGGGCGGGGCCTCGAGTGCGGCACGAGCCTGACGGCCACGCCTCCTCGCACGCTTCGTTTGGGGGCGAACAAGGCGGGAAGAGAGCTCGAGGGGGCGGGGCTTTCCAGGCGGATTGGAGTTGAGGTGAGGGCGTGGTGACGTCAGACGCAGCTTTGAACCGCTTGGTCAGGTAGGCAGGCAGGCGTCGAACAGGTGAAGCAAGCGTGGCTTTACCTGTGTCATTTCTGCCTGGGCGATGGCACTGAAAGGCTCAAGGGGCAGCCTTAGTAGGGACGCTACATTGCAGCTGGACTAGAGGGAAGATGCCCGAGTTTAACTCTGTCTCAGTGATGGGGAGACCCTGGGCCACCAACTGCCAACCTGGCCTCCCTCACAGGGTCGTTGTGAGGTTGCTAAGTGTAGGGGGTGGGGTGAGGAGAACCGCAGTCCAGCTTTTGGTTCTCTTCACCCCATTCCCACTGCACGCAACTCCTGGGAGCAGGGGAAGATCAAAATTATTGGGCAATATTTCACCCTGTCATTCCATCAAGGGGGCCCGAAAGTGGGGGGCAACAGGTTGCGATACCACGAAGCACCCCTCAGCCCTGCTGTCTTTGGGCCCTCCCCATGAAAGGGGCCTTTTGGCCCTAATTAAGTATGTTCAGGACTCAGTGGTGCCATGAGGATGGCAAAGCCAGAGGGAAGTGGGAAGCATTTTATGATGGAAAATGCCCTTTTCCTCAAATACTGGACAGTTCCCCCACTGCTCCCGCTGCATCCTGCCCAAACAACACGACCTGGCTTTGGACCTCTTGTGAGGGAGGCCTTTTCCTGAAGTAGGTTTAACTCTTCCCTTGTGCCTTATTTATATTTTATATCTTATATGTATATAATGCATATTTATACTGTGTCTTATTTTCAAGAACTTTTTATTTAACCAATATTTTAAAGTTAATTAATTTGAATGGTTTATTTATTTATTTTATCGATTTATTTCAACTATATTATTATATACAGTCGTGGTATAGCCAATTTATTTATTTGTTTAGGATCGGTGGGTTTTAATGTTGTAAACCACCCAGAGAGCCCTCTGGGCTGTTGGAGTGGCATATAAATACAAATAATAATAAATAAATAATAATAATTAGGGAGGCCTGCAGGGAGAACAAAAAACTCGCCAGGGTTTATGAAAGGGACAGATAGCGACTCCAGCCTGGTTCCTTGAAGGTTAAAACCTTGGCCCGCTGGGAAGGATCTTCCCCCTGAGAGCTTGGCAGAGGCCGAGGTGAGAGTACAGAAGAACCCTCTGAAGTAATGGGAAAGTTTGGCGGTTGTTGGCTGCGAGTCCCGGAAATGTCACCCTGGCCTTCCAAAGCAGGCCCTGGACAAATAAGATTTACTGGAATGGCAAACGAGAATTGGATCTTTTGGTTTCGGCCCCTGGAAGCAGGCTGTTTGGTCCTTTTCCCTGCACTGGAGGGGATGTGAATGCAGGCTCAGTTGGCATTCCCGGGGGCCGGTTGAGGGGGGTCGGTATTTGGGGGCAAGTCATGTTATGAACCTGCTTGGCCTTTCCCAGGATGAGTCACCCTGTTTGCGTGCTTCTACGGGATCTTGTCCAGGGGAACTTTGTGAAGCGGTCAGGGATGTAGGAATTTGGCAGATCAGTTAGGAGGGCTTGCAATGCCAGCTACTCCCTGCCAAGGGATAGAGAAAGCGGAACTGGAAGTTTCTTCTCTGAAGCTAATTTTTTGCAGCTGTTTCCTGCTTGGGCAATACGTCAGCAGAGCCTTTGACCAGAAAATGCCCTTTTGGGTTTTACGCTCACCATACAATGCACGTACATAAGTGGCACACTCTTATAGGAAATGTCTCTACTCTTGACTTTGGGGTCAACCTCCTCTCACCCTTTGATTCCAGCCTGCCCTTTTGCCTTCGGTGCAAGCTCCTTGGTTTTACTGGAATATGCTGTCAAATATTCTTTGACATTTGGGGGCCCTGTGAGTGCCCCCCTGCTCAGCTCTTGCAAAATCAAGGCTGTAGCATCCTGGATGGGATGAATAGTTTGTCTCCCTCCTCTTCTGCCTTCAACTTTCCCAAGCATGATTTTTTTTTTTCCAGTGAGTCTTTCCTCCTCATTATGTGCCTGATGTACGACAGCGTCAATGCTGGCATTTTTGCTTCCAGGGCAATTTCTGGCTTGATTTATTTGATCTAAGGGCCACTTGTTCATCTTTCTGTCTTTGCAAGGTATTCACATGGCTCTTTCACACCCATGTATGGAGATTGAGAATATAGTCTGGATGATCTTGGCTTGAATCACTGGTTGAAGACTTCCAGTGTGTCGCTTTTGCATTCTTCAGGTGCCAGGAGGCAAACAGACTTAGCCTCGATCTGTTTATGTATTTATGACACTTCCCCATAACCCGAGGCCTCTCTGGGTGGCTCACAAAACAGTGACATACAGAATAAAATCAGCAATCACTTTTAATCACTAAAAAGAGTTTGGAATCAACAGTCCTTATTTTTATGTTGAGAGCCAGTGTGGTAGAGTAGTTGAGAGTGTGGATGGGGGCTCCCAGTGTTGTGGTGAGGGCAACTGAGAGGAGGAGGAGGAAGACTTTATAGAAACATAGAAACAGAGCGAGTCAGAAGGGGCCTCCCGGGCCATCTAGTCTGACCCCTGGCTTCAGCCGGCTCCACTCACGACATGCCCACCATGTGCATGTCACAAGCTGTGCATGTTTATAAGCTGCCTCAGGTTCCTTGCAGGAAAAAAAAGAAAGGGGGTATATACCTATATTTCATACATAAAATAAATGTTATCAGGTGCAAGAAAAAACAAATCCACATCTATGCATAGCTAATTCTTCTTGCCTTGCTTGTGGCTGTTTTGTTGCTGGTGCTTCTCTTGCAACAATGACCTTATGATCTAATCCACAGTCCGTTCCAGTTCAGTCACTCCATAATGACCAGGGTTGCTTCTTTCTGAGCTCCCCACTACAGTGTGTTAAAAGGGTGCCTCCTTTTTATTTCTCTTCACCAGGGCAGGTTGACTACCACAGCCCTTGCTGACCCGGCAGCATTATGAGATGCAATTCTTATTCAGGAATAAGAATGGGTAAAAGGAGATGGGTAAAGGGAGAGTAAGTACTATGAGTCAGAGGAAAGACTCTGGAAGAGTCAGATATTTTGGTTGTATAATGTTTTCTCTCTCTCGGAGTGCACAGCCTTTCTCCCCTTGACCACACTGAGACAGTGTGGTGTAGTGGTTAAGATTGTGGGACAGGGACTCGGTGCAATCTAGTCTATGGAATGCGCTCCCCAGAGAGGTCCGCCTGGCACCGTCATTATTTGTTTTTCGGCACCAGGCTAAGACCTTTTTATTTAAACAATATTTTAACTATGTTTAATATCATCTATAGGTTTTAACTTCCAGCCAAAATGAATCGGGGTTTTTAATTTGTGTAATTTGTATTTTTTGTATTTGTATTGGGCACTATGTTGTCTATTTATGTTTGTTTATGTAAGCCATCCTGAGGTGTTAAGCGATGGGATGGCATATTAAAAACTCCAAATAAATAAATACATAATAAATAAATAGTCCCCACTTGGCCAAGAAACTCACTGCGTGACTTTGAGCTTGTCACGGACTCTCAACCCAAATTACCTCACAGGGTTGTTGTTGTGAGGACAACACTGAGAGGAGGAGGCGATGTATGTAAACTGCCTTTAATTTCTTGGAAGGAAAAAGGTGCGATATCAATACAATAAATAAATGAATAAAAAGTTGGCTGGGGAACCATGTCTGGTTGCACACGTATTTAGAGACGCATGCGCACACACGCACAGTAAAGTTAGAGAGGAGGAAAGTTCATCTTCCTCTCCCATGGTAACCCCCCAACAGACCTCGCTGCTTCTGCAGAGCCATTAATGATATTTATTGATTTTTATTTTATTTTATTTAGCATTTTTGTATGCCGTCCCATTTGCATGAGCCTCGGGACGGCTTCCATACAATAAACAAACAACCATATAAATAGTGCACATTTGTACAACATATTTGTACAACAAATTTGCTGATTGAGTCTGATCCAGTATTCTTTAAAATTGCATCTGATACTGGACTAGTATTTATCAGCATGTTTGATTCTCCCTGTTTCGGGGTCAGTCAAGATGAATTGAAAATTTAGACAGCTCAGAGGATTAAGTTCAAGCCCAGTGCTGTTGTGAAAAAGCATTATACTTTGGAGTTTTGCATAGAAGCACTCAAGTTAAGTATCTTTATTTATTTTATGACAGTTTGGCCCAGTTGTTTTACATTTCTCTATCAAATCTGTATATGTATTTGCCAAATGAAAACTGAATCAGGATCAGAGGAAGGAGTGAAAATTGGCAGAAAAAATATCACTAATTTAACATATACAGAAGATACTCTATTACTGGCAGAAAGCAACAATGAATTAAAAAAAAAAAAACTCCTGATGGAAGGGCAAAAACAGGACCTGCAGCTGAGCATGAAGAAAGCAAATCTCGTGCCTACAGCAGAATTACGGAACTTCACTGTCAACAATGATGACTGGAATTGTGAAAGATTTTATTTACCTTGGCTCAGTCATCAGTTCAAAGGGAGGCTGCAGCCAAGAAATTTGAAGAGGGCTGAGACTGAAAGGGCAGCAATTAAGGAACTAGAAAAGTTCATGGAGTGTAAGGACGTTTCACTGGAGACCACGGCCAAGCTCATCCACACTATCGCATCCCCCATCGGTATGGATGGGTGTGAAAGCTGGACAGGGAAGGGAATGGATGCGCTCGAAACGGTGCTGGAGGAAAGCTTTGGGAGCGCCCTGGACCGACAGAAAGACAAACGGGGGTCCTGCGTCGAATCGAGGCAGAGCTTTCCCTGGAAGCAAACGGCGGCCGTCCTACTTTGGGCACATCAAGAGCAGGCTAAACTCCTAGGAGAAGACGATCGTGCCAGGGAAGGTCGAAGGCAGAAGAGGAGACAAACCAGCTAGGAGATGGATCGGCTCCGTGAAGGCAGCCCCGGCCTTGAATTACACGAGCTGAGCAGGGCTGCCCTGGAGAGCACGTCTCGGGGGGGGCGTTCATTCAGGGGGTCGCCTTAAGTTGGAGATGACTGGATGGCACATTGCAACAACAGCAACATCTGCCAAACAAGGATACTAGTCTGTACAAGTGGGTGCTCACACAGCTACCCTTCTGAAATCTGCGTTTCATGCTGTACAGAACAGCCTAGAAGCATACGAGGAGTGGCTCCATTCGTCCCCGTTTGGCACGCCCCTGGAGGCTGGTGTGCCATGACGGTGGATTAAGGCTCCCTGGATGTCTGTCTGTGCAGCAATAGGGAAGAGGTGGCGTCTCTCTAGAAAACAGGAAGCTGCCAAACCAGCGAGGGACCGAAGCTCATGCAGCTTTCCTTCTCTGCAGCTGGGATGATCACACAACTGGCTATCACAAAGGAACCTGGAAGAGCTGGGACTGGCCGAGTCTGACAAGACTGGTCTCCGTGTCAGACACCAGTGGGGACAAAACGAACAACGGATTCAGGGACAGATTTGTGGGGGGTCCAAGCTGCTGCTGCAAACTCAGAGGAGTAGCACTTTGCTGCATCGAAAGAATAGGGGAATGTCACTTTATAGGGACCGCAACAAAGGGAACCCTCTTGGCGGGGGGGGGGGGGACTTTGTATTCGGCCAAATTGATTTGGACAGACTCAAGACGTAACTGCATGAAAGTGGGGCTCCTTTGAAGCTGTCCAAACCTGAGCATTGCTAGTCTTCTGGAGTTCAGAGGAACCCAGAGACTGTATGCCTCCGAAAATTGGCGCATTCTCCCGCAAGAGTGTTTTGTGGTGATCACACACTGATTTTAGTGGCTCAGTCCTTACTGATGCGGTGCATGTATGAGAAAGTGTGTACACATGGGAAATATGGACTCCAGATGTGTAGTGTAGGGGCAGAAACAAAAGACACAATGCGGTTCATGCATTCTTGGAGCTGTAGGCCTTTTTCCTGTCCAAACAAAATCACATTGCACCCAAAATCTTGCATGGTGGACCAGTCCTATTCAGGGTATCAGCCTGCCTGGGACATCTCTTTATATTTGCATTTCCCAGCTTTGTACTTGCATTTTAAAAAAGAAATTCCACTCCACCACCCCCTGGCAACTCAGCCAATGACCTTGCAATCGGTGCCCAGAAATGATTCCTCCAGGAATCTGAAGTGTATCCCTGGGCCAGTGACGTGGGCCTCCTTGAGACTCGCACAGCTCGCCTTCCTTCCAGTGCTTGTCGTTGCTGTTCTCTCACCTCCTTGCACAATCCCGAGTTTTCTTTGGAGCTGGGCTAGCGAGGTTTCCTCCCTTGTTGACTTATCCCCAGCTGTGGCAGCTGTGGCGTGCTGGCATCCACTGGCTCATTTTGTTCATGCAAGGATGTGAAGAGGAAATTGGCAGCCGCGCAGGGAGAGGTTCTGAGGAGGACGGCTAGCAGGAACCGTCACCAGCAGAAAGCGCGTGAGTCAGCCCCTTTCTGAACAGTGAGAGTGGATTTATATATCCCGGGATAACGACTCTATGCCAGCCAGCCCGAAAGTTATAAGGGATATCATAACAGCAGAGCGCATCTCAAGTATTCGTGTGCATCACGTACATTTTAGATACAAAAGCCCCGTGAGGTTGGCCAGTGCTCTTGCCCTCTGACTGGCCACACGGGAAGCTCCTGCAAGGCCCTTGCTTTTGCCTGTCCTCATGCGAGAGACACCTGCAGACGTGGCTTCCAGGCTAGAGAAATGCAGTTCTTTTCCCTGGGAGCCTCACTGAAGACCCAGGCAACATTTTTCATCTTGTACCCCCCACACGAATGCTGGGGACGGGGCACATTAGACTTCAGTAAGAAAGCTGTCAAGAGTTAATGCCGTGAGACTTCCAGACTTCAGAATGGATTTCTTTAGGATCAGTTCCTTTTGTGCAGAACAGCTGCGGACTAAATTCCATCCACATAAGAAAGATCCACATCACGGAAAGGACCAGCGCTCCCCGCCAGCTAAACAGTTGCTTCGACCAGTTATTGAAATTCGGATATCAGTAAAAATGAGTTGGGGGCCTTTTCAGCCGATCAAAACTGTTCTTTAAGGTGCTCTCCTTGCATGGGTCTGTGCCCTTCATCTCTCGAGCCGATCAATCAGTTAGATTGCGCACCTAACGAAGCTGGCCCAATTAAAAAAAAAAACCCACTGTAGCTTTAACAGGAGCACATTCTGTGTTCGTGCTTTGCTTGGGGTGGTTCTGGCTTCTACCCGTCTTATTTCTAACCATTAATTGGAGGTGCTGCTGTTAGCTGCTTCTCCGTGACCAAACAAGCTTGATGACTCATGTTGCGGTTGTCACCAGAGGCTTGTGGGAAGATCTGGCCAGCCATGTTTTATTACTTGGCTTGGCCCGGAGAAATGAAAGCCAAGCAGGAAGGATGCAGGATGCTTTGTAGGCAAGGACTCTGCCCCTTCTCTGCAATGAGCGTGGCTGCAGGTATGAAAGCAGAGCGGGTCTCCTTTGGCCTGCGCTTGTAAGGGTGTTGTCCTGCCTGCGTCCCGTGGAGGACGGGACCTCTCCGTCAGTGCAGCCGCCCACACCGCCCCGCGAAAGGTCTTGTGACTGCCCCACAGTGAAACTTCTCGTGCTGAGTTCAGGCTTCTGACTTGTTAATCTCTTCACTGGTGACAAAGAAGATAATTGATATTTCCTCTTGAATAAGATAATTGTTTAGCTAAGAGGAAATGCCGAAGCGTGAAGGAATTATTGTAACATGATACACGTGCCCCAAGGCAAAATGGCACCTCCCAAGATCCGACCCACGGAACCCAAGGGCCTTCCAGTCCGGTGCGCCATGCACACAGCTGCCCACAGCATGCCTCCTCCTGCCCTAACCCCAACCCTCTATGCAGGCATGCCAGCCCGGTGAGACGGAGCCCACGGCCAGCACGGCCAGCAGCCACTGATTGCCTCCTCCACGAATCTCCAGTCCCCTTTTAAGGCCTTCCAGACCGGAGACCCTCATCACTTCCTGTGCCGGCAAATTCTATAGTTTAACTGCACGAAGGGCTTCTCATCTGTCCTAAATCTCCCATACAGCAGCCCCCCCCTCCGCCCCCAGGTTGGGAGCTGCTCCCACCCCTGATAATTTTTGCGGCCTTTCTCTGTACTGTCTCCAACCCAATAGTATCCTTTTTCAGGGAAGGTGACCAGAACCAAACACAATATTCCAAGTGCAGTTGCACCAGAAAGTGTACATTTCTAATGATGGCCAGCTCGCCGTTTGCCTGCCTCACAGCAGCTGAGGACTGAGCCGACAGTCTCACCCGGCTGTCACCAGATCACCAGATCCCTTTCTTGCTCCATCACTGCCAGCTCAGGTCCCATCAGCCTAGACTTGAAGCTGGGATTATGTGCCCCAACATGCGTTACTCTGCACTTGCTTACACCGAATGGCATTTTCCAAGTTGATGCCCTTTCTCCCGGTTTGGGGAGATCCTTTTGGATCTCCTCACGATCCCTTTTGCTTTTAGCCACTCTAAACAGCTGGGTGCCATCAGCAAACTTGACCACTTCACTACCCACTCCTAACATCTTATTTAAGTGTGTTGACCATGACTGAACACGACACTCTAATTGCAGGCATACCATCGACTTGTATAAGGGCACTATGACATTGGCCGTTTTAATTTTCAGTGCTTTCCGAATTATGCCCAAGAGGGTATTTGCCTCTTCCACAGCTGCCACTCACTGGGCATTGTCACATCAAGCTGCCCACCATAGCCCAAGGTCTCTTTCTCGGTCAGTCACTGCTCGCTCAGATCCCATCCACTTACGAGTATATTTGGAATGTTTTTACCCCAAGGCACATGACTTTGCCCTTGTCTATCTTGAGCCACATTTGCTATTTGGATGCCTATCTATCTATCTAGAAAACTTCTATTCGCCGAAGCCTCGGGGCGGCTCACAGCTAGGTTGGCTCTTTGGTGCTCCTTGCAACCCCTTCCTTGTTCAACCATCCCAAATAATTTGGGATCCTCTGTGCACCATGCCAGTGCTTTCTCCCGATTTCATAGAGTTGACGAATAAGTTGAAAAACAGACGTTGACATCCATGCTTTTTCATTCAGCCCACTTCTGGAACGCAGTTCCCAGCAGCATCTGAATTAAATACCAATTCAATGTTGCCCTTGGGCAGAACAGGGCTCCACACCACATTGCGGCCAATGATCGGACAAACTCGGGACAGCTTCCTGGGTCTCGCACATCAGGATTTTACAGCATGTATGTCAGGATCATGGCCGGTGCCTGCAAAGTTGTGAACGTGGCCTGCGTCACACAGGTTCGAGTGGCAGAATGGAGATTCTGGAGCAGGATAGGATCTTTCCGCAGGCAGAAAGGCCCTGGTTTGGTCCTGAGCATCTCCACCTTGAGGTCCTCAGGAAGCAGGTGAGGTGTGATCCCCCAGAGCCTTTTTCAGAGCACATCTGGCTGTCGCTGCATGTACTGCTACCTCAGCAACGGCTCTCGCATTAGGCGATACGTGTGTTTTGTGGAGTCTTGTGTGGGCACAGTTGCGTGAGACAACTGCAGTGGCTCAGTCTGAATTCATTTCCTTGGCGGTCTAGATCCCAGTGGGATTATTTGCATTAAACCGTGCTTTGTAAGTTCTAGTTTGAGTGGCTTCTGCTTAGCTTCTTTGACAAACTGGGAGTTTTTGAAGAAGAAATCATTCCAGCTCTTGTCTCTCTTAACACCACCTTAGCCCCGAGACTGGACAATGTCCTTTTTCCAGTGGCCAGAGCACCCCACGGCGAGGTACTGAGAGCTCTGCTCGGCGTCTTGCTGGCTGCATTGCCTCCTCAGAAATATACCGGAAATGGTCAATGAAGTATATTTCCCCGAAAAACTGCAGGCTTGTGCGTGATCAAGAGTCAATGCTCCTAAAAGCGATTGTGCTGTCACCGAGCCAGCCTGAAAGAGCCGTGACGGATCGCAACATGCCACATTCCACCCTTGCCAATGTTGTGGTGGCACTGTTCCTTTTTTTAGAAATGGAGGGGGTTTTATTTTTAACTTACTGATTTATATCGTATCCAGTTTGTATGAGTTTATCTTGCTCTATCCTTGGAGGTAGCCTAAAATTAAGTTTAAATAGGCAGAAGACGGATATGGCCAGCTCGTTTGAGTTGCATCTCTTCTGTCCCAGAGGAGGCAAGAAGGGACAAGCACAGAACCCCCTAAGAAAGAAACCCTTAATTAATCCCCCTTATTTGTACAGATTTGTGGAAAAGAACCGTCTTTCTGCCTGCAGAGATTGTTCCCCCTAGCACAGCTCAGCAGGAAGCGTCCCCCCAGGAAGGACCCCAAAGTAGCAAAAACACCACCCAACACCATCTCCATGTGGTTGGTCTTGTTTATTTCAGCATTGCAAATATCTTTTCCCCCCCACAAAAAAGGGGAAAAACTCCCCTTAAATATGCCCATTCTACGTATCTCCAGCATTCCGGTCTCTCTCTTCTTTCAGGCCGATCTCTGCAGGAGGTAGTGCTTGAACCAGAGGGGCGCTTGCTTTAAGTAGACCATCCTTTTTTGGGGGGGGTTGGGGTGCAGTGCGCAGGCCGGCAGTTCCTCCACTGCCCTCGAGAGGGCGCCATCCCCCCTTGGACTGCACTGCTCTTTTCTGCCTCCGGGGGCTTTCCTGTTCCTGAGGGTGCCCTGAGCCCCACCGGGAGAAGCCGTGCCCCCGTTTCCCTCGTGGGTGTGCCAGTCTCAAGCAGTGGCTGGACATGCTGTGCTAATCGCGGCAGAGAGAAAACCTCTGGGCCTAGTTGGAGGAGGGACCCCGGAATCCAGCCTGAGCTCTGCCAGTTCCACAAAGCAGACTGGTATACAGTGGGACACGTTTGGGCAGCAATAAAGGACTTCACCAACTCCCAACATGCTCCAGCCATGAGGCTTGCTGGGAGTTGTACGCTTTTTATTCCTGCCCGAAGATGTTTAAGATGGTGTAGTCAGCAAATCGGTTCCAGTTGTGCATTTAGGCAGGAAGGATCTTTTTTTAAAAAACGATTTATTCATCCTTTCAGATTCCCTGTGTAATTTTAAGATGATTCCTCCTGTGCTTTCCAGGGGGCACGGGATGCAAACGTAAACAGACTCATTTTAAAGACTGTACTGGGAATTCACAAAAAATTCCACCATTTCATGGACTGGGTGCCCCCTGCCTGCAACAGGAGGAAATTCCACAGGAGCAGCTTTCGGGGCCACAGAGGTCTCCATGTGGAAACAACTAAGCAAGCACCTGTTGGATTTCTGCTCAAATCTTTTGTGCCTATGGACCCAAAGAGGTAGCTACATTCTTGGCCGGTGGTGGCCAATTCCCATTGTAAACAAACAGGGCGGGGAGCATTGTACCCAAACTGCTTGCAAAAAACGGTAGAGTATTTCCCAGCATGCTCCAGCAGTAATGGCTGACTAGGGCATGCTGGGAGTTGTAGTCCAACACATCTAAAGAAATCAGGATGAGGGTTATTGTATAGGAAATCTGAAGAGGCAGCTCTGGTTGGAGAAGAGCTTGGATGATTTATTATTATTATTATTATTAAACTAAGAACTGGCACATGCTAGTTTCCTCTTCCCTCCCAATACCTTTTCCTTTTGTGTCACATCTTTTTAGATTTTTACACCTGAGTACAAGAACTGTTCTATTATTCAGCTCTCTTTTGGAGCCTTTTTTGGCTCAAGAGCGGGGTAAAAATGTTGCAAATACCTGAAAGAGGCATGCATACGCCAGGGAGAAGTTCCGCCTTGCAAACTCGCACCCACTCTGCATTTACCCCAAAGAGATCCCCTCCTGCAGAGACCCCGAAAAGCGACAGAAGTGCAACTTGAGCGTAAACCTTGCAACAGGCTCATCCTCTACCGGAAAAATACAGCCCCGTGCCGTTTTTGTGGCCAGTGCAAGGGGAGCAGGCGTACTTGCGGCCTGTCCTGGAAGCGCAGCAGATCCAAAGCGATGCGTTGTGCAAAAGGGAGGGCGGGCACCCAAGGGCAGGAACAGGGCAGTGCTGGCTCCCTTCCTGCTCCCGCCACTGCCCCCGGGTTACCCGTGACCTTCGGGGGCTTTTTATTATTGCTTCAAGAAGAGATGGCTCTTTCCCTGGATGAGGAAGGGCATGCTGTCAGAATGCCGCACCAAAGCAGAATTTTAAGCCAGCGTGGAGAGGGGGCCAGGGCCGCTGCCCGCGGCTGGTGGCACTGGCGCCTGTGGAGGGAATGAAGGAGAAAGCGAGCCACGGAGGGGAGCTGAGAGGAGGGGGGAAAGGTTTTCTGTCCCTGCCATCTGCCGGGGAGGAGCTGTTGCCGCTTGGCTTCCTTGCCCGTTCAGTGAGAGGGGAGAAAGGGTGACTGCTTCACACCAGCTCTGGTGCAAACAAAAGCAATGAATATTTAGGGGAAAGTAAACCCGAGAAAACTGTAAACCGTCATGAGCTTGTTAAGGAATAACGGTATAGAAAAGCTCTGAACGAATCAATCCACAAACCAATACAAAAACCCCCTTGCAAAGCCCACCTTCTCCAAATGCCGGACTGCAGTTGCCATAATCCTCACTCCGCAGGGCCAACCTGGGTGCGGATGATGGGAGTTGCGGGCCAACCTGTCTAAAGGCTGCCAAGTTAGGAAAGGCTGCTCCAAGCTTGCGAGAAGGACGCCGGCCATTCCTGCAAGGCAGGAATCCGCAAACCGGGGGCAACACATCCCATCCCATCCCAGCCTGTTCCTCAGCTGGCCTGACCCCAATATGCGGGGCCTAATCCAGGCATGGAGGCCTGCCCTCCCAGTTGTCAGAAGCAGTGCTTGGCCAAGTGAGGGGCAGACTTTGGCCGCCCCCCCCCGCCTCCCCTTAAACGTGTGTCTGGAATGGCCAATTTGCCCACCCAACCCTCATGTGCATAAAGGGGGGGGGTCCAATTTATTATTCTTGATATTATTTTGCTTGAGGGATGTGCATTTAGGGATGGATAAGAAAGTGGTGCTAAAGGGGTGATTTTATGGGGGGCGGGGTGGCTGATGGTGGAACAGGAGACCGGCAGAAGAGAGAAGGAAGCAAACCTTTCAGCCAAAGGGATTCTGGAAAAGTTAACCAAACGCAAGCCTAGCCTTCTTCCCCATGAGAAAAACAAATTCATAATCCATATTAGAGAAATGCCTGGCCTGAGAGAGCCATGACACCAATATGGATGTGGGAATGGTTGTATTTGGGGAAAGTGGGCCTGCCAGGGCTGTCCGTTGCCCTGGCCAGAAACAAGAACGTGCAGGGTCCCCCACCCCCGCCATGCCTCTCTCAGTGTGTGGGAAGCCCCCCCAGTCCTGCCTGAGGCCTTTTGCAAGGCTGGCAGGACATCTGATGCCTCCAGCATGAAATCCAACATGGCGCCCCTCCCGCGCACTGCCACGGGGCATCGCGGGATGGCGCCCGCACAGCTCCGCTGTGCCCCACCGAGAGAGGAGGAAGCACAAAGCCATCGGGGGGGATCGGGACTGGCGGCTGGAGCCATGCGTCGCACACAGGCTGGGCCCGCGCGTGGGTCGGGGGGTGGCTGTCCTCGTGCCCCAGCCGCGTGCCTGCTCTCTGGCTGCCCCGTTCCCGCGGCCGAGAGGGGGCCCTGCCCTGCTTCAAGAGGCGAGCGGGCGTGCGGATGGGGAAGGAGGCGAGCGGGCCTCACTCCCGGCCCCAGCAGGCGGTGGGGCCTCCCACCTGCCCGTCCCTTCGCGGCGCGGCGCATGCCGTGTGCCATCGGAGCAGCTGCTGCAGCCCGGGCGAGCACGGCCCCCGCCCGCCTCACCCACCACGGAAGCATACGGATATTTGGTTCATGCGCGAAGCGGCTCCGGCAGCGGCTGGCGGGAGGGCGAACGTGGGGGGCAGCAGGCGGGGACGGAGCCCCGCGGAGCAGCGAGACGAAATGCAGTCTGTTTGGGACACAGCGTGCACAGTCGGTCCCGGGCGCCACGTGTCCCTACGCCCGGGACTCCTTTTTGGTATTGGGCCTGTTCCCCAGCAGCGCGTCGATCTCCTGGGCCACCTGGGGTGTCAGCTGGGTGAGGACCTGCAAGGGGGAGAGAGCACATCCCCTCTGTGGGCCGGCCCCCCATCCTCCCGGGGCCACGTCACCCCTGCCCCGTCCCGGCCTCTCAGAAGCCCCTTCATCACGCACGTTCTGGGAGAAGCCAGTCCCGCCCAACTTCCCGCTGAGCTTCACGTGCTTCCCTCGGCTCTCTTGGCAGCCCCGGAGTCTCTGGTCCACAGAATCGCGATGCTGCCGCCATCCGTGGAGGCCGCCACGCCAAGCCCAGCCCAGAGCAGGGGCCGCGCCAGGCACCCCGCCCGACGGCTGCGCCGGCTCTGCCGGAAAGCCTCCGGCGACGGGAGGCCCGGCGGCTCTGCCCTGAGCGCTGGGAAGTCCCCCGATGCTCACCTAACGCCCCTGCCCAGCCCAGTGGGGTCTCCCCGGCCTCGGGCGGGAGCAGCAGCTCCTTCCCTATTCTGCAGGGCATGACCTGCCCCCCTCTCCTCTCGCTGGGCCTAAGCATGCCCACGTTGTTCCCCTCCGTCCCCGCAGGTCTTTGTTTCTAGGCCCCGATCCTCCTCGCTGCCCTTCCCCGGACTCCTTCCAGCTCATCTGAAACGTTACAGCTCACCGGGTGGGATCCAGAAGCGGCCGCAGGATCCGAGGTGAAGCCTGACCTGCCGAGCGGAGGGGGCTTTGGACAGGGTAGGTCTCTGGGAGCCAAAACCCGCAGCCCCCGTTTTGCAGCCGTGCCCTGCGGGTGGCTCATTCTCCGCTCGTGACTCCCCATCACCCCATGCCCCTTTTCACCCGCACCTGGCCAGCCCGGCAGCCACACCTGGCACCTGCGCAGCTGACCTCTCTTTCTGGCTGGAGAGCTATTGCCCTTGGGCTGGATTTCATTTTTTTCAGCTCCACTGTCTAACTTCACAACATTTTAAATTTGGTTTCTGTCTTCCAAGGCATCAGCCCCACCACCCAATTCTGAGCCATCTGCAAACTGCCACGTGTCCCCACATCATTCAAAAATCTTGCTCACCTGAATGGATCCCAAATTCTCAATGAGCTGCTCTGCGCTGGAGACGCCAAGGAGGACTGAGCTGACACCTTCCGAGCGCAGACACCATGCTTCAGGTGGGGAGCAGGAAGCGGAGGTGGAGAGAGCAGAAGGGATATGGGAGAATCGTGTTGGCCAGAAGCAAAATCCCAACATCTGTATAGTACCATGGCTTCTTTACATGAGCTCCTCCAGGACTGGCTCTATTTCCTTTTGATAATGAACCTGCTCTGATGCAAATAGGTCATTGGCCAAAGCATGGGGGAAACAAATTGCTTAGGACAATTAAAAACCTTTCTCAGACACAGACAAGTTCTTCGCTCTCATAATTCTTCAAGGGGGAATATTCTTAGAAGGTCTCGCACACCGCTAGCCACCCCAGGTCCTTCCTCCAACCAGCCTACACTTACTAATGTCCAGTTTGCGGCTGCCACTGCCCGACCGCACATCCGTATCTTCGGCCCAAGGACCTCGGTTCCCTTGACCAGGACTAGTGTAGTGCGCGACCTTCCACCTCTCGAGCGGCACACGGAACACAGCCAGACCCCCCAAAAGACCCCTTCTCAACACAGACACCCCCTTCCCCTTACCGATGGCCAGCTGGGCCACAGTGCATCCGAGGCGCTCCGCGATCGGATGGAGCTCCTTGACTTTCGCCTGTTGCTTCTTGCCCTCTTCGCTCTGCAGCTTCTCCTTCAGCCACTGGTAGCCCTGGCCGTGGGGGCGAGAGAGACGTGTGGGGAAGCCACATCGCGGGGCAAGCCGGGGCAAATATCAGCAGGCGGCTGGGAACGCGGAACAGTTCCGGGGAGCAGAGATCGCAGAAGGGCCCCTCCACAACAAGGCATTTTTGCTTGGGATGAGCCAGGGAGATGCTGGCTGGAGGGGTGCGAGGGGCGCCCCAGAGCGAACTTTCTAGTTTGGGGCACCTGGTCCTGGAACATGCAAAGTGGTAACCAGTGTGGCGTAGTGGTTAAGAGCATGGGACTGGGACTCAGGCGACCTGGGTTCGAGTCCCCGCTCAGCCACGGAGAGCCAACTGGGTGACTTTGGGCCAGTCACAGACTCTCAGCCCAGCCTACCTCACAGGGGTGTTGTTGGGGGGATGAGGAGGAGGAGGAGAATGATGTAAGCTGCCTTGAGCCCTTTGCAGGAAAAAGGCAGGATATAAATTGAAAAATAAATAAACTAAAATAAATAACCATGAGAAGAGAGCCATGAGGTGTGAGCAGGATGCGTCTCGCTTGCCACGATCTAAGCACAGCCAGCTCTGGAGCCATGATTATGGGATGGCGAGGGGTGCGGTTTTTCAGGCAGCCTGGAGTACCTGCTCCTTCAGGTGGGACCAGGGGGAAGGTTCAAGGTGAGCTTGCTGGTGGAAGGCCGGAAATCCAGCGCCCCGGTAGCTGTGGGATCGCTGTTCATTTACGGCAGCCTTAGCCAAGCAGGTGCCCCCTGGATGGCTGGGGAGCATGGGTGCTGCAGCCCAGCACCTCTGGAGGGTGCCTGCTTGGCAAAGGCTCATTTGAGGCACGTGTGTGAGGTTTCCCTCTTAGGGGCAGCTCGGGTGAGACGGGGCGAGCGGCGTCGCCGAAAGGCCGGGGGGGGAGCGTACCTTCATGGCAGCGCGACAGTTTTCGGGCACCCGCTCCTCGTACTTCCCCGTGATCAGGCCACATGCCAGTGGCGACCAGGTAATGGCTCCGACCCCTAAACAACAGGTGGACAAGGCAGGCAGGTGAGGAGAAGAAACTGACGCTGCTGTCCCCCGCCCCCACTCCAACACGGCCCCCTCTAGATGTCCTGGGCTACAGTGGCCAGGCTGGCTGGGGATGATGGGAGTTGTAATCCAGTGTCTGGACGGCGCCCTACTAGGGAAAGGTCGCTACGCACAGAATCCCCCATATAGACAGACGATCCACCGCCATCCTAACTCAGGGAGGCTCAAAAACTCCCTGGTTTAGGGTTTGTCTTGGCTGTTCAAGGACCCAGTTCGGGGCAGCTGTCCGTGCCGCAAGGTGCCGCGTGCTCAGACATCCTCTGGGGGGCCTTTTGGCTGCCTTTTACAATCAGCTTGACCTACTTCACAGGGTTGTGGTGATCATAAAATGGGGGTGGGGGTGGGGGACAGAGGGCCAACCCCAGCTCTGCAGAGGAGAAGCGGTACAGAAGCGTGATAAGACCGATCTGTTTCACCCACCCCATACATTGCTCCCCAGGGGCGTCCCATACAGCGTCGTAGAATCATAGGATACTAGCGCTGGAAGGGGCCATGAAGGCCATCAAGTCCACCCCCTGCTGTCGCAGGACACCGAGTCACACCATCCCACTCAGAGGGCTGACCAGGTTCTCCTTGAACGCCTCCAGTGTGGGAGAGCCCCCCACCTCTCCAGGCGGCTGGACCCACTGTCGTATTGCTCTGACAGTGAGGCAGCTTTCCCTGATGCCCAGCCTGAATCTGGGTTGTCGTAACTTGAATTGATTATTCCGCGTCCTGCCCTCTGGCAGCAGCAAGAAGAGATCTTGACCTTGCTCTCTGTGGCAGCCTTGGAGGTCCTTCTAGAGGGGTACCGTGTCCCCCCTCAGCCTTCTCTCCTCAAGGCCGAACATGCCCAGTTTTCTCCGTCTCTCCTCACAGGGCAGTGCTTCCAAACCCCACCGAGAGCCAAGCCCGGCTGGGGATCCATGCTCACTCCGTGCATCTCCCGTCCATGTTCTCCTCCTCCTAGAGGGCTGCCTATCAGCCCGCCCCAACCTGCAGCCTGCCAGGTGCCTTGTGACCACACCTCCCAGCATCCCCCAGTCAGGGGGCCCTGATCCCTCTGCGCTCGTACCGATCTTGTGGTAGAGTTCTGGCAGCTGCGTCTCCACCTTCTCCCGCTGGAACATGTGGTACTCTGCCTGTTCGCACACGGGAGGAATCAGGTTGAACTGCCGGGCCACCGAGTAAGCCTCCTGGGTCGAGGGGAGGAGACAGAAACGGAGAGCGTTCAGGCGACGGAGGGAGCCGCGCGGGGCTCCACGCGCCTGGGACGGGCTGCCCTGAAGCTCACCATAATCTCCATCGCGCTCCAGCGGGAGGTGCCCCAATACATGGCCATGCCCTGGTTGATCACGTACGTCATGGCGCGCACGATCTCTGCGGGCGAGAAGGGGACAGTGAGCGACGAAGGAGCAGAGATCTTTTCCTGCCCTCGAGAGCCTCGCCTCTCGCCCTCGGAGCCATCGCAACAGGGAGGAGAGGCAGCTGATCACTGCCCAGACATCTCTTTCGGACGCTGAACCCTGATCAGGCCTGGATCCCCACCGAGGAGGAGGAGGTGGGAGTTACACTCCAAGGATTGCTCCAGAGCTGCATCATGCGCACCAGAAGTGCCACCAGTGGTCGCTGCAGCTGGCTGCGTGGAAGGAGATGAGAGGCAGAGCAGAAACACGCCTTACTAAAGGGGATTTTTCCTCTGCCCTCCTCATCCCTTTTTCTTCATGCATTGTGTAATTTTCTGTTGCAAGCTGGGACTGTCTTGCTTAGCTTAAATTTAAGCCAGCCCAAGAGCTGTTCTTTGGCTGAGGAGCGGCACAGTCATGCCGGAGTCAGACGATACAGGTTTCTACAAGAAACGGCTAGTCCGACAGGGACCGACCCCACTATCCTCCCTTTCCTTTATACAAAGGTTGTGCTGGGTGGCCCACTGAGGGAGCGCCATGCCCCTGGGACTCCAACTGTCCACCACCCTGAAAGAAAGGCGCAGGGGCCCTGAACAAACTGGCTTTGGCCTGCTTGACGGTCTCTGCTCCCCTGCCCATACACCTCCCCCCCACCATATGGGTGTCCTCAGGGGGACATGCCCCTTGGTGACAACACAGACAAGACCCTGCAGCATTTGTAAGTTAGCATGGGCATATTTGTGCCTTTTAAACAGCGCTAAAAGTCTTCGAAGAGGGAGAGGAACTAGAGATCAAACTGCCAACATACGCTGGATCATGGAGAAAGCTAGGGAGTTCCAGAAAAACATCTATTTCTGCTTCATTGACTACGCTAAAGCCTTTGATTGTGTGGATCACAACAAATTGTGGCAAGTTCTTAAAGAGATGGGAGTACCTGACCATCTTATTTGTCTCTTGAGAAACCTATATGCAGGTCAAGAAGCAACAGTGAGAACTGGGCACGAAACCACTGATTGGTGCAAAATTGAGAAAGGAGTTCGGCAAGGCTGTATACTGTCGCCCTGCCTATTTAACTTATATGCAGAGCACATCATGAGAAAGGCGGGGCTGGATGAATCCCCAGTTGGAATTAAGATTGCTGGGAGACATATCAACAACCTCAGATATGCAGATGATACCACTCTCATGGCAGAAAGTGAAGAGGAACTAAAGAGCCTCTTGATGCGGGTGAAGGGGGAGAGCGCAAAAGTTGGCTTGAAACTCAACATTAAGAAAACTAAGATCATGGCATCCGGTCCTCTCACTTCCTGGCAAATAGATGGGGAAGAAATGGAAGTAGTGACAAATTTTATTTTCCTGGGCTCCAATATCACTGCAGACGGGGACTGCAGCCAAGAAATTAAAAGACGCTTGCTCCTGGGGAGGAAAGCTATGGCAAATCTAGACAGCATACTAAAAAGCAGAGACATCACCCTTCCGACAAAAGTGCGTATAGTCAAGGCTATGGTTTTCCCAGTTGCAATGTATGGCTATGAAAGCTGGACCATAAGGAAGGCTAAGCGCCGAAGGATTGAGGCCTTTGAACTGTGGTGCTGGAGGAGACTCCTGCAAGTCCCTTGGACTCCCTTGGAAGGTGATCCAACCGGTCAGTCCTAGAGGAGATCAACCCCGACTGCTCTTTAGAAGGCCAGATCCTGAAGATGAAACTCAAATACTTTGGCCACCTAATGAGAAGGAAGGACTCCCTGGAGGAGAGCCTGATGCTGGGAAGGATTGAGGACAAAAGAAGGAGGGGACGGCAGAGGATGGGGTGGCTGGATGGGGTCACTGAGGTGGTTGGTGTGAGCTTAGGTGGGCTCCGGGGGATGGTGGAGGGCAGGGGGGCCTGGAGGAGTGTTGTCCATGGGGTCGCCATGGGTCGGACATGACTTCGCAACTAACAACAACAAGTCTTCCAGGCATTTGCTTTCTCTAAAAAACCTCAAGGGACCCACAGCAGGGGCTAGCAAGATCAAAGCAATCTCAACAAGGTGGAAACCATGCCGTTGGAGGGGGCCGAGCCCCCCACAACCGTGGAACCTGGGCTTAAGGCCCCCGGGGAGGGAAGGCCCCCTCCTCCAGGTCACTGGCTCAGTGCGCCAGCCGCTCTCATCCACCAATAATATTTCTGGGGTAGCTGGAGTTTTCCCTTCTTAACTGTTTTTGTCGATCGTTCTCCTTCGTTCAAAGCCAAGAAATGGATCTGGCCAGGTCTGAATGAAGCACTTCTCAAAAGCAGCTTCCGAACACGTCAACCTTTACGTCACGTCGCCTTCCCCGCATTGCAAAGCACCTTCCACTGGCAGTTTAAAGGACTTTGGGAAAAATGTGTGTGTACTGGAACTGCAGGCCCTGCTCCATCAGCACCTGCCACAGCACCCTGGAATTCCCGCTTTTTTCCAGACTCTGCGCCTGAGCCTTCAACTGGGGCGCGATTTGCAGGATCCAGGCAGCCATCTGCAGGTTTTAATTGTGCAGCCAGGGTGTTTCCGGATTGTAATTGTATTTTGTACCATGTTTGTTTGTTTATGCGAGCCGTCCCGAGGCGATAAGCGAAGGGACGGCATACAAAAACTCTAAATAAAGAAAGATAAATAAATAAACAACATGGCTGTCCATGTTATTTTGCTTCAGGATGGTGTGCACACATGGGGTTGCTGTTACAGGCAGAAGAGCAGCCAGGATGGCTTGTTCTGGTCAGGTGGCAGCCCTAAATTTAAAAGTTATTTTAACTGTTAATTTATTATTATTGCATTTATAGATTTTAATATATATAGCTGAGATGGTACCTGTTTTTGAATTTATTTTATTTTTTATGAATGTTGTGAGCCGCCCCGAGGCTTTGTTGCGATGGGGGCGGCATAGAAATGCTTTAAACAAACAAACAAATAAATAAATAAATGCACCCTGGCTTTCCACACCTCGCCCACCCTGCCCCACACGTGTAGGATCCACAGCGGGGCCCCTACAGGGAAGCCTGGGACACTCAGAGGGACACGGGGGGGGGGGGATTTAGGGGCCAAAGGACATTGTCACCTGGCAGTAACCCCCACTGAATGCAGTGGGGGTTACTTCTGAGTACACACATATGGGGCTGCACTTTCCGTCAGTGACACAGAAGGAAAGAATTATGGGATGTGGTAAGGATTTACAAGGATCGCTGCAAAGGACCACTGCGATGGGAGGAAATTATGGGATTCGGAAGGGGAGGGGAGGGGCTCAGCATGCCTCTCAAGAGCGTGCGTGTCTTAGGACCTCCACAGGGCTTTGCTTTCTGCTCCCGAGACGTCTGGAGACACTCAACCATTGCGGCGTTAGGCCTGCCTAACCTGGCTCCCCCAGACTACAACACCCATCATTCCCAGAGGGCATCAGGCAGGGAAGGGCTGCCTTCGCCAGAGCTCAAAATATCCCTGAGACAGCAGTGTTTGCAGGGCGGGAAGGAAAGTTTCTCCATCTGCTGAAAAGCCCTACCCAGCATCCTCCAGCCATGGAATGCTGGGAGTTGTAGTTTGGCACATCTGGAGGGCATCCAGTGGCCAAAGGCTGACTTGACCCCTTCAGATCCTGCAACAATTCCCACTGTCTGGACTGTTCTCCACTAAAGTTTTACTTGGGAAAAAAGGGCTGCCACCTTTCTGACCACCAAGCCCCATACGAGCAGCAGGGCAGGCAGAAATCCTACAGGTAAATCTCCCTTACACAGAAAATGCCAGGAAAATCTTCATAAAGCCACCCACCCATCCTGATCCTTCCAAAGGGAACTGAGCACCTGTCCACAGCTCAGCCTCAACTCTTAGTGTGCATAGAGACATCTTGGGTTGCTTGACCCTCCGTTCTAAACCCCTGAGAGGTATGACGCTCCAGGTCTCGTGGGCAGAGGATTGGGGGGGGGAGCAAATGAGGGGGTGGATTTGGAGCTTGCGGGGGGCAGGGGGAATCTGCAATACCTTCCAGCAAGAGCAATCGGAAATTCGGGTCACATTCTGCAGGAGGGGAAGGAGAGAACCCGTGAGCCGAGGCAGGAATTTGGGAGAAGAGTCCTGGACTGCAAATACGAGCCCATCTGCCACAGCCCCCCTTGGCCAAGGCGCAGCCTCTTGCAGCCTTGGCCCACCCCCCGCCCCGGCACCCGAAAAGCGGGGCTCATGGGGGCTGTCCCCAGAGGATGCCGTGATGGCAGCGCTACAATCAGGAACGTCGCACATCCAAGGAATGGTGGACCCCTGGATGTTCGGAGGGCCGGGACCTTTCTCATCCGGCCGGGCTGCAGGGCCTTCAGAGTGAGGAGGGGGGACGGTTGCTTCCCCCAAAGCGGCGAGGGGAAGCTGGGGGGCAGCGGGGCCTGGAAGGACCCACTCACCTTCCATGGGGCTGTTGGCATCCATCCGGTTGGCAAACACAATATCGACGTAGTCCAGTTGTAGGCGCTGGAGGGAGCCCTTAAGCCCTGAAAAAGGGGAGGGGAGGGGAAGGGAAAAGATGCGTGTGTGTCGTGGGGAGAAAGCGCTGCCATGAGCGGCCCCATAAGTTCGACCACGCACAGAAAAGCACCCAGAAGAGCCTTCCCCACCCTGGTGCAATGGGATTCACGGCAGCTTCTGACATTAAAAACGACAACAGATAAAACATGAAAAGAAACGTACCAAAGCTTAAAATATAATGCCATCAGCCAGAGTATACGGAAGGCCGAAATTAAAACAATGAACATTGTATTGACCATGATCCCAAAGTCTCAGCTCCCCCACCCTCCGAATAGCGGGAGGCCAGGCCTGGGTCTATGGGGCTCCAGCCCCAAAGCTTGTCCTCCACGCCTGAGGTGTTGGTGCCAGTGGACATCCCCCCCACCTCCCCACAGCTTAATTGTTATGCAAGGGGGCAATTGGCAAGGGAGACTGCAGCTGGGGAGAGAAGGGTTAATTCTCCCCACCCACATGCTGCAGCATCCCACCCCCCAAAAAACCCCCCATCTCCTGTGGGGCTATGAAGCTTAGGAAACCCCTTGGTTTGGGGTGGATCCGGGGCTGTGTGCAACCGAACGGAAGAATCATTTGGATGAGCCGTGAACTGTGAAATCGTAAATGCATCGTGGCCACGATTTCTAAATGTGCGCAGAGGGATTCAGATCAGCATCAGCAGCGTTTACGGAGATATGTATACTCTGGGGCTGACCCTGAATCTTTTAACGGCTTGGCAGGGCCACTGCCCCCGAACCTTCCTTTGCCACCCCACTGGTAATTCCCCGGCCTTCTGAAATCGTGAGCTCTCCAGACACGGATCTCGGCAGCTTTTCCCAGCAGCCACCCCCACGACCACATCACTCTCAGTCTGCACTGACCCCCCCTTGCAAGCACCCCGTTTTCTGCTCTCCCACCCTTACCCTCAATTATGTGTTTCCGGGATAAGCCTCTTTCGGTTTCAGCCCTGTGAGGGAAGAACAAGAAGAGAGACGGGGACGTTACGAGGATCGGCCGTTTGCACCCCACACACATTCCCACAACACCCCAAATGGCAGAGGGGCCACTCTGCTCCCTGTGTCAGGATGACTCCCTTTCACTAGCACAATCCAGTTCCATGTTCCCCTCCATCCCAGGTGGATATGGGTGGCCACTGAACCCAAATGGAGATGAAGCCTAAGAGCGTCAGAGAAGTCTGGCCGGCAAAGTCCCAAGAGCTGCCCTTGGCGGTACACTGCCTCTAATCCACTTTCCTAGCCTCCCTGAAATCACGGGGATAAGAGGCAGTCTGTTGTTTAAAAATCCAATCGCAGATAATTTAAGATAATTTTTTAAGTAGTGTAATTATTGTTCTTTTTTAATGTATTTATTTCTTGTTGTTCGCCGCCCCAAGGCTTTTTTGCAAGGGGGCAGCATATAAATTTGGAAATAAATAAATAAATAAAATAATCAAATGATGCCCGGTAGGCGCCGATAGGCCCCTTCCCTTTCCAACAGTCTAATCCCCAAAATTAGTTCAGCTTCACATAAAGGCCACCCCTTTCTTTTCTTTTCTTTTCTTTTCTTTTCTTTTCTTTTCTTTTCTTTTCTTTTCCTTTCCAAACTCTGGGCTCAGCTCTTGAATGTGTCGTGCTCTAATCAGTGCAAGAGCACCCCTGTTCCCGTGCAGAGAGCATTCCCCTTGCCACCAACTACTCACAAACTAAGTTCCCAACACGTATAGTTCAAAGCTCCCGCAGCAAGCGGCTTCCCCATCATTTCTCTGCTTCCTCGGGGTACTTACTGTCCTCCCCAGTAAATTTTCGTGGTCACGACGTAGCTGGAACGCCTGAGAAACAGAGACGGAGGGGAGACAGAGCGTGGCAAGTCGCGCAGCCGAAGATGACAGAGAAAAGGGTAGGGACTGAACCCCACTCGGGGCGTGTGGGAGCTTACCTCCATGCTTTGGTCTTCAGGATATTTCCCAAGGTTTTTTCTGCTCTGAAGAAGAAAAACGACAAGCATTAAGCCGAAGTCAGCTCTATTGACTTTATTATTGAAGGAGAAGGAAGATATTGATTTCTATCAAACATGGAACTTTCTTTTATTATTGGCTAGAGAAACGGGACTTCGCATAGATTTAAATATGTTTTTAAAGCTTTCATAAATGGAGAAAGAAGGGTGTGGGGGTTGACCCAGCGGGTTCGATGTTTTTGATGGTGGATGTTGTTTGTAGTTTTCTTTTTGTTTTTTTAGGATTATAATTTCAAATAAAACTTTTTCTTTTTTTTTTTAAATCGGAAGTCAGCTCTGATGGATTCATCGGTGATGACTCCAGATCTGTGGCTGTGGGGCTGAGATCAAGCAAAAATGTCAAATGGGATGAATACCCCCACTGCAAAATAGAAAGAAAGGGACAGATAGAAAGGTTTTAAATGTTCTATTGTATTTTAATATGTTGTGAGCCGCCCCGAGGCTTTGTTGTGATGGGGCGGCATAGAAATGTTTTAATTAATAAATAAATAAATAAATAAATAAAATCGCTTCCAACAGGCACCCAAAGCGAGCAAGTGCTCCTTGCCTTGTGGGGTGCAAAGATTTTGCCTTATCTTCTAGCAAGGAAGACCACACACAACTGACTGGGAACAGGATTCGGCTCCGTCAATGTCAAACGGAACTTTTTGACTTGGCTTGTGATACCGATACCCGGCCTCGACACTGGCTGGTTTTGCCGTCGTTTTCACCCTTCTGTCTTTTACCGGGAGAACATTTTGATCTGTTCCTGACCTGGAAACTCGCCTTTCTCTGGCAAAAGAACTCGAGTGTGAAATTTCTGAATGAGATGGGTGCTGCTTTTTGTCCAGGACGCAACAGAGAGCAAAATTTTCCCTCCTACGACAGGTATTAAATTAACACAGCCAAGCCCGGCAGCTAATTATCACCCGCTCTGGCGTTGCTGCACGATCACGGCGTTTCTCTCGTCCGCATCTGAGCTTTGGAGAGAAATGCCACATTTCTCGCTTTTCCTGGCTATTTGGCCCCGATCTTCTCTTCTCCAGCCCCGTTCTGCACCCACGCGCTCCTGCCAGGTGGGGTTAACACCCCACGGATCTGATGAAGCGGCCCCTCTTCCCCACAAGAAATCTGCTCCCCTGTGTTTTTCCCACTTTGGACGAATGCAGTTAGCGCTCCAACCCGCAATGCGGAACAACTCCCCGGTCCACATCCGAGGAAGGCAGCGTGCGGTCCCCGGGGGATTGGGGTATTTTGCACCCCGACCTGCTACCCTGTCTCGGCCCCCTCGGGGGGTCTCTCTGCCGTGGCTTGAGGGTCGCTATCACACGGCATCCTAGATCGGCAGAAGCCCCGTATCTGGCAGGCACGCAGCTCCGCACACCAGCCGGCCTGCGCTCC
>JAIXND010000857.1:636332-696402 GCA_023646645.1 Varanus salvator macromaculatus | reverse complement strand
CCCAGCCGGGCTCAAAGCCCAGGAGAAAGCGCATGCAGTAGTGAAGACGAGAGGGGCTTTGTGCATGGGAAAAGTGCAGGTATCCAAGGTTAGGAAGGGAGGGCAACAGTGACACCTGTAAGAGCTCTTGATGGGGATCAGCTGTTGGGGAAGATGGGTTGGTGGGGCAGCTCTTCTGCCCCACAGGCCGGGGTCCATGCCAGAGGGCTGCGTTCCAGGGGAAAGCAGGACCCAAGATAAATGGAGCAGGGCAGAGATGGGCAGAGTTTCGCGTCAATTTCCTTTTCCTAGTAACTAAGCCTTAGAAGAATTTCAGCCTTTTTAGGACGGGAGGAAGCTGAGCAAAAGCTGGGAAGCCACTGATCAGCCGTTGGGGGACAGAAGCGTGGCCCGCCTGGGGAATCCCTCATTTGGCCCCGGACTGAGGTTTTCGTACCCTGATACAGTGGGAGAGTGGGGACAGAAGTCAGCTTCTGCATCCCCACGTAGTCCAGGCAGCCCTGTTCTGCCAGCTGTACGACAGGCGGAATTCAACAGGTGCAGCCTCCACCCAGCAAGGAGATGCGGTGAAGAGAGGCGCTGCACCTGTTGAATTTCTCCTCCACCTGCTCCTGCACCCCTTTCTAGGAATGGAGTTGCGGATGCAATAGGGGGACATACTTGCCAGAAGCGTAGACCTCGGCCGTGTCGAAGAGGTTGACCCCGTTCTCGTACGCGATGGTGAGCACGTTCTCCGCCGTCTGGGTGGGGAGAGAGCACAGGCCGTTCAGGGGCTGTGGGGGGGGGGTTGCTCACCTTCCCTCTGTCCTCACCGGGAGCCACATGCAGGGAAACGAAGCAAGAGCAGCTTTTCCTTGCCCAGAGACAGGAAGAGCTCCACCCTCTTCGCTTCTGGAATCCACATCTCTGCTCTGACTCCGGTTTCCCGGTTCGTTCCCCAAGAGGAATCTGTGCCTTGGTGAGGTACCGTTTCGGCACCGAATTTGTGGGTTACTTGTGGCACCGCCATTCTCCATCGTTGGTTCAGTTTTGCATACCACTGGTCCCCAACAGCCTTCTACAACTTCATGCCTTCCAGATGTACATCAACTCCCATCATCCTCAGCCAGGATGTCCAGAGGTCAGGGATGCTGGGAGTTGTGGCCCAAAACATCAGGAGGGCACCAGGCTGGGGAAGGCTCGCTTATATGGAGACGGAATGCCTTCCGTCTTCACAACAACCCTGCGAGGTAGGCAAGCCCGCGGCTGCCCCAGGTGAACTTCACGGCTGAGCTCTCCCGTGGCCCCGCCTGACACTCGACCCCAGCGCCGCACGGACACCTCGTCCCTCTTGGTGTGGCACACACTATGTGGATGTCACGCATGAGATGGGGCTAAGACCCCTGCCAGCCCCTGATACAGACTCCGAGGGCTTGCGTGGGCTGTGGCCCCGCTCCAGGCGCCCAGGGTAGAGGGGCCTGAGCTTAGAGTTCACCCCACAATGAAACCCCCGGGGCTCGAGGGGGCAAGAGGGCCGGGGGCACATACACGGACGCGGCATTTGGAGACCAGAGGGGCCTTCGGCGAGGAAGAGGGAGCGGTGGGGCTGGCACCTACCTCGTCTGTGATTTGGGAGCCAAACGTCACCCAGGTACCTGCGGGGGAGAAAGCACACCTTGAGACGAGGCCATGGCGATGCGCTTGGCCGAGCGGCGCTCCAGGGTCACCGGGATGGGCCCCATCCCGACTGGGGCAGCTCCCGGGCATGTGCAAAATGCCCTTCCTGCAATGCCAGTACCCCCTTGATGCCCCGCCTTCCTCCCGCCGGCCCCACGTGGCTTTTCTCCTGGAGACTCACCGAGGCCAAGGCACGAAACGCGGAGTCCCGATTTGCCGAGATTCCTGAGGAGGGAGACAAGGCAAGAGGCAACACCGGATTGCATTGGTGCAGGGCCCCCTGAACGCCCGGGCCCGAGGGCCACTTGCCCGTGGGCCCCAGCCTAATCCGTGTATGTTAACCCTTGGAAAATGGGAAAACTTCCAAAATTAACAGTCGTCGTAGTTGTCGTAGGGGCCCCAGGACACTGCTTTGCCCGGGCCCATCATGCTGTTAAGACGGCCCTGCAGCGGGGGGCACTCCAGAATCTCGGGGAGTCGCAGCCACCAAGACCCGAGGGCCGCGGCCCTCCGAGACCCAAGTCTGCACTCCGCCACACGCCGCTGGGTGCGGGAAACAGCAGGGGGTGCGGTCCTTCCCCCGGAGGCCTTTGCCTCGGCGGCCGGCAGGCAGTCCTGCAGGGGTGCAGACCCCCCGCCTGCCTGCGGGCCGGAGACCCTCCCGGGCCGCATCCAGGGGTGGGCGGGGCCAAGGCAAAGGGGTGGAGCCGGAGCAGCAGCAGTGCCGGCGTGCTGTGGCTTCCGGAGGCGATTCGCGGCATGCTTCGGCGGTGGCGCCGGCTGAGGCATGTGGGACGCGGCTTTTTCCTGCCCCCACTCGCCTCGGACCGCACCCTGCATCTCGAGACGGAGCCCTGGGAAGGACATGCCAGGCTTTTGGGTTGGGGAAGGCAGGGCTGGAGCCAGAAGCCAGCACAGGCCTGGTGGGGCTGGAGGACAGGAGCAGCTCCCCAGAGGGGAAGATTTGGGCCCCAGGATGGCGGATGGGGCCTCTGGGGCGTTGCAGCAGAGCCGGGAGCCTCTGCCATTCAGACAAGAAAAGGGCTCCATTTTATGCTATGCCGCAGACACAGAGCTGGAGCACGGAGCGAGCTGAGCCGCGCTTCCCCGGAGGCCTTGTCCTGCAACCTCGGGTGCTTGGATTCTGCGTGCTCAAGCCACCAGCCGGCTTGCACTGGCCACAGGGAAGGCCCACGCTTGGGCCACAGCGGCCGCGCATGGAGCCACCACTTCTGGAGTTACCACGAATGCCCCACCGAACCTGTCTGGGGGTTTGCACCCGCGCACCGAGTCAACGGAGCCAGGACTTCTGGGTCCTCTCTTGGACACTCGCCCTTCCCACACAACTGGGGCGCCCCTAGAGGCGTCCATCTCCCTCCCTCCCGGGGCCTCGCTCCCCCCCCACCCCCCATGCTCATTAGCGCTGCCGTCCACCCAGCGCGTGGCTCGCGGTTTCATTAGCGAGAGCGGCCTGCGCTGTGAGCAGGATGGAGATAAAAATAGAAGGAAGGCAGAGCTCAGGGCTCCCGAAACGGGGTCAGAGCTGCCGATGACGGGGAACTTCTGCAACTGAGATAATGGGGCGAGGAATATGGGGGGGGGGCTTTGGAGCAAAGCAGCGGGGCGGCTGGGAGAGAGAGGAGGAGAGCCATCTCTGAAGCGGCGTCTTTCCGCCACCACTGCGGCCGTTCTGGGGCGGAACCGAAAGCCCCCTAGCCACTTCCTTGCAGAAGCATCCACGGCAGATGATGGGAAATGATACCCAAACCACCAGCGCGCCATCCCAGAATCCGTGAACAAATGCAACTGGTGGGGCCATTGAGCATGTGCAAAGTGCGCTTCCTTCCATGCTGAGAAGGCCAGAACATACTCTGTTGCCACACATGGAAGCCTGGGTTTTTCGCATCCTCAACATCACCCTTGTTTTAAATTGTTGTTTAGTCGCAAAGTAATGCCCGACCCTTCATGACTCCATGGATGACATTCCTCCAGGCTCTCCCGTCCTCCCCCATCCCTCGGAGTCCACCCAAGCTCACACCAACTGCCTCAGTGACCCCATCCAGCCACCTCATCCTCTGCCGTCCCCTTCTCCTTTTGCCATCTATTGTTCCCAGCATCAGGCTCTCCTCCAGGGAGTCCTTCCTTCTCATTAGGTGGCCAAAGTATTTGAGCTTCATCTTCAGGATCTGGCCTTCGAAAGAGCAGTCAGGGCTGATCTCCTCTAGGACTGACCGGTTGGATCGCCTTGCAGTCCAAGGGACTCGCAGGAGTCTCCTCCAGCACCACAACTCAAAGGCCTCAATTGTTTTAAATAAAATGGAACTAAATCCACCAAACTTTCTCCAGAAAAGGACTTTCAGTGCCCCAGTTCTGTTCTGCCTTCTTCCCTAAAGGCCTTCCCACCTCAGTCTGACCTCTCAGGGCAAAATGTCTGGCTCAAAAGTCAGGTAAGGACTGTGGGGAGGAGTTCACACCTCACCTGTGCCGGAAGCATCCCCCAGGTGCCTTGGGCAAGCCATGCCCTGTCCCAGCCTAACCTGTCTCGCAGGCTTGTTGTGAAGATAAAACCAGGTGAGTGGAGGGAAGAGGAGCAGATGCTCGGCTCTGCGGCAGAAGTGCAGGTTAAAAAGGTGAACAGCAGCTGAGCCAGTGGTTCTGCGTCCATTCACAGAACCAGCTTTTCGGCAGCTTTGCTTCTCTGCCTCGGGCAGCTGCAGAGAAGGAAAGTTCCTTATGCTGCAGCTTAAGGAACTGTCTGAAGTTCCACGTACGTTTTAAAATTAAGACACCTTTGAGGAGCGCTTCCGATGTGGAGCTCCGTACCAGAAAGGACGGCTCACCTGCTTCCTTTCTGTGCATCCAACCCCTTTATAAAGCACAGGAGCAGAACAAGGCTGGCAATTTTGGGGTGTAGATGGGCAAGAGAGAGAGAGGCAGGTCTGCCCACCGTGCCACCAGGTGATACGTGTCACTGTCCCCCAAGCACCAGCTGCTGCTTTGATACGGGTCACGACCTGGCCTCATAATTAAACCATGGGGCATGAGCAAAACAGGCAGAGGTGGAAGAGGGGCCAGAAACTCAAGCTCTGCCCCCACCCCCGCCCCGTCCCAACCTTGCTTCAGTGGCCCAAAACAATATCACCCAATCAGCAGCAATCTTCCATTAAAAATGATGGGATGGGGATCCTCTTCCTGAACCCATCATAGAAACAGAGCGAGTCAGAAGGGGCCTCCTGGGCCATCTAGTCTGACCCCCGGCTCCAGCTTGCTCTGCTCATGACATGCCCACCGTGTGCATGTCCAGCCTGTCCTTGAACACCCGCACCGATGGGGCTTCAGCCACCTCCCATGGAAGCCCTTTCCATGCCGTAGGGTCCTAACCGTCAGGAAGTGCTTCCTGGCTTCCAAACCGAAACCTTGGTTCCCTGAGCTGTGCTCCATTGGAACGCATCCTGCCCTCCACCGCAGGGGGAAAAGGTCATGACCCACCTCTGCGTGGCACCCCCTCATGTACCTGTATGTCACGAACAGGTCCCCTCAGAGTCTCCTCCTCTCAAGGCTGGAAAGACCCAGCTCCCTCAGTCTCTCCTCATACCCCATCATCCCCTGCAAACCGGCCACCATCCTAGTGGCCCTTCGCTGCACCAATTCCAGCCTGGCTGTATCACTCTTGTAACGAGGCACCCAGAACTGGATGCGATACTCCAGCTGCGGGCACGCCAGAGTCCTATAGGGTGGCAGGAATACCATGGATCTTAATGCCGGAAGCCTCCCCAGCTAACTCCCTCCCTCAGGCCCCCCCTGGCAGGGCTGCCCACCAAAATCTCCCCCCACCCTCCTGCCACCCCAACCCAACTGCCCTAAGCAGTCTGAACCCTCAGCAGGAAATTGGCTGCAGAAGGAATTGACTGAGGTGGTCAGTTTTGGGGTGCAGTTGAGGGAAATACAGCTTGCACAAGGAAATGTCTCTCTGGAGTCATGCTCCTATTTAAATAGGATTTTTTGCAAATCCTGCAGATTCTGTCTGAGCTGGGCTGGGAGGGCGATTTCTCACCCCATCCACCTTTGCACGCAGTTAGGTAACATGATGGGGCTGCGACATCACACAGTCACAGTGGTTGCTGGAAAAGACACCTAAATTCTGGGAAGTCTGCCTATGGAAAGCCGTTGGCTGTGACAACTTGATGGGGCACAAAAGCGCTCTGCACATGCTCAGGGGTCTCCCCTGGCAAGGAGGTTTGGCGCCTCCCAGCACCGAGTGAGCCTGTTCTGACGGGGGCATGCCTCCACCCCGCACCGCCCCACCAGCGTGACGCAGTAACTTGGATGGCAGTTCATTTCCAGCGTTCACAGACTGGTGTGGCCCGTATGTTGGTGCAGGAATCGTCGAGGGACGGTGCACTGCGTCTTTGTACGTCCGATTCTCCCCACACCGCCCCTCTGGGAGGGAAAAATACATTTCCTTAGAATATGGTTTTGAAGCGATGTATCGCACATCAGCCGTGCATTCGGAAGATCGCTTTCATCTGCACTGTTACGATTAAGGAGATCAGAAAACCTCTCGTAGCCGGCCCACAGCCCAACGGCTGGATCTGTCCTTACACTTGAGGTGGCCTTCTTCTGCCAAGCTGGGTGACCTTCACCTGCCCCCCAAGTCTCCCCACACCTTGCCCTGGGCAGCTCCCTGCTTCCCTTTCAACACCCCACAAAAACCCGACCTGGCCCTCCCGCAGAGAGCTTGCAGCCTCCCGCTTTGAACTGCATGGGCCGGGCCGGGCGCGGGGACCCTGAGCCGGGAGGAGACGCAGAGCAGCAATTATGAGATCTGCGGGGCGGTTTGGAGGCCGGCCAGCTCCAGCAACGATCCCACTCGCGTGCACCAGGGGAATCGCTCTCGGGAGTCCTGGCCGCCCGCCCAGCCCACAGCACTCCAACTCGCCCGGCCTTCTTCCACAAGGCCTCATGTGCTGGCTCCATGCCCCCTTCCCCCCCCCGGAATTCCCCCACCCCACACCAGGAACCCCAGGCCCCCTTGCCTCCTCCCCCCACCCGGGTTTTACGCATCTGACCTTGCATGGCTGGCAGAGGAGCAAGGATCCGGGCCCCGCAGCAGCCCCTTCCCAGCACCCCTCCCGGGCCCTACAGCCCTTCCCACGTGTGGGAGGATTCCCACACGCGACTCGCACGCCACACTAGCATGCAGGTGTGGAGACCCGTGTTGCACATTTGCGGGTCCCCACACTGCCCAACAGTGGATGGTTTCTTCGGAGCAAGCAGGCTGCGTCCTGCGCTACTGCAACACTCGCGCTGCAACACCCCGGACAGGGATGGGCCGTTTGGAGGGGTCCTGCATCCTCCCTCTCCATGAAACCCGGGGTGCAGGCTCACGTCCCCGTGAGGTCTGGAAGCCCCGCTGCTCCCTGGCTTCTTGGATCGTCCCCCCTCCCCGCCCCCCCGGCTGTGCTCCACCTCTCCCCAGTCTCGATCGAAATTCACATTCCCTTTCAAAGAACTCACGGGTCCCCACGGATGCAGGATCCGAGCTCGTACACCACCACATGCCCGCCTGCCCCAGGCTCTGCCCCCCACGTTCCCCTCCCTTCGCCTGTGAGCAAGGGGCTGACTTTCGGGTTAGCAGCATCGATCCAACTTGAGCTGAAATGCGGGCTACGAAGTTGCACAGCCTCCAAAGCGGGTGCGGGAAGGGAGGCGAGCGTGCATGCCCCTGGGGGTTGAGTTGGGGGGGGCCCTGGGACCCCGTAGCAGCCCGTGTGCAAAACAGGCTGCCCCGAGACCCCCCAGAAGTACTTCCACCTTCCCCCAGCTGTGGGGTCCCGGGAAAGCTTTTCTTCTCTGTCACCCACGAGCACCCCTGGCTGCAGCATCCCCCCACAGCCCCCAGCGCCTGGGGGAGAACCTGAGTCCTGCTTTCCACCCTGCGGGGCCCTCTTCGCTCTGCCCTGGCCTCCCCCGCGGCTCCCCCTCTCCCGCTGCCCTCCGCGGGCTGCCCCTCCGGCTCCCTGCGCCTCCGCAGGGGGTCCCTGGGCCGCTCCTCCGAGCTTTCCCAAAGCGCAGAACGAGCCAAAAGCGGCGCTCGCCCCCCCACCCCCGTCCACAGGCATCTCGAGCCAGACCCCCTCAGGACGAGTCCAGCCTGCCGCTTGCGAAGCAGAGCCTGCCCCCCCTCCCAGCACGAGGCGACCTGCTTTCTGCAGCCCCACTTCTCCCGTCCCACGCACGCCAGCCCCCCCCGGGTCCCGGAGTGGGCCTCCTTCCTGCGGCTGCGCCCCACGCGCTCGGGCGCCCATTCCCACGCCGGCCCCCTAACCCCGCGCCCCCGCAGCTTCAGCCTCTGAGCCTCCTTAGGCCGCACGCCAGACACCCCCGCTGCTCCTTCTGCCCCAGGCGCCCCCAGAGGAGCCCCCCGCCCCTGCAGCGCCCCGCGCCAGCGCGCCCCCCCCACTGGCCCGCGCCGCGCCAAGCGGGCCCCAACCCGCGCCCCCCCGTCGCAGCCCCCCAGGCGATGCCCGCCCCCTACCTGTAGTTCATGCCGGTGGAGCGGCCGGTGGACTCCCGCAGGAGGAAGGCGATGTGTGGCAGGTTCTGCCCGGGCGCCCGGAGCCCCATGCCCAGCCGGGGGCCCTTGCCGGGGGGCTGGTAGCCCCCGTTGCCCTGCCCCCCCGCGCCCTGGCCCCGGGACCCCCCGCCGCACAGCCGGTCGTCGCTGCTGCGGCTCCGCAGGTTCTGCTCCGTGCAAGCGATGGACACCTGCATGGCTCACGGGCGCCTGGGGGCCACGACCCCGAAGGCCCCGGCTGGGGGTCCGGGTGCGGCGGCCCCGGCCCGCTCCCGGGGGCCGCAGGGGCTGCACGGGTGGGGGTCCGCCGGGCGGAGGGAGGCGAAGGCGCCCTCGGCAGCCTCGGTCTGGATGCGGGTCGCCCCGCTTCTCGGCTCAGCCGGGCCTCATTTGCATGGCAGGCGCCGCCCACCGGCCTCTTTGGGGAAGGGGGGGCGCTGGGGAGAGGGATGCTGGCGGGGATGGGGAGCAGCAGCAGCAGGCCGGGGTTGGACCGCCCCCCCCCAGCTCTGCCAAAGCCCCCGCGAAGGGGTGGGGGAGCCGCAGACAGCTCTCAGAGGGGGCCCGTGTCCCCCCCGCTTCTGCACTCTCCGCTTCCCAGTAATCCTTCCAACGAGCGGCGAGGGGGGTTAAGAGCCATCTGCAAGGCGCGGGGACTGGGAGAGGGGGCGGCTTTGGGGCAATCGCCGTTTAGTGCCGAGGACGTGGCGCGGCAGGGGGTGGGGGGGCGGGGGCGGGGGGGGATAGCCAGACTGACGGCATGCTCGAAGGACGGGGGTGCTGCACCGAATTGGGGAGGGGGGGGGATATGAAAGCAGTGAGGATGAATAAAGCCAGGCAGGCAAATTGGGGGCAGCGGGGGGGCGGGGACCCGGACTGGTAAGAGTGTCCCGCAGCTTAGCTGGGAATCTCGGTTTCCCCCACCCCAATTTCGGATCAGCTAAGACTGCTTTGCCTAACAGCGCCCTCAAGATGCCTTGGGCTGCAGTTCCCATCATTCCCAGCCAGCACCAACCCCTCTGCAGGATACCAGGTTGGAGGTCTAGGATCGGCTTGTGAACCCAAGAAACACAGGACTGCCTTTTGGTGGCCTTTCTCTCCTCAAGGGAAAGTTTCCAGGCCCAAAATATTATATACCGCATCCCTTCCCTGCTCTCCCCTGCTCAGGGCTCAGATACAAATGCCAGGCCACACAAGTGTAGCTGCGTGTGTTCTCTTGGGGTGCTGAAAGGCAGGTGGCAGGGGGCAGCAGGGGGCGGCACAGGGGCCCTGGCACCTGCTGGGTGGGGCGGGTGGCACGGAGCCACCCCCACCCCGCATCCTGCCATGCCCATTCCCAGTTCATCCATCAGTGGCAGGATCGGCAGAAGTTAAACTGGCTTTTCCTGGAGCGGAAATGGGCTGGTTGCGCTTTCGTCCTGTGATCCCGTCGCCTAACAGCACGATTCCAATTTTATGTGCAGTTTAATGCTTACTCTGAGGGCTGTATCCGTGCTGTATCCATTTTCCACCACTCGGTAACTTTATTGCAGTTTGTTTTTCAAAGTAAGTTTCTAGTCCTCAGGATTGCTAGGCTGGGCTTCCATAGGCAGTGCCTGGCGAACCCATAGGTTTCAGTCAGGAGGAGGCCTGCCATGAAATTCCCTCTCTTATCCCAGAGAGCAAAGAAACAGAATCAGTTGTGCGAAAGCCTGGAAGCTTCAGGCAAATACTCTCCATTTAGCTTTTCTAGTTGCAGGAATTACCACAACAAAGCCTCTTGAAAGCCCTGAGATGCGGGGGCGGGGGGGGGGTCTAAATAAATAAAATGGCTCATCAGGAAGCCAGGGGTGGGAAAACTGTCTGCGCTGCCCAAAAGAACAACAGTACAGGCAGCCAAGCCTTAGTCTCTTTTTCCACACACAGAGAGAAAAGCCTTTTTTCCATGTCCGAAGAGACACAGGGAGGCAGTGCTGTTTGCTAAGGCCTTCCAGCAAAGGAAGACGTCTTCATGGCCATCTAAGACAACGCGGCTCAAGCAACTGCTTGGCAGCCCTCGAGTCCAAAAGCGCTGAGCCTACGAAGCGCCCCGCTGGCTGCCGTACCTGCTCCCTGGGTGCCAGGGAGGTCATTAATTGCAAGAGGGACTGACATGCTTCGGAACAGCAACCTCCAGTGCCTTCACCATCCGCGTTGCACGCTATTCTCCGTCCCTGCCGGCTGCAAACAGCGTAAAGCGAAACCATCCATGCATCGCCAGGGGGAGAGGAATCGGTGTGGAAATCCTCCCCACTTTTGCGGGAAGGGGAAATGTCTTTATGGGGCAATGAGCAGCTGTGGATCTCAGTCCCGGGAACAGGAGACCCTGTCATGGGCAGGAGGTGCAGCGGGGGAAGGACTGGGGCAAGGGGAGCCCGAGAGGAGCACTGCTCAGGCATCAGGCGCTGCGATTCGGCCTGGATTTTTAAAAGCCTCTCTAAAGTTGGCCCGAAAAACACGAGAACAACAGAAGACACTGGCTGGGAGATGGCGCAGACGTTCTGTGCAAGGCGACGCAACCCCTTTCTCGTGTAGTTTCTCCTTTCCTTCCAGGCCACCAACAGAGGCAAAGGTGAGGCTGAATTCCGCAGATGCTCTCCAGAACTGACCGAAACTAGGCCGGACCCCCACCCCCCTGGTGTGGAGTCCCCCCAAAGCTCTAGGTTTGCTCATGGCTGGCACCACATGCTCCAATACCTCCAGAAAAACCAGGAACGGCCTTACACAAGCTGGACCACGGGTTTGCCTAGTTCAGTATGGCTTTCTGCCTGCATGGGGTGGGTGCCTGCACCCAGCCTGTCAGCTTCTTCCTTAGTCTCCCTCCTTTCCCACAGGGGAAGAGCTCTTATCTCCAAATAGCAGCTTGGAGATAAGAGCGCAGAAGCTGCTGGGGGGACACTGCTGAGCGATTCATTCCTGCTTACCTGTGCCGAGAGTAGGCCTAAAATGGCTCATGGTTACATTTGGCCCTGCCTGCAGACGGCATGTGAGACCTGAGCCCTTTCCCAGCCCTCCTTCAGAGCACGGTCCGACAGGTAGCCGCTTTCCGGGGCTTCAGAGAGAAAGCTTTCCCAGGCTTACGGGCAAGACTCAGAAATGTTGGCATTGTGCTCCCAGCCATCCGGGCCTGGTGCCAGATTGGCATTCCTTCACTAAGCTGTTTGAGAAAGTTCAGTACGAACCCACACTGGCGAAAGCCCGAGTAACATGGTGGCCGCAAGTCGGGGCAGGACTCGGAGATCCGGGTTCTAGTCCCCTCTCAGCCATGGGACTCAGTGGGTGACTTTGATCCAGGCACGGACCTCGGCCCAGCCTACCTCACAGGGTGGTTGTTGTGGGGATAAGATTGAGAGGAGGAAGGGGATTATGTAAGTTGCCCGGAGTTTGTATAATAAACAAACAAAATAACGGCCCAGACAAGCCATGCAGCTGCCTCCACTGGAGAGGACAAAAATTAGTCCAGCTTAAAGAGCGGGGCCACTTGGAAGAATGAGCAGGAAACAAATATTCCAGAAGTTCTTGCTGGATCTGTAGCTAAGCCAAGGTTTACATTGCTAAGAGGCTGCAGGAGTGGTGGATTGCGGGCGACAGGAATGTAAGCGGGAGCCCAGCTTAGTATTAATCCATTCAAGTTTGCAGCCGCAGCCAAGCCTTAGGGCGGAAAGAGAAGGGCCCCAAAGGCCAACCTCCTCCAGTCCTTCCCGATCAGAGGCAGAGCCCGACTCCCTTGGCCTTCAGTCCCGGTCCTCAGAACAGGGCACTTTCGGGAGGAAAACCCCACGGAAGGAATTCCAGGAGATGCGAAGTTCAGGGGCTGGCACCCCGAAACCAGAAGAGCTGCTGTGGGGGTAAGGCAGCCTTCCCCAAGCTGAGTATAGTTCAGCGCCCCAGTGGGGAACCCAGGCTGTGGGACCCTGGAGGAGTCAGGCCCCTGAGAGGTGGGCCCGTGCGCTCATGCTCCCTCCCCAGAGCGGGGGAGAAAAGACCCCATCAGTCCAACTGCCCCACATCCTTTACACCCCCGGTCCTGCTTTCCCCCAAGTCCCTCCAGCAGAGGGAAGGCTGCGTCCTTCCTCCAGCCGAGCCGCATCCCCCACGTCCCCCTCGTTTTACCTGCATCTTACAAAAGGGCTGGTGAGGCGGCCGATCGCGTGGCTGGCCAGGAACTCCTGCAGTCTGTTTTCAGGGACGCATCTCTGGGGCGGCAGGAGGGCCGCGCTCCTCCTCTTCAGGCCCCCCTCTCCAGCTCGAGGGGCCGTGTGCCGCAGCGGGGTGCCAAAGGCATCAGTGCCGTGGGGCTGGTAGGGGTGCATGCCCCGGAGAGGCAGCGGGGCTGGCAGTGGGGAAGGCGAGAGAAGCCAACGGACAGATGCAGCTGTGGTGGGAGGGCGCCCCTGTCCCTTCGGATGAGGGAGATGCACGGCCCCCGCCTCCTGACGCGCTCAGGGAAGAGACAAGGCCGGCCGTGCGGAGGTGGGCAAAGCCCCTTGAGCCTTCCTCAGCTCGCTCGCTGCGTGGACCAGCGGAGTGAGCGTGGGTGGGTGGGTGGGAGGCCACGGTGGGTGGGAACAGACTCCGCAGCACAGCCTTTAATTCAGGTGCTGCACCCTGGTCCTTCTGCTGGTCTGCAATCACTGAGGGTTGGCACCTTGCGACGGCCCTTTTGGAGAATGGTTCTCATGGGGCGATCGCAGGGAGTGTTGCAAAAGCTGGTGTGCCTTGTCACACAGAAGGTGGCTGATTCCGGAGACACCCGGGGAGCGAAGACAGAAGCTCGGAGAGCCCCATCTTCACGCTCCTGCTGTTTTAAAAAGATCTCACTAGCAGCCTAGAAGGATGCACTGTCTGACCCCCAGAGAGTTTCTTGTGATCCTAGGTCAGATCACAAACCTTCCAAGACAATGCACAAAACTTCGGACTAGCTTCCCTGCCCACACAGGCCTCTGCCTCCAAGTGCCCAGAAACAAACGAGAAAACGGCCCCTCTCAGAAGCCGCAATGCCTCCTCTCTCTGGTCGCCTGCAGCCACTTTCAGCTCGCAGTAGGCGACCGGGCAAATGATGCTCGAAGGGATGGCTCAGCAGTCAAGGAGTTCCACTTCAATAGGCCACCTACTGCCCTGCTTCCCGCCAGCCCCTGGCACCCTGCAGCCTCTCTTGCTCGCAGGATCGCTGCCCGGCCCGCGACGGATCCACCGGGGCCCTTTCAGCCTGCTTTTATCGACCCTGTTTACATCTTGCACGCACTGCTAAACCACCCAGCCAGCAAGAACAGCAGGGTAATTTCGAGCAAGGGAAGGTTTTCCGGTTCGGAAGAAGAAGAAGACCGGGCTGCCTTTCCCTAGCCCGGCCTCCTCCAGATGTGGCGGAGCACAACTCCCATCATCCCCAGCCAGCATGGCTTTGATAGGGTCCTTCTTGTAGCATAGGGGGAGAAGTAACACGCAGGTGCTGCAAGGAGATTTGCTATTATTAGGGCCAGGGTGGGAGCGAGTGATGTCCCCCCCAGGGAGACGGGAGCCGACACCGGTGCGCAGACGCCTCATGCGAGCTGACGGCAGCGCTTGGCGGAGAGGGTGGCGTTCAGCCTGATGCGCTGGCCTCTTCCAGAGGTGCTGCGAGAACGACCGACAACGCTGGGATGAGGAGTGGACGCAGCTGCTATGTGGTCTGGGTGGGAGCGGGGCCAGCTGAACTTCCCTTGGGGGTGCCCAGCCTCCTCTCCTCTCCTCTCCTCGCATTTGCAATTTTAAAGGACTGATGTGGAACCCCAGCAGCGGGGGACCATAAGGGATGTGTGGGTAGGAGCAGGAGCGCTTTACTTGCCAAGAACTGTGCTGGGCCCAATCCACCAGGATGTTCTTACTTTAAGACAAACGCTGCAGGATCGGAGCAAAATCCCACCCCATCCAGCCACACGTGCCCAAGCAGCTGCTCCAAACGGGAGACAGCCAAGGAGGATGTGAGAGCGACAGCCGCCCAGCCCATGCTCCCCAGCAACCAGCGGGCCACTTTCTGCCTCAGGCTCCTCAAACCTCCTCATGCCCAACTGTGGCTTTCGTGGCACGCCTGCCACGGAGCAGCACACAGTGGGGAGAACCAACCAACCCACCCACCCACCCACCCGCCCCGGTGGGCAGGCAAACTCCTCACAGCCGAACTGGCTCACAACCTCGTGGGAAAGGTGTTGGCGGTCCATGTTCTCTCTCTTGCGGACTCGGAAGTGGCAGACAAGTCAGCACAGGAGCTGACCGGAAAGACACACGGGTGAGGCAGTCAGCCAAACGGAAAACTATTCAGCAAAGGTGAGCTAGGGAAGAACCTGATGCAGTTTCTGCCCTGCCCAGGAAGAGGACTTGTTAGAATGTCTGGAGATTTCCAGTTCCAGCAACTTTTCGAAAAGCACCGCATTCAAAGGCCCCTTTTCTTAGACATGGACAGAAGTCAGGCTGTGACCTTGCTACGCTGTGGCAGTGTTTCAGAAGCGCTCAGCTCACTCCCGGTGCAGCCCCACGCCGGGAAGAAAAGAACTGCATTGGCTTTTTCCCCAAGAGATCCGTGCAGCGTGTACCGAAGGCTTCACCCCTGCCCCAGAACACTGAGGCCTAGAAACTTGTTTGCCAAAAAACAATAAGAGCAGGAAGCAGCAGCAGCTCTTTGAAGCGTATTTCAACTTTATACAGTGACGCCGTTTCCCAAGCATAAAAAACGGTGCGCTCTAACTTTGCGCTGCGGGTGTGTTCTACTTTCCTGCGCTTGGTTCAACGGCCCCTTTGTACCAGCTGCCCTGGGACTGCCCCATGCGGTGATGGTTTTGTGAAGATGCCAACCCGAGCAAGCGAGCTCTGCCTCTCAGCAAGCCCCTCCTCCTTCGGCGGCCTGGTGGTTGTCCCAAAATGTTCTGCCGTGAGAAGCCAAAGCGAGGATGCCCGCGAAGAGGGGCTTCCCGCGAGGCGTGCACGCCCCTGCGGTGCAGAGCCGTCAAACCGAGGGCGACTGCCGCGACACGCAGCACACAAGGGGGGGGCCGGATGCCGTTTTGCGGCCCCCGCGAGCGGGAAGGGCCAGGCTCCGGCAGGACTACACACACAGAAGCACGTGGCCCTTGCCAGGAGCCGGCTGCCAGGGGCAGCTCTTCCCAATCCGCAGAACCCAGCTTGGCCGACACAAGCGTAAACGTTTTACCCCAGCCGTGCCCAACCCAGTGCCATCCGGCGGCTGGGCTGCGACCCCTCCATGCCCCTTCCTCACTCGCCCAGTCCCTCCCAGTGCACCCGGCCACAGAGGAGGGGAACGTGGCCGAGCGTCCCAGGCGCCACTGAGGAAAGTTACCTGGCTCCTGCCCCCCTAAGCTGCCCCCTTTTCCCAGGGAGCCCTGCACCCAGAGACCCTGGCTCGCTCTTCTCCACACCCTCCTCAGTTCTCTCGCACAGGGCCTCCAGCAGGGACCCCCCCCCACGGCCCCCTCCCCCAAAAGCTCTCTGCTTCTGCTCCATGGCTCTGAGGGCATGTGCTCCGGTCAGCAGCCACCCAACTTCTTCTAGGAAGCCGAAATGCACAGCAGTACACGCTCACCTGTCCTCCCCAACAATACTGGAGGGAGCAGATGCCATGAGGACTAGCAGCCTGTGCTGGCCTTCACCACTGCGCTGTGTGGCGCATTGTGACAGCCCACAAGGTCTCCAGGCCGCTGCTTTTGCTCTACTCTTTGGCTGATCCCTCGGACCGCCCCCCCATTCACGCAGGTAGGTGCATTCCGACAACCCATCTTCCAAGCGGAGAAGAGAGACTGGAACCTGCTTCACTACCTCTTGCTCTCACACAACTTGCTTTCTTTTCCCCTCAGCAGTGCAATAAACTGGCAGGGACTGGAGAGGAGAAATTAGTGACTAGGGAAAAAGGAATCAGCCACAAGAGAGGGGTGGGGGGAGCCCACCAAAAACTTTCTCTTGAACCTTTGGCTCATTTCCCACAGGTCCCACACAAACATTTTAAAATCTTTTTTGAGGTTCCATGAGGACTAGGAACTTGCTTCCCAAAACGAAAGGGCTCACCCAATCATGTACTGAGCTCCAGGCTTTGGCAGAGGAGATGCACCCACCTGCCCCCACACTTGCTGTGCCCCCGCCCTGCCCCTCTGGCCCGCTGGGACGCCCAGCTCCACGTACCTGTACCTCATGCCGGTGCGATGGCCCTCCAGGTCCTCGACGGCCGTCCCGGCCTCCTGCAGGTACCTCTCCAGCTGCCGCTTCTCCATGAGGTACCGGGCCGCCTCCAGCACCTGGGCAGGGGACAGAGCCTGCCCATCCCGCGCCCCCGGCCCCGCCTGGCTGCGCCGCCGGATGCTCTCCCCTTTCGACCCCTTGCTCTTCTTGGGCAGGCCATAGAGCTCGTCCACGCTGAACGTGCTCCCCCCGCCCCCCGCCGCCCCCCGGCTCGTGGGCGCCGGGCCCCCCCCGGGAAGAGCTGGCGAACATGGTGCCCCCGGGCTCCCACGGAGGGCCCTGCCGGAGCGCCCGCAGCACCTGCCTGCGCCAAGCACAGCAGCTTAGCCGCAGCCACGTGCTTAATGCCCGGAGATTCCCATCTCGCTCCCCCACCCCGCGGGGGAGGGACCATGTGGGGGATTTGCAGGCCTGGCAGCTGGTGAAGGACGGCCTCTGGCCCGGGCTCTCCGTGGCCCCCGGCTCCCCCTCCCTCCCTTGCCCTGTGCCCCAAAGTGCCCCAGAGTCCTGCAATGGCCCCTCACTCTGCCCCGCAGCAGCCTCCTTGCCAGCCCTCCCGGATCCCGCTCTGCTCCGGGGCACGGCCCCATTCCCGGGAGCTGCTGCAGCAATTCCTTTGCATGGGGCGAGAGAGCCTCTTCGGATGCCCCGTGAGGGCAGGAGCCCCAGCCTTCCCCCCGGGACAACCCCCCTGTCCTTTCTCCTCTCCTTGTTCCTTTTGGGGCACAACTCTGTAATCCCTTTCTCCAAAACTGGAAAAGCGGAGCATCCAAATAGAGCCCAGCCTCGCAACTGGCCCACTGGGTAGCCCTCGAGCTGCTCCCGGGGCCCTCAGCTCTGCTGGAGAGGCCGGGCAGCCCATGCAGGGCAGCCCATGTGCCATGTTCAAGTCCACCTTTGCGCTCCCTCTCATGCTCCATGCACGCCACGCCGGTCGCATCCACGTACGATAGATAGCAGGGTGCACGGGGCAAGCGCAATCTATGTTCTCACCAAAGTAGGCTTTGTGTCCACATTACAAACTGGTTTAAAAGGGAAGACCAGGCTAAGCCTCGTGTCTGAACGCACATGTGGAGTAGGACCACGTTTTCAAGAGCAGGAGACAAGCAAGATGTCGCAGATTTCCGACTGTAGCTGACTGGCCTGGGGCTTGTGAGCTGGGAATGTGAGGCTCCACCCCTGTCCTATTCGGGGATATGATAACGGATAAAAGGACTGGCACTTTGGGCTCTCCAGGGCTCCTGGAATGAGACTCCCTGTGCTTGAGCGCAGCGGTCAGAAGCAAAGCTGCCAAGATTTCGAATGGTTATCAAGCCACCCCGCAGGCCTGACTGTTGGCAGGACACACGGCTGCTGTTCCCGTTTGGGGCTTTGCAGGAATTAAAGCTCGTGAATTGTGCAAAAACTAAAGCTTCTCAGTGCAGCGGAAGCATCCGGAGCCATGGGCCTAACGCCACCTGGTCAGCTTGCCGGGATTAGCTGGAGGGCTGGGCAGGGAAGGGCGTGGGGGACCGGAAGGGGCGAGGAAAGGAGCCATCTGCAGTGGCCCGGCTGGGGCCCAGCGAGGAAGGAGGGGAAAATGGGGCGAAGAAGGGTCGGCTGCCCCTCTGCCTCCCTGGGCTTGACTCCTGCAAAGGCCGCCAGCCCCAGCTCTGAGCTGCTCTGCCGTGCAAACCGCCTGCCTGGAGACAGGAGGCAAATGTTGCCCAAAACCTTTGAGAGAGTGCAGCGCATGAGATACGGAGCAACTCTGGGCATGAAGGGGGGGGGCGGGGGCTTGAATCTCGCTTCCTGAACTGCTCCCTCACTGCAGCACAGCTCATTTGGTTCCGCAAGAGGACACAAAATAGGGTTGCTCTCTTAATTTATCCGCCACCCAGTAGCCGAGAGCTCTCCTCATCCCGCACTCGCTCCGAGACTTGAAATGTGCTGCCCTATTCGCGTTTCGATGGAGAACAGGCCCGCGACTCCCACTTGCCTCAGTGGGCCGTGCTGGGAGCTTGCCGCCCCTTCTTTTGCCTCAACACGCAGGGGATCGCACCCCAAGGGACATGGGTGCGGGGAGAAGGGCCTTTGTGGGGCAGACAAACATCACTCAACTCGACAGGCTCTGTTGTGTTTGCGTGGCTTCCAGCCGGCTGCAGCATCGTCGCGGTGCCCATATGCCGGCTGTGCAACTTTAGAAGGTACCACAAAACCAGGAACAGCCGGCGAATGCAGCGGGGAGGGTCAGCAGGCATCCCAGTCCCGGTCTTGGGAGTTGACGGATGGGGAATTGGATCTCCCAGGCAGGACCTTCCGGGTCTGATAAGCAAGGGGGCTTAGACGCAGTTTTGCTAGCGGGACCTCCGACAAGGATTTTGCAGGGCTTCAGCCAGCCACATTCAAAGGCAGCTGGCGCTCCTCCCAGCAGAACAGAGCAGCGGAGGAGCCCTCGCCAGACCGAACCCGAGCTCCCAACATGCAGGTTTATCCGTTCCTCCTGTGCTCCCCTCCTCCATCTCCAGCAGTTACCTGCTTGTCCTCTCTGCCCCGGAGGATTAAGTGCCGCTAATCCCCATCGGACACTAAACCCAGTGCAATTGTACTCTGCCCTTTAGCGGCAGCGGCCTTGAGGCCGGGTAGGACGCAAGGCCACAGCCCCGGCCTCTGTTTTGAAGGCGCTCTGGCACTTGGAGCTCCTTGGGGAGTGTGGTGCGGGGAGCTGCGTCCTGGCGAGGCTGATGGCAGGAGCAAGAACCAGGGCCCCAAAGGTCCTGCCTCCGTGCAGACAGCAGACCGTTCCTGGCCCGGCACCCAGGCCAGGTTTCGAGAACCTTCGTGTACATCTCAGCCTGGGAGCGAGTGGGTGGCGAGATGCACCCAGCCTGCCGCCCTCCAGAGACGCTGGACGGCTCCCAGCAGAGCTGGCCGGGGGTGCGGGGAGTTACAACGCAACACCTCAGGAAGACACCAAATGGAGCAGGGCCACATCCCGCCTCCAGCAGGTCAGGGGAAGGTGACAGCAAGGCTGGAGGGTTCCACACCAGAGCTCAAGGCTGCAACAAGGGGCCAGCCGGGTGACCATAAAAAAGTGGTCACCCGGAGCCGCAACCCCATCCTTCCGGCACGCTGGGGGCTGCAGACAGCCCTCCTGCCTCAGCCTGCCTTGAGACGCCTCCCCCAGCCCTGCTTCTTCACAGCGGTGTGCCAGAAACTGACTTCTGGCCGGAGCAGTGAGGTCCCCAGCGCCACATCAGGGCCCACCCGCTGAAGCGCCACCAGCTGGTGTGTTTGATGCCACACAGGAAAGATGGGGCTGGAAGGAGGAACCACCTGGGGTAGCTTATGCCCCCTCGATGCCGAGGCACGACCCGCCTCAGACTCGTCCCAGATCACGCCGGTGGGGCCTCTGGCAGGGAGCGTGGGTGGGGGCTCGTCTTTTCCCAGGCTGCCTCGTGCCAGCCCAGGAACCTTCGGGGAAATTTTCCCAGGCTCAGTATCAAAGGCAGGCCCTAGTTCCATGGACTGAGATCCATCGGAACAAGCTTTCGAATGACGTGAAGCATAACCACAACACTTTTACTTTTGATTACGTTGTATTTGAGACGCTGGAAACAAGCTCGAATCCTTTTGGCCTCCCAGGGCTGAAGACATTTGGAGCAATAAAAATATATAAAAGGTCCAAGCAGCTGTGCCAGAGAGGAGAGAAACGAGGCAGCGGCTAACCCGGGCGCTTACTGCTGGCCTGGAGGAACAGCCACTGAGCACTCTGATTCCCTTTTCCGCCGCTGAATGTCTGTGCCGGGGGAAGTAAACGGCCCCGTGCACCGTGAAGGCATCCAACCCGCATTTTAGCACGACTCACTGGTTTTCAGTGCCTTGCTTGTTGGTAGTAATGCAGTGCGACGATCCGGGCTTTTGTGGAAAACGCTGCAAAAGGGCCCCAGCTTGAAAGGGCTCGAGGTGCCACCAACCACCGCGAGCCGAAAGGCCAGGCCTGATGCCAATGGCAGGTCCGCCAACCCGGTTAGCCAAGGCTGGGGGTCTGCAGAGACCCCCAACCCTCCCAGGGAAGGCCAGGCCTGTAAGCCAAACCCCTCTTGCCCCCGAGACGCACCCACTGACGCTTCATTTACGGGCCGAGTCAGATCCAGTGGATCCGCACAGTTCGCTTCGCGGCTGTTGGCGCCTGCCGGCTCTTCCTGGTGGTGGAAGTGAGAAGCCCTCTCTATTGCTAACCCCTCTTTGCACGGGATGCTCTTGGGAAGGACGATGAGCCGCTGCAGCTGCGGCTACCCATCCCTTTGCATTCAAGCAGCCCCTGGGGTACCTGATGTCATACCCAGGCTGGGTGAGCACTGAAGCAGAAAAGCTATAAATAGGGAGTTGGCAGGCGGGAGAGGAGGGAAAGAGGCAAGGAAGGGCTATAAATAGAAAGAAGCAGGTCAGCACCGGCAGAGGGCTGTGGGCGAGAAGGGGACCTGGCCAGGCAGGTACGGATGGGTGGCTGGGGTCCGTCCCAAAAGGGAGACGGGGCAGAAACTTGGCATAGCTGGGGGAGATGGGAGTGGAGAGCCAGTGAGGACACTGCCGCAGCCATCCAAGTTCGGGGCCCGGGCCCGGGATGAGGCAGATGGTTCGTTCGGAAGGAGACACGCCCAGCAGAGAACGGCCGGGCGCGCTGTCCACGGATAGCCCAGCTGCATCGTGGGAAGTGCAGTCCTTAAGCTGGGCGGGTGGGGGAGACTAGCCTGCCCGAGCTGAGAAGAAGGGCAGCCCACGGACAAAGGTGTCCAGCTTGTTCCGAAAGAGCTCGCTTTGGATGGTCTCGTTCAGACCGCACAGCGGGTTTTTGACCACGTAGTCCACGTAGATCTGTGGGGAACAGCAGGACGTGAGCAACTCGGCAGACCTCTGCAGGACGGGACCAAGCAGGCCTGTCCAGTCCGGCCTCCAGCTTGGGGACAGCCAACCACTCGCCTGCCGGATCCCACGAGCAGGCCGGGGCGCAGGAGGGATCCCCAGCAAATGGGGCGCACAGAGTGGGGGAACGACTGAGGCCCGGGAGCACCTCGGAGCTGTCTCCAAACTGTCGGGGGCGGGGGGAAAGCACCTGCCCCCCAAACGGTTGTTTCCATTTCGGCTTGGCAACTTTGGCTTCGCTGTTCGCTGCATCCATCTCGACTGTGTCTCATAAACGGCTCTATATATTGAGATTTCTGTTCTCACAAGCCACCCAGAATTACAGCTTCTCATGAGAAGGGGGGGGGATGCGAAATGCCCCTCTAGGAGGGCCTATCGCGGTTCCCTTTCTCCATTTGGACTGAATGACTGACTTATTTATAGTGTGATTTCCATCCTGCCTTTTTCCTACAAAGGGCTCAAGGCAGCTTACATCATTCTCTTTCTCCATCTTATCCCAATGACAACAACCCTGTGAGGTAGGTTGGGCTGAGTCTGGGACTGGCCTAAAGTCACCCAGTTGGCTCCATGGCTGAGCGAGGACTCGAACCCAGATCCTCTGAGTCCCAGTCCCACGCTCTTCACCACTATGCCACACTGCCTCCATACAGCAATGGACTTGGCTTTCCGTTGCTGTAAAACTGCCTTGCAAGCACACAGCAGGTGTGGTGTCTGGACACAGTCCTCCTGTGCCCTGTGCACACCTGCAGTTCCCCTAGCCTGACCTTCCGGACTCCAGTTATGTTGGCCTGCGACTCCCATAATCCCCAGCCAGCCGGGGGTTCTGGGAGCTGCTGCCGTCCCGCCGATCTGGAGGGCACCAGGCTGAGCAACTCCATCGCAGTCCCTCTCTTGCAACACAGAAGGGATCACAGGGAGCCACGGGGGGGTGGACAGACACACACACACACACAACTCACGTAGCTATAGATCTGGTGAAGCACGTCGCGGATGTTGCCCACGCCCAGGTCTGTGTTCATCACTACCTTGAGCCCGGTGGGTGTCTCATAGTAGTGCAGCTTGTACTTGCTCGTCTGAAAGCAGAGAAAGCCATCCTTCCTGGGGGCGTGGGGGAGGTTAAGAAAAGCCGCAGGAGGGATGGACAGAGAGCCAAGCCGCTAGCCCCCACCCCGGCCGGCTCCCAAAGCTCCTTCCGTTTGGAAAGTGCTGCTTTTTATAGTGTGAGCCAGGAGGCACGGGGCTGGATCCCCGCTCTCCTTCCCGAGACTGACAGCTCTGGTGCCCACTGGGTAGAAAGGATACATGTCCACGGGGCTCATCTTGCTAACAAAGGAACGGATGGAGAACAGCATGCCGTACATCAGCTTGAACTCCTGCAGGGTGAGAGAGAGAGAGCGCAAGAGACACAGGGAGAGGAAAGGGAATCTAGGGCAGGAGCACCGCCAAGGACAGCCGGGCTTGCTCGCGATGCACGAGCGTCCCACCGTGGCCAGCTGTGCCGGTAACCCCGCGCCACGCTCAAGCGAGGCTGCTCCAGCCCTTCAGCCCTGCTGTTTCACAGTGCTCCCAATCTCGGCCGTTTGTTTCGCTAGTCCACTCTTGTCATCCTGCGGCCAAAATATTCAGGTGGCCGCTTCTTTTCTTACCTGGGCCAGAATGTCTCCCAAGCAGGCAGAGAACAGGCTACTGCCCCCCTCCCCCAACCCTCCCCTCAACCTTTTCCAGCTGAAGGGGGCACTGAAGCGCCAACTCAACTGCCCGCTCTCGCCTACTCCTGGGGCGCCTTTTCAGTCCAGAGAAAAGAGCTCCGTGCAGGAGCGATGCAGCTGCCTTCTCTCTTGCCGTCTGCCACGATCAGGAGAAACAGCAGCCCAGGCTGGAGAGTGGCCACCCTTGGCTGGAAGGAGCACAGGACTGCGAAAGGTTGACTTTAATGGCTTCACGTAACAGTGGCTACTGAAACATACACAGTGAACTGATTTGTTAAAATCTATCTTTTGCTCTCCTAAAGCATCGCCCTTAATCGGCTTAACTTTTTTCTAATCAGTTGACAGCTTAGTCGTGGCTCACTTGGAAAGGAACCAAGTTTTGAACGCTTTGTGTCAGGCGTGGTTGAGACAGATGAAACCAAACAACCTACAGAACACCCCAAAGCCAGGCAATTCTAAGTGTTCTTCGAATATTAGGGAGGAAAGTCACGTACTGTAATGCAGGCTGTCCTAGTCTGGGATCCTCCAGATGTGTTAGACTACAACTCCTATCATCTCCTGCCAGCCAATGGGAGTTGCAGCCTCCTACAGCACCAGACTAGGGAAGGCAGATATGACTCCTTGCGTAATGTTTCCAGGCCCCAAACAGTTTTTCAGCATCAGCCCGCTAAGCTCCAGAATCAGCAAAGCTGTAATGCGTGCATACACAAAATAATTCTGGCAAAAGGCCTCTGCCCATGTGCAAAGTGCAATTCCCACATCACCGAAGGGGCTCACTCCACACAGTTTCTAGGCAGGTGTGCAGACCTAACCCCTCGAGGTATCAACAGGTGGAGCCTCACCTCCTCTTTGGAGATGCCAGCTTGCTTCTTCCGATTCCATTCGCTATAATGCAGGCAGATGCCATTGCGGTCAAAGATGTACAAGTTGTGCACCGTCATCTGCAAGAAAACCAGGAGGTCTGGGGAATGTGACTAGAAGGCATGCACGAAACTCAATATACAGTTCTTTTTACTTTAAGTGAGTTCCAATGAGTATGAGGTGTTCTGGATATGTACACACGGTCCGAGGATAAGATAACCCACACACAATTATAATAAATGCCATTAAAACACATACATGTTGAATAGAACCAAGAAGGCTACTAAACTAAACAGGTACTAGCATATAAAGATAAGGTGTTCTACCCTGACTGCTCAAGGAAGGGTCTATGCAAAATCAACGCGCCCCCTGATGGCAGCTAATGGTTACAGGGTCAGGTTTCCTTGGGATGACTCTTCGGAGTAAGCTTGCACTCGGTGGCTGCAGCCCCTCCGTCCCGTGAAGCCGGGCCCGCAAGCGTGCAGCTTGGCTCGCTCACTTGAGCCACCCACCGCACCCCAGACTGTGCAGCCGAGGCTCGCTGAACAAGAAGCCAGAAAAGTACGGGTGGGGGACAGACCAGGGTCCTGGCCCCTCGCCCACTGTCCTGCGCTGCCCCCCACCCCCCTCTGGATTCCGCGCAGGGAGACTTACCTTCGTCTCTATGACAAGCCACCCGTCCTCCCCCGGCAGCTTCCTACAGCCTTCCACTTCCGGGAAGGGGCGTGGCGTGGCGCGTCGGTTGATCGGCCCTCGCCAGCCCCCCCCGCTTGCCCTCAAGCAAGATGGCGGCGTAGGCATCGCCGTTCCTCTCTTCCCGCCCAGGCCGCGCGGGCCCCAGTGAGGGAGTTTTGGGTGCACGGTGAGGTTTGGCAGTGCGGCCTAGAGGTGGGTGAGGAGGAGGAGGAGGAAGAGGAGGCCGCGGGCGGGCAGGCCGGTGGAAAGACGAAGCCGGTCCAGCCGGAGGGGGTGCCTAAAAGTGGGGGAAGGGACGGGCTTTGCCTCAACGCCGGGGGAGGGGCCCGCACCCGCCGAGTGGTGGGCGGGGCTGGCGGAGTGCGCGTGCGCGGGGCTTGGCCGTGCCCATCTACCTGAGGGAGCATCTCAGGTAGATCACCTAAGGCACCTTCTTTCCCAGAGCGGCCTGCCCATTCGCTGAGATTAGCCTTGCCCAAGCGGGGCCCTTCCAGCTGTCAGGGAATGATGGGAGTTGTGATCCAGCCCAGCTGGAAGGCCCCCTCTTGGCCGTCCTATCGCCTGCCCTGGTACTCCTGACGGGGTTGGCGGGTGCCCAGGGTCCAGCTGGGCATCCATTCAGAGTCTCCACCCAGCGGTGGCCCCGAAGCAAGAATCCCCTGGCATTGCTCCTTCTGAGGAGCCAACGTGGCCACGGCAATGAGAACATACTGTTTGAGTTGGCTCTGACCTGGCGGAGGGCCTTTTCGGTGGTGGCCTCCAACATGGGAGTTCCCTCCGCTCTGCCGTGCAAAAAGCAATATTTTTGATGGTGCTTTGGGTCCTGTTGACTTCAGCATTTGCAGATGTTCATACTGAGCATCTTCTGTGTCTTACTTGATATTATACTGATTTCTGTACATGGCCCTGAGATTGACAACAAAGGGCTTTATGTAAATATTTTAACAAATAGAATCCAGAATTGGGAGGTAGAGTTTAGGGAATGGGAAAGGGGTAAGTGGAACTTCAAGGGACTGTCGGACTGGATACTCAAAATGGAGTAAGGATCGTATGCAGAAGTGGGGAGCCAGATGAGGTGGGGTTTTGGAATGCTTTTAAGGGGTTAGGGCTTGGAGACCAAGAAGTGGGGTTAAAGTATATATGGGTAGGGTAGGCTGGCCTTGGGCATGAAAGTTAAGCCCCAGCTCAGCACTGGGACATGGATATCAGCACTCCCATATGGGGCCGAGCACAAGATCAAAACTCCAAAGGGGGCATTAGGACCCCCCCCTCCACACATACCCAGGCTTACTCTGATCTTCCTGCTGGCAATCTGTTAATGTCTGTGCCATTTTGGGGTGCTGTTTTCTAGGGGCCGAGTCTGTACCTGCCCAGTCTGTGGTACAAAACAAAGCCACTCCTTTCAGCTACTCTGGGCAGATCAGCACATGTGAGTGGGAGTTCCCTTTCCTGGAAAGTCTGTTGTCATGGGATGTTCCATTATGACTGAGGCACTGAACTTCTGACCACAGAACTTCTGCAGCTGGCTGGTCTGGGTGAGACGCTTTGAGACGCCAGCTCCCCACACCACCCATGGCGGAGAAGAGCATCCTTCAGACGCTGGTCTCCTCCATCCACAGCGAAGATCTCTTGAGTGACATGGAGCTTCTGCCAGGCTCGGACCCCGCAACCCCACTGCAGCAGGTCCCTTCCTCTCAGGCAGCCACCCCGTATACCTCCAAGGTGACAGCTCAGCTCTACACGTCACTGCATCAGAGCCGGCAGGCTGAGGCCCAGGCCCGTGCTCACCTGGAGAGCCAGCACAGCCTGGGCCTGGGCCTGGCCAGAGAAGCGGAGGCCTCTGAGGTGGACCTGGATACTCTGGCCGAAGAGCTGAACCACCAGCTCTCCACCAGCGTGGAGGCCAGCTCCTACAGGAAGGTGAGGAGCGATGCGCAGCCTTCCTGGAAGGGGCCGGAGTGCGGTGCGGAGACACTCGGAGGTGCGGGACGGATGTGCAACTCACCTTCCCTCTTCCAGGGTGCCGCTGTTGAGTCCCACCACATCATGGAGATGCAGAGTGTGCGCAGTCACCTGCAGAGCATGCTGCGGTCCAGGGATCTGGACCAGGGTGAGAGCGGGATGAGGAGAGGGCTTGGGTGCCCGTCACGAAGGCGGTGGAGCAACCAGGCATCCCATAGCTAGTGATGGGTTACCGCCAGGACCAGTCTAATAGCAGGAATGGGAACGGCCCTTTTGCTGACTGCCAACATTTGGTCATTTCTTGGTCTTCGCTTGCTTGAAAGCTCAAGATGCCTTCGCCAAGGCTTAGTTACTAGCGACAAGTGTTTTAAGCTGATACAGGCTTGTAATGTGGGTATTTTGACCCCCCCCCCTTTTGCCTCCAGGCCCACCTGCCACTGGAATGCGCCCCCCCAAGAGCATCTTCAGAAAGGAACTTGGCCCTCGGACTGAAGCAGGTTCAACCCTTTTGTGTTACGTCCGCTGCATTTTGGGGCCTGCTTTCACGCTTCCCCTTCCCTCAGTATCTTGCCTCCTTCCTTAGGCCTTTGCCATGGCAAGTCCCCCTGATCAGCTTGGGCTCTTAGCACTCTGTACTGGGGGCCCCCCTTGAGGTCTGCTAGGAAGAAGAGGGGAGGGAGCTGGTCCTGTTTCCTGGGCCCCCAAAGCGTCTCTTGACCCGCAGATGTGATTCCCTCTTCTCACCCCGCAGGGGATGCCACGGCTCTGGGGACCTTTGAGCGGAAGGATGACGACTCCTTTGAGAGCGACAGCACAACTGCTTTGCTCACGTAAGCTCAGCTTTGGGCCTTCAGGGGCTCCCTGCGCTTGGGATCGGTGGAGTCACGCCTGCGTGTTGCGCAGCTGCTCCCGATTCCAGAGGCAGCGGCACCTGCAGGGCCGGCTGCGGGGTTTCTTGCCGAAACTGTCCAGGGACTCTCGGGGCCTGTGGCGGAGTGCAGTGTCGGCCTGCCCTTGTTTCCATCAGGGATCTGGGGATGCGGTCAGTTGCCTTGCTCTCTGCCCTGCTTTTTCCCCCACTGAAAGAGGAATGGGATCTGAGAGCTGATCCCATTAAAAACAGCAGGCTTTTTGGAGGAGTCATCCCACCCCAAGCAGGTGCCCCCCAGGTGTGTTGGATTGCTGCTGCCATCATCCCTAGCACACCGGGAAGGCACCAGCTTGGGGAAGCCTTCAATCGGTGGAGCTCACAGCTCTGTAGAGGAAGACCAGGACTTAGCAGGTGCCCTCGGGGTGTCCAGGTGGGAGACGGCTCAGTCATTGCCAGGCCTCTCTGGTAGGATAATTTGGGAGGTAGGGGCAGCCTGGCTCTGCTTTTCCTCTTTGTGGCAGGAAGGGAGTAGGAAGAGGTGGGGGGGGTGGCTCTTGGCGGCGCCCTTGTGGTGCTAGCGCCCCTTTTGCTTGTTGCTCAGCGCCCGGCCGCTGCAGGAGCTCTCCCCTCCTGGCTCCCTGGCAGGCTTCGAGGAGCTCTTCCCTCGCTACACCAGCCTGCGGCTGGGCCGAGTCCACAAGCATCCGTCGTACACCAACTCCTACCTGCTGAAGGAATCTCTGGACAAGGAGCAGGCCCGGCGGAAGGTGAGTCACTCCGGACAAGCCGTGCGGTTTCAAGGATCTGTAAAGCATGGTGGGTGGAAAAGGGAGCAGGCGGGCAGCAGCCGTGCCAGAGCGGGGCTCCCCCCCCCAAATTCATTGAAACGAGGGCCAGGGCTCTTGAGCAGGCACATTTCTGTGGGCTGTGCAACCTCCTTCGGCTCAAGGCAGCAGTCCCTTTGGGAAAGCACTTATGCAGAGCGGAGTCGGCAGGCCTGGAGGCTACGATGGCAGGCCTAAAAGGCCAAGCGGATGTTAGCTTCGAGCTCTTCCTGCCAGCAGTCCCAGCCTTTCCAGATTGGGGGACGTCTGCATGGAAGCTGGGGAGCGGCAAAGGGAGGGGTGGCTGGGGAAAGGAGGTGGGGCCGCCCGGAGGGCCTCTGCAGCTGCGTGTGGGCCCCGAGCCGCAGCTTGCATGCCTGGCCCTAAACCAGAGAGACCAACTGTTGGATGACTCCTTCCCACCAGAGCTGAAAAAATCCCCCCCCCCCCCCCCCGGGCTCGGATCCTGATTGCCGGGATTATTGATGTGAATTAGGCCGCCAAAGCTCCTTGAAAGGTGGCCCAGCGTGGCTCAGAGCGAGGAGGCGGTCATGTGAGCTCCGACTTTAAGCAAAGCTACGCAGCTTAGCTGCCGGTATCACGGCCTGTAATGAGCTTTGCTGCCTCCCGGCCACGTGGCCTCCCCACCCCCAGAGTGGGGAATGAGGTGCATGCCACCCCTCCGCCAGACCAGACTCTCGGGAGTCAGCCTGGCTTCTCAACTGGGGCTCACTGCAGCGGTGGCGACAGGGCCGTGCGCTTTTCTAGCAAGAAGGGACTCCTTTAGTCCAGACTTTCCCCAGGAGGGGAACGACTGAAATCCAGCTGGTCTTGGCACCTGCAAAATTAAGACTGTATTTAACTTAACATACCTACAGGCATAGAACTGAAGAGCTCATATGGCGGCCGGCATTCAAAAATCTCAGCTTTAAGTATTAAAAAGCTACAAGTTTGTAGTCTGTGGAAGCTGTTGGGCCCTGTTTGAAACTGCTCAAGCAGTGAATTCAGGCCAGATGGGAGCTGAGCAAGATGACCTGCACAACTCCTGTTCTTGCCTCTCTGCTTACCGAATCAAAATATTTGATCTGGGCCAGCGGATGCGCCTGATTCGCATGTTGTAGGTGGCCCAGTGTGGCTCCTTTCGGGGTGGAGTCCGGATTTGCTGAGCCGTGCAAAGTGCAAATAGCCTACACAGAAGGATGAGCTTTGTCTGAGGAGAGATTGTCTTGAAAAAGATTTTCTCTAGCTTGACTAGCAGGAGGTTTGGGTTTGCAAACCATGCACCGAATCAGTCAGAAGGAGCCAGCCTTCTCCTGCCCTTGAAGCCAAAGACTGGCTCGCTGCCATCTTTTTACGGTCGACCGCTGTCGTCTTTCTTTTTCGCGTGATTCCTGTGACTTACAGATACATTTCAAATTTAAAAACGTAAGCGTCCCGCTGGTTTGGACCACCATCCAGGGCTGTGTTCACACAGTGGGATGTGTCTTTAGTGGGATGTGTCTTCAACAGAACCCTCCCAGCCCTGTCTCTTAGCAACTGGTGTACATAGACATACTGCCCCCGATACCGCGGGCATCACGGAGACGTCAGTTCCAGCCGCCGTGGATTAATTTCTCCAGCCCCCCTTCTAAAGGCATCTGGAGTCATGGAGTGTATTCGGTAGCTTAGCTAGGTACTGTGTGAGAAGGTCCCCCTTTTTATGCCCCGAATCATTCAGCTTCACAGGGGAGGAAGCAAATATCCCTTCCCCACCTTCTCCGCACCAGGCGCAAGCATGTCCTCATTCAGGGGATACCAGGAATTGGCCGGCGGCTACAAAGAGATTGCTTGAGCCCACCTGTAGGCCCCTCGGAGGGTGCTCAGACTGGGGTGGCAGGTGCCTACGAGGTGACCCTGACTCAGCCCCCGGGCCCGGCTTGCTCTCCGTTTCTCCCAAACCCCATGTGCTACTGCAAAGCCGATCCCGGCCAGGAGGAGGCGCTGGTGGGCTGCAGACCCGGCCCACGTGCTGCCAAACCGAGCCTGACCTTGTAGGAGCTGCTGGCCAGCTCCTTCCGCGTTTTAAGCTGCTTGTTGGCCAGTCTCCCCCCACCCCCCCGCCGGCTCGATTTAGCCCTCTAAGCTTCTTAGGACGGTGCCTGCCCTCCCGGGCCCAGGTGCTGCCGGGAACCCAACGCCCGCTTTCCCGGTCGCTCTTCTAGAACATCCTCATCATTCCTGGCTGAAATTTTGGGAGGGTCTCCTGACTCAACGTTCTGCTCCCCGGGGAGGCCGGAGGGAATTGGGGCTGGCCGCTGGCCTGTGGCCCTGCAGCATTCCCAGTGCAAAGAGTTAAGCAAGCCCAGAAGAGTGGCGTCTGATTTTTAAGTGGGGCTGCAGACCCTCTGTCCTGGGGGCACAGTTCCCAGCTGTCCCTCGGGGGTTGCCCAGATAGCGTGTCTCCCATGCCCTGCCCTGCCCCTCTGCCAACCGTTTTCCGGCTGGCGTGATTGTCCCACCTCCACCTTTGCCTGCGGCCCCAGGAGCTCCTTTGGGATGGAACTTCGCCCTCGGACTGAAGGGGGGGGGGGTTTGTGACACGGGGACGCCTTCCTCCCACCTCATCTCAGAGGTGCAGTTGGGATTACTTGGATGGCCGAAAGGCACTGCCCGGGTTCCCAACTCGCAGGCCAGCAGGGCTAAGTTGATGGGCCCGCACCCCTTGCCACCCCGGTCTGCTCCACGCTGCTCGCTCAATCGGACACTTCACCACAAATGACTTCTCTGGGGAAGGGAAAATAGGGAACGCACTTGGCACCCGGGCGGCCCTGTTGCCGGCCTCGCTCAGTGCTGCCTGCCAGCGGAGACGTTTCCCGCGGTCTCCACCTCCGCTGGAGGTGCCGGCAGCTGAACGCAGGGCGAAACTCAAGAAGCTGGAAAAACACTTTATTTATTCTTCAAGAAGCCCTTTGAGAGTTGGATTTCTTAGATAATAGAATATTTCTCTCACGTCTTGAGGTGCGAGCCCATTATGGCAAGGCTTTTAAAGATATAATGGGCAATGCCGGGGCTCAAGGGGATTAGCCATCCTTGGTGTTTATTACAGGGCCATTCTTGTTGTGTGCCTTTCAGCTGTCCTCATTTTTTCTGTTTCTGATGCTTGCATTTTTGATAAGATTCAATGGCATTATTTTGTGTTTAATTGTACTGTTTCTGTCAGCTGTTGTAAACTGCCCAGGGAGTGCTGGCTGTAGGCAGTATAGGAATCCATGCGTCCATCCGGCGAAGCGCGCTCTTTTTTGATCCAGAGCTGGAAACTTTCAGAACACTGTGTGAGAGGTGGGAGTGCCTACGCTTTGAGGGCCTGTGGAACTCGGCTCCAGATCTGTCTCTTTCCTCGTCCCTCTCGTGTCCATTTCCTTTTATGTCGTGCCTTCTAGATTGTAAGCCTGAGGACAGGAGCTTTGCCAGCCCCCGGCGGTAAATAAATGCCAGATTGTTTTCCCGCAGCATTGCGAGCGCCAGATCCAGAGTTTACAGCACCGCATCTTGGAGCTGCAGCAGCAGCTGGCCGTCGCCACCTCAGCCGACAAGAAGAAAGACTGCATGATCGAGCAGCTGGATAAGGCGGGCCTGGGGCCGAGGGAAGGACCGGAGAGACATGGGCTGCGGAACTGGAGCAGGATGTGGCTTTTAGGGGAGAGGGGAAACCGGCCGACTTGAATCGAGATGTGCATTTCCCCTCCACACAGAGCAGGGCAGGGTGGGGGGCCCTTTTCCAGCCCAGGTACCAAATCCAGTTTTGCAGGAGGCGTGTGCCACCAGTAAATGGGGTGCAGCCAAGCCGAGCCAGCACGGGGGATCCCATACTGCAGCTCGGGTGCAGTTCTGTCAGTCTTTCCCCTGGCTGAACAGGTGAAGGCCTGGGTGTTAATGCCCTTGCTGTCAGTGCCTGCCAGCCCGGGCAGGGGGAGGGTTCAGCCTTTTGAAATGGGGAAGAGAGCCAGGAAGCCCCCGAATGATTGGCAGCTATGGTGGAAGGGGTCGGGCCAGGAAATGATTGGGCCCCCGGGTGAGTTGGACTTGGACAGTGGGGTTGCCCTTCCTTCCTTCCTTCCTTCCTTCCTTCCTTCCTTCCTTCCTTCCTTCCTTCCTTCCTTCCTGAGTACAGGTTTCTTTTGGCCAAGGGCTGCATTGGAGCGTCGGCTGAGCTGTCCCTTCTCCTCCCCAGACCCTGGCCAAAGTGGTGGAGGGCTGGAACCGCCACGAGGCTGAGCGGACAGCAGCGCTACATCGCCTGCAGGCGGAGAAGGAAGCGGCGGAACAGGCGCTGGGCAAGCAGAAGGAGGTGGGCCTTGGGCTGGGGCTGCCGTGATGTGACCACCATTGTGGGGGACAAGCCGCAGTGGGTTGTGACAGGCAAACAGACTGTGTCCTTTGAGGGGCCCGATCGTGGGAAATGAGGCCCCTGGGCAGCCCGTGGCTTGTTCTTGGGTTGTTTGCCACAAGTGGGTTGTCATGTTGTCCAGGCCCAGGAGACGCCCCCATTATGGGCATCGGGAAGCCGCTAGAGAGTCCCGTGGCGACCTCCTCTTCCAGGGTCACTTTGGCCACTGCCAAGGCCACCTGCCGGAAAGGGCCCAGGTGGCCCTTTGGGGCAACTGGCATGGGCCACCTGTACCCTTTGACAGTTGCGAGCCTTTTCACGTGCTGTGGCTTCCCCTCCTTGACCCTTCCCCCTCTTTGGGCATCACAGTCTCTGACTCGACAGCCTGAATTTTTATTCTCCATTTTAACTGCCAGCAGCCATCGCGGCAGAGTGCCCAAGCGGTGTGTCACTCTCACTGGTTGTCAAACTACATATTTAAATTTTTTTTTTGCAGTCACAACAGGCTTTTCGGGTTCTTAATTGCTTTCTTCTGCACGCATGCGGCTGCAGAGCTATTCCGCTTGAACAAGTGTGGAAATAGGACACTTAGGCTGGGAATGGCGTGGGGGGCCACCTGCTTAGGTACCAACCCCGCACGTGGGTCCAGAGACTCTCCAGGAGGGGCTCATCTTTATTTGCGTTCTCCTGACAGATGTCACAAGCCAAGCTGCCAAAGGAAAGCAAAGGTTTGAGGGATCGTTGCTGATGGAAGGGGGTGGCCCTGACCCTCCCCCTCCTCAACTGTCCTGAGAGCCCTTAATTGGGAGCTTTCCTCCAGCTCACTGGGAAAGTGCCACGGTGCCCTGCCACCAAATTTATGGGGGAACTGAGTCCCTTCTTACAGGGCAATGAGTAGCTGAGTGACCAGTGGCGGTATGTGGTGGTGGGGAACACGGGTTGGGAAGGAGGGGCAAGCGATTGTCTGTCTGGCACACTCTGGGTTGTTTGTGTAACAGCCCGCCCACCCTGGCTTATCGGCAAGGTGGGTTAGCTTGACAGGTGAACGTGCCCAGTGTGGTACCAAACTGGACGACCCCGGAGGTGTGCTGCGTCCTGCAGCCAAGCTGGGACAAACCAGCAATCCATCTGCCCCAGCCATGGATCGGAGCCACGTCCATTTCGTCTGCTTGGGAACGCCTCTCTCTCGCTCTTCCCTCTGCCTTAGAAAGTCTCTGAGACAGAAGGCCGCCTCGAGCAGGCCTTGTTGGCCCTCAGCCAGGAGCAGCAAGCAGCCCACCGGCATTGCAAAGGAAAGGAGGCCCTGGTAAGAAAGCGGCACCCGGGTCGGTTCCTCAGCTCTCCGGGGCCGGGGGGGGGGGCAGCTCGAACCTGGCCCTTGCAGGGCCGCTCCTCGGGCGGCTGCGCCCCCTTTCACCTGACCACAGCGTGAAGTTTGAAGTGCCTCACTGAGGGCTTGGCTGATGGCAGGAGCAGCTTTTTCGTTGGGTGTGCTGGTACTTTGGGCCGTGCCCCGTCCATCCGGCAGCGTCTCCAGGACCTGATTTGCCCTGGGGATGGAGGGGCTTCCCTCCCATCCTAGGGCCTGAGTCTGCCATCCTTACCGGGATGGCCCCACAGAGGTGCAGGGGGCTCCGCTCGGAGCGAGCGTAGGGTGCCGCTGAGGACTTCCCAGGATCTGGGAGCTGTGCCAGCAGCTGGAGCCAGACCCTCCTAGGGGCAGGGTCTTGGGGATGGCGGGACGCTGAGGAGCGTGTCCTCTCACCTGTCCAGGAGGAGGAGAAGGCGCTGCTGTCGTGTAACCTGGAGGCGGAGTGTCGTCGTGTGCGCAGCCTGGAGGCTGAGCTGGACCTGGAGCGCCGCCAGCAGGAGACCCTGCGGGCCACGCTGGAGGAGCAGCAGAGGGGCTGGGCCCAGCGCGAGAGGCAGCTGGAGCAGCAGCGCCAGGCCCTGGAGGAGGAGGGCCATGCCCAGCTCGGCCGGGAGAAGGTGAGAAAGCAGGGCTGTTGCAGCGCTCCCAGGCCGGGCTCCCCAGCCTGGTGCCCTGCAGATGCGATGGACTCGCGCTCCCATCGCCCCCAGCCAGAATGGCCAGCGGCACGAGCTCTAGGCGGACCCGTCTGGAGGCTGCTAGGTTGAGGAGTGCATGGATGGCCTCAAGGCCCCAGTCCCGCTGCCTTGCCAGCAAGCCACCCAGCTCTCCGGCCCTTCCAGGAGCACGTTTCCGTCTCTCCTTTCTTCTGAAGGTTTAATGCTGATGCGGTGCTGTCAGCAGGCCCGGCTCTCTGTGAGGCAGGCAGGGTGGCCTTGAAGAGCCTGCAGTAAAACTCAGCCCCGTGGGGGGGAGGCAGGGTGTACTTTTGCTGGACGGAAGTGAACAGGCGCTCAGAAAAGAATTGCAAAGCAGAGACCCCAAAGCACGCAGACGCACTTTTGAAACGCCATGTTTCTGCTCCGAACGCCCATTTTACAGAGGGCCCACTGAGAGAAAGGCTCTTTTCTGGCTGGGATACAAAGCAGAGGTGGGAGCTGAGTCCTGGATACTCGGCACGTGTGAATTTGCACCCATAAAGCACAACAAAATACCCATTTCATGAAAGACAAACTGGCAATGCTTGGGGAGATGGCACGTGCAAAATATTTCCCTCCCGCCAAGGTCCAGGTAAAAGCTGGACAGGACATGCACAGACCCCCGGCCGAACACGGACACCAAGCACAAGCGAACACCGCACGTCGCAAGCAGGCAAAGCGCACCCCTCGCTCTTTGCTGCGCCCAGCGTGCGCCGCTCCCGGTGGCTGGGCACGCCTAAAAGCAAGCCGCCCATCCCTTTCGTTTTCTGGGAACTCTCCTGGGGTTCAGAGACCTTCCCGGAGAGCCAGTCTGGCTCCAGCTACTGGCAGGAACCTCTGAGAAGGAGCCGAGAGCCAGGCGGGCTGCCCGGACCCCCGCTCTGCCGCAGACTCTCAGCCGCTCCCGGGGGCGTGGCCTGTCCTCATGGGGGGTGGGGCTGGCCCTGGCCCCGCCCCACAGCGGGAGCCTCTTGCCCTGCCCTGCCGTGGGGAGCAGGGGAACCGGCTTGCCATGGAGTCCCAGGACTGGGAAGAGCTGCAGCTGGTTGAGCCCCCCTGCGGGGCGAAAAAGAAGCGCCCCTCCCAGCCAGTGAGTTGTGGGGTGGAGACGCGACGTCTCGCCCCATTGCAGCCAGAGGGGAGGGAGGCCAGTTGGTGGGCCAGCTGTTACCTGTGGGATTTCAGCCTGAGCTCAGACAGCAAGCAAGCATGGGAAAGACGGCGGTTTGCATCCAGCTCGGGAGCGATCCCAAGTGCCCCTGCTCCCTTTCCTATGCTAGGCTTTCCTGTCTTGGCTTCCATTTTAAAGATTCTGGTCCTCAGTGATTCTGGGAGTGGCTTAAAGCATGTGTTGGAGTTCTTCTAGTCCAGGCTAGGGTGTTTGTCCGGGTCCCGTGGATGCTGCTGCTGCTCTGCGTGGTCTCAAAGGGCTTCCTGTTCTTGGAAGGCTTCGGGAGGTGTTTAAAGGGTCCACGGCACCCCCCCCTCCACCAGTCTCCTGCCCATTTCTGCCAGCATCTTCCCTGCCTTGTCATTCTGGGCGCAGAGTTTGATGGGGTGCCTCAGAGTGCAACGCTCCGCGAGCGCAGCCCTGCTGGGCCAGCCCTGCTCAGCCTCTCCAGGCACCCGCGGCCCCACCCTTGGCCAGGCTGGCCATCATTACCCAGGGGGGCCAGGAAAGCAGAGCCTCCCCGTCCCTTCCCCCTCCCCCCTCCTCGCTTTTGCCATGCTCGGTGCGCCAGCTGGCCCCCTTGTTCCGCGGGCAGGGCAGCGGAGGGTCTGTCCTCCCACCGCCCCTCCGCCCACGGCACTTCCTCCCACCTCCGTCACGAGGCAAAGCCTGGAGTGGCTCGGAGGGGCCTCTCAGAGCGGTCGGTGGCGCAGGCCAGCGAGGGGGTCTTTGCCTCCTCTCCTCTCCTCTCCTCTCCTCTCCTCTCCTCCGTGCCTTTAACTAGGCTCCCTGGACACAGTGTTCAACTGGTGCAGCTGTGAGGGGAAAAGCTGCATCCGTTGCATTTCCTGTCCTTGTGCAGTTGGGAAAGGACAGCGCTCTGCTAGGAAAGGAGCAGCAGAAGCTTGGATGATGGGAACTGCAGTCTGAAGCTGGTGGGCACCAGAATGGAGCGAGTCTGAATGTCACCGTAGGGGAAGCATCGTCTGGGTGCCCCTGAAGCGATCGGCTGAGCTCTGTTCAGCGCTCAGTTGAATTATCCCAAAGCGAGTTAATGCTGGCTCCTCGTTAGTCTCGTCTCGCACAGGCAGGTTGGGGGTGGGGGTGGTAGGAGGCAGCTGGTTGCCTCTGGGAGGGAAAGGACTCGGCCTTGGCCTTCCGGCGCCGGACCGTGCCTCCGCGAACGAGCCCCCTTGTAAACACGCACACGAGCGACTGAGGCTTTAGGGTCAGGCGGGGCAAAGTTGGGTGGCTGTTCGCTTTAAAAACGCTCTGCCGGGCTCTTCTGTCTGGATCAATGCTTCTTGTGCCAAAATCCACCCTCTCCCCTTTGCTTGCCTTCACGTCTCTTGGGAAAGCGACGCCAGGTTCAAACAGAGCGTGAGCACAGGTACCCGCAGGCTATTCTCGCTGGTCTTGTTCGGCGCTGGCGCTGGTGCTGCGAGCCAGAGACGGGCAGGCCCCTTCCCAGGCCCGGCTCGGAAGAGGCTGGCGTGGGCCAGAAGGTGCCCAGGGGGCCACCCTTCATCCGGGGGTCCCGCAAGTTCTCGCCTCACACCTGCCTCTCCTGCCCCACCCTGTCCAGGAGGCGAGCCAGCGGGACGCTCAGAAGGCTGCCGATGCCCAGCGTGCCCTGGCCTCCATGCAGGCCGAAGTGCACGGCCTGCAGGCGGAGCTGGAGGCCGTGCGCCGCGAGAGGGACAGCCTGAAGGTGGAGATGAGCCTGGTGAAGGTAATGCGGCCGCAATGCTGGCTTTGGCGCAGGGAAGGGCGAGACCAGACTCGCGACTCCTGCCGCTTCTGTGTGTGGTAGGGAAGGGGGGCTTTGGGGGGCAGCTTGCCCTGTGCTGCAGACCCAGGACGGGTGGGAAGCCCCCCCCGGTAGCCCATCCTGAATGGACTCCCGCGACCTGCAGTGAGCCACACCCATCTTTTGTTCGAGGACTTTCTGCTTCACTCAGAAGCTGGGCAGGTGTGAACTTATTGAGGACTTGGAGCATGTCAAGTCCTTACATGCAGCACAGGGAGCTTGAAAGGAGCTGCATCCTCCTCCCCGCCTTCCCTTCCCAGGCGCGTTACGAAGCACAGAAGGTCAACCTGGAATCGGAGCTGAAGGTGGCGCTTGAGCAGCGGGTGACGGAGCGCCTGGCCGAGGTTCACGAGGACAGCCTGCGCCAGATGAGCGCCATGCGGGAGCAGCACAGGTGCGAGGGGGCCCTCCAGCTGTGGGGCAGCCCTCAGCCTGGCCCGCCCCCTCGGGGTCTCCGCTGCTCCTGTCCCACCGACAGTCGTAGCCCCAAGCCCCCCTGGATGGCTGGGGAGGCCCCCTGGGAGCCTTGCTTGACGGACAGCCCTTTTCCCCCTTGGCAGGAAGCAGCTGCTGGAGCTTAGCGGCCACCACGAGAAGGAGTTGGCCACCCAGCTGACCCAGTTCAGATCCGACCTGGCCGAGAGGGAGGGGCGGCAGCGGAGCCTCGCTGAGGACTACGAGCACAGGTGCCCGCCTTGATGGGGCAGCCCTCCTGGCGAGCGCCGAGTCAGACATCATGGTGGGCGGGCGGGCGGGCATGCAGGAGGGTGACGGCACACACGCATCCACTGACCTGGCGCCCCGCAGATAGGCCCTGAGGGCTGGGGATGATGGGCTATGCCATCTGGCATGTCTGGAAGGCACCAGGTTGGGAAGGCTGACAGGTGGGGATGGTGAGTGGGGAATCGCTTCTTTGCTGGGCTGCCGGGGAGCGGGGTCTGTGTGTGTGGGAGGGAATCCCAGAATTCTCCCCATGGCCCCCCCCCCCCGCCAGCGTTCCTCCGCTCTTCCAGCCACGACGCCTTTTCTCTTGCCTCCCCTGCAGGCGGGGCAAGCAGCAGGAGGAGATGCAGGAGCTGCAGGCCAGGTACCGGCGGCTGGAGGCCCAGCGAGCCGAGATGGTGGGCCAGTTCCAGGCCATGATGCAGGCGCACTGGAACGAGGCCCTGCGCCTCTTTGCGGGCAGCGGCGGCTCCCCCCCAGCTCTGCAGCAAGGCTCAGGAGCGCGTGAGTGGCTACCACCGTCGCCCGGCCCCCTTCGTGTCTCCTCTCCTGGTGCTTGGGAGCATGTGGGGCGTTGGTGCAGGAGCTGCTGGGTGGAAGAGCTGGGCGTGGGGCTGGTCCGGGTGCAGCCCTTCCCTGCTGCTTGACACTGCTGGGGGTCCCCCTCCCGCGACGGGGCGGCACAACCCTCAAAGCCAGTGTTGTGAACCCCTGGGTATCATCGTGCCTTCCAGTGGCCTCGTCGCCAGTTCACAGGAGTACAGAATGACCTCCCCTTCCCGGTGCCTTCCCCACTCGTTTGGCCTTGTCAGATTGTGGCTTGTTGTTATGTGCCAGCCCTGTACCGTGGTTTAACTATGGGTTGTGAGTGACAACCCAGAGTTCACAGCCCCGCAACCAGCCGGTTGTCGTTTTTTTGATCTGCCAATCATTCAACCTCAGCTCAGTGGGTTGCACATCAGGACAATCCGCAATGGAACTACAGCCCATAATCAACAAGTCCAGCACATCTGGAGGCGGAGTTCCCGTGTCATGGCAGCAACCCTCAGTTCAGCAACGGCGCATGCCTTCAGTGCACACCCTGCTTGCCGGCCAGGTCTGCACTGTGCTTACAGAAGCGGGGCGGGGGGGGGGCGTCCTCTAACCCTTGCTCTGCCCCTCTAGGTCATGCCCCCCGACCCGGACCCCGCTTCTGACCTGGAGTCTCCGCAGCCTTCGGACTCCCTGAGGAAGACTCAGCCGGCGGAGGCGCTCGGGAGCAGCCAGGGCGCCGGAGACTGTGGGGGGGGCTGTGTGGACCACGGCCGCCCCCCTTCTGCCCCCTCCTGCTCAGCATAACGCCCTGCGGGCGGCTTCCAGGGTGCCCGAAAAGTCCGCCCAGGACCCCTGCCGGCACTTTCTGCCCTTGCGGCCCGACGCGGGGCGGGTGTCGTCCGAGTTCAGCCGCGTTCTCAACTACAGCCTCCTCAGCCAGCAGGGCTTCCAGCCGCTGGACCCGCAGGTGGACGCCGCGGTCGCTGGTGCAGGTGTGTGCGCGCGCATGCAGGCCCCCACCCGCCATTCTGTCCTCCCCCGGGCAGAGGCGATCGTTAGCAGTGCCTTTGAGCGGAAGAGCCGTTTTCTTGGGGCAAAGCCGCCGTCTTCTGAACGGGCATATAGGGCTGGGCGGCTCACCGGCTGACGGCTCGGATATTCTCGGCTGACCTCCCCTCCCAGAGGGAGACGGCGGTCAGGCTCCGCTTGCTAACGTTGCTCTGGCTGAGCTGCGCGTCGGGCCTTGCTCTGCTTCGAAGACGTGCTCGTGGCCGCTGCCAGAGGAGGCCGGGCCGAGCCCCGGAGCACATTTCTGCTTTGCCCCTTCCTGGCATGGCACGAGGAGGGCTCACAAAGGCCAGGCAACCGGCCAACCATCAGCAGCTGGAGAAAGCAGGTTGGGCCCCCAAGGGGCCAGATGTGCCCCCGAGACCTGAGCTCCCCCCCCCCTGCAATATGCTCCCCGTTGTCAGCCAGGGAATGTGGAAGTGCCGCTCCCCGGGAGCAAGCCAAGCTGCCCAGCAGGCCGGTTCTGAGGCGCTACTGTCTGCAGGAGGCCGGGGGTGGCCAGGGGGTTTCCCGAGGCAGGCTTCCCAGCTTGGCAGTGCTCAAATCCTGCCCCACACAGTCCTCCCCCTGTCTTACCATCTTTTAGGCCTGACTTTCCGCCCCGAGAACCTCGCAGAGCACCCCTTCACAGACGAGGCGGACGAGGCCGGCACGGAAGGGGCGGGCGAGGAAGGGGGGACCCCGCAGTCCAGAAGCCTGGAGAGCGAGGGGCAGGTGCTGGTGCCCCAGCCGGACCCACAGTACTACTTGCGCCTGGTAGGTGCCGCCGCTCCAGCCTCTGCTCCTCTTTCTGGCTTGCCGGAGGGCTGCGTCTGGGAGGCACGCAGCTCGGGTTTGCTGCAGAGCCGAATAGAACCAGATGTTCTGGAAGCCAAAGGCAGTTTGTCCATTGAATAAACTAGAGCTCGACAGGTGGAGGGCTTGAGATGGAGAGCCAGAGAACCGGTTTGCTCTTTCAAGCACCTCCCGAGCAAAAAGGCTGCTTGACTGGCTGCAGGGACCAGTAGCAAGACGCCCTCGCCCTCGGGTTTGTACTCCAGGAGACACGGCATGCAAGGAGAAAGGGGTGGTGGGGAGGGAGGAGGAAGGTGAGCCTGGGCACCCGCTCCCAAAACTGCAGTCCGCACAGGAGCTGTGCCACGACTTGATGGCTGTGGGGCGGAAGGCCGCTCCGCACATGAGAGAGCCCAGCGGCCCACACTGGAGACATCCAGAAAGAAACGGGGCAGCCCTCTGAGTGGGATCATGTGACTTGGTGGGGGGTTGGACCCAGTGGCCTTCGTGGCCCCTTCCAGCTCTGCCGTTCTATGATCCTTCTGCCCATTTGCGCTGGCCTAGGTGGGCACCGGAGTAAACCTGCTGCTGGAGCATGGCATCTTGGGACCCATGGAAATTCGCTAGCAAGCCCACAATAAGGATAGTGTGAGGGTCTGGGATCCATATCCTGACAAGGGAAGCCCTTTGGCTCCCAGCAGTCCCTGAACCCGTCTGTGCTTGACTCCTGTTTGTTTTCTCGTTAGCTCAGTCCTCGTAGGCCAGGCCCCACTGCTGCGTGCCCACCACTTCTCACCCGGCCGCAGGACCAGGAACCGCCAGGGTGAGTAAGAGCAGCAGGGGGCCTGGCTGCAGTCTGACTTCTCTCGCCTGCAACTTTCAGCTCTGGGAGCACTCTGCCTACGACAGCTTTGCTCAGAGGCAGGACGAGGGTCCCCCAGACAGCCCGCCGCATGCCACACATCAGACGCAGCTGGGTACGGGTTGCGCCAGCCCGCTTCCCCCGGCTGCCCTTCCCCAGAGGCTCCTGGCTGCCCCACCTGCTCTGGCCCTTCTGTAGGGCCGGGGGCTCTAGATAAGCCTAGGATGGGGGCGGGGGTACAGCTTGGAAGTCTTAAATCCTGAAATTAATGTTCAGTGCAGGGTGTTGGGGGCACCTCTAGGGTGTTGCTTCAGGTGTCCTTCCTCATAGGTGAGGACAAAGCACCAGACCCACATCTCTTTGCCACCCCTGTGCATGCATGGTTTGGCACTTCCAGCACCCCTAAAAAGGGGTGCCAGGCGTCAAATGGGCTTGGCCTTCCCCTGCCCCAGTGTGGGACACAATTTTCTGAAATAGGCCTCCCTTTGTGCCAAAAGGGCTCTGCGTGGCTCCGTGGGTGCCAGCTGCACCGCCATCGTTCATGGGGGCGCCTGAAACCGGCCGGGGGTGGATGCTGCTCAGAGGATGTGCGCCAGCCCAGGCCACCCGCCAGTGTTGGGGGTGGTGTCACGGGCGGTCCCGGACGGCTGGAAGGGTGAGGCATGGAGGGGGTGCCCGCGGGAGCACTGCAGCCCCCCCAGCATGTGGACGCCGGCCTTCTGGCACCCGCAGCCACGTGACATCTCGCCTTCCCCACCGTCCCTCCAGGCACGTCTTACCATGAGCGGTCCACCGCCCTCTGGGATCCGGCACAGCCGCCACTCAGCACCATCCGCATCCAGCCACCCAGCAGCTCCGCCGTCCACAAAAGCAAGGTCTCCTTGCCCAGAGCCGGGCTGGCCCACTCGAACCCGGACGCCTCCAGCCCTCCCCGGCAGAACCCCGGTGCGTGGCGGGGGCAGTGGTGTTGTGCTCTCCCGTGTGAGCTCTGTGGGCCCCCCTTGAGCCCGCCTTGCCTCTCCCTCGTCCTTTCTCTCCGCAGCCCGGGAGGAGGGGGTCCTCTCCCCCAGGCAGGTGGCCGAAGTTTCGCGCCTGCTGAAGCAGTACCAGGCCAAGGGGAGGCCTGTGCCTTCGCCTGAGGAGCTGTACAGATATTTGCGTGGGATCAGCCCGCACGGGTAAGGCAGGCCGTGGGGGTTTCCTGGGCCCCGACGTGGCCTCTTTGTCCAGGGTTCCTCGAGAAATGTGGCCGTCTGCTGTGTGGGCAGGAGAACGAGGCAGAGCGAGGCCTCCCTGGGCTTGTAAAACCTTTCTAGAGGAGAGCTGAGCCTAGACATCCGTCAACAGGCGTTGTGGGCTGGGGAGGCGGTTCTCCTCCGAGGCTGCGTCCCCACCATTGTCCCTCTGGGATTTCTACCCCCAGGGCAGAAACCAAAAGCGACGGGACTCTGCAGACACGCCGGAACCTCGATTCCAAGTTGATGGAAGCCGTGAGGAAAGAGGTCTGTTGGTCATCTTGTCAGGGGAGGGGGCAGAAATCCTGAGGGTTTGGGCTGGTTCCGATTTTTATGGGGAGCAAGTGGGGTTGGGGAAACAGTGGGGCAATACTGTAATTTCTATGTCTGGCGAGTTTGGGGGAGAAACAACAGTCCTCTGTTTGTATTTCCTCCCCTGCTTCCCTCCTCAGGTGGCCCCTGCCCGCCGCATGGGCATCTCAGGGTTGCCACGCGAGAAGGCTCCTGCCAAAGCCGGGAAGAAGCCTGGTGGTGTCCCGGCCCCCAATCCTCGCACCAGCCGAGGAGGAAATGTCTGGAGATGACCTTCTGCAGTCGGTCTCCGTCCTTCTGAAGCCGGCCAGCCTCCTCTTCCAGGCCAGGAGCGTCTGGGCACACCTGCCTGTGAGCTCCGCACAGGGACGAAAGCACCTCCCTCCACCTCCAGTTCCACCTGCAACGATTTTCTCCCACATGGAGCCTCACATTCTGCTTTTCCAGAAAGGGAGGACCGAGAACATGCAGGCGGGACTTGTCGTTTTTGTCTTTTTGCATTTGGCTTAAATCCTTCTGTGCCGAGACGTGGGGTGAGACAAACCGCAGCCCTGAAAAAGAATCCCTCACAAGAGCCACACAGCGGAGACTCCCGCCACACGCTGTGCTCTGAGGGGTCCGTCAGAGTGGCCGTTCCTTCAGCAGAAAACAAGCCTCGTTGCTTCTCGGATATCTTGGCTGTAAACGGGCACATGGGAGTATTTCCGGGGTGAAGTTGTGAGCTGCCCCTCGCTATCTTGCCAAAACCGGCTGTGCCTTCTCCACCGAACGCTCTGCCTTCCGATGGCTGTGAGTGCCGAGTGTTTCAGACACACTTGGATTTGCTGTACCAATTTGCTCTTCTTTGCACAGTTAATTATTTTTATACCATTGTTTTCCAAATAAATGAAGGTTGATTTATTTTTAGGCAATAGGTTCACCCCCCCGCTGGCTGTTGGCGCCTCTCTTCCCTCCCCTCTGTTCTGCTTTCTGCAGTCGTTGGAACATGTAAAAACATCTGCAGAGACTTTCCTATGTTCTTCTCCAGACAGATCTCTATTGTCTTCCTGGGAAAAATTGGTCTGTTGGGTGCGGGTTTTAAAGAGCTGCCTCTCTTCCCATGGGCACAGTGCCAGTTGAAATCCTTCAAGTGTCTCCCCCAAAATATGGGGCACAGAAGAGAAGAAAGACGAAGATGCTGGCGTTTTGCTCAGCTCTCGGGCTGCAGGAGAACGTCGGCCACCGGCAGCTCTGGCCCAGGCTCGCACTGGCACACGTTTCCCCCCAGCGGGTTCCCAACACGCTCGTGTGCGCCTTGTTGCACAGTGCAGGTGGGTGTGAGAGTGCATGTGCGCCCCATGTGTTCTGAGCCCAGCCCTCCAAATAAAGCCCTCATTCCACCCACATGAACAAGCCCACCCAGCTCTTAAAATCGTATCCAATTTAGCCAGAATAAAAGACATGCTTTACTTCAGACCAAGCAGTTGAAATGGCAAAAGAGTTCATTGTAACCATCAGCATTTCTGGGAGGGCGGGGGGGGGAAGAAGCAAACAAGCCCTCTCTCGAGGGTCCGAAATGGGTGCTTAGTAGAGATGGTGGTGGATCCTTGGTTGAAGTCCTCCGTTCTCCCTCAAACCCAGTTTATGCGGTGGTGGCAGATGGTGGGTTTATATTGGCCCGTGATTTAGGCGGCATGTGCTGGGTGCAGTCTGGCCATTTTTAACATTCTGTCCCCATCACAAATCCCTATATAACATCTGAACCTGGGCACTATGGGTTAATCGTGGGTTAAACAGCCAACAGTCAGCCTCCCATTATTTACATGAACTGTGGGTTGTTTGACCCACAATCAACTTAGGGTGCACAGTGCTGGTTGTCACCTGGCAACCTCTGATCAGTGAAACCTTCCATTCGCGGTTTCCTACCTCAACGTCCCTCCGTGATATGAGAGTCTTTGGATCCCCAGTGTATCTCCAGTAGCAGGACACCTGTCACGCAACTGGTCCCGGAAACCTCATCACGGCAGCTCTCAGTTGCCTGGCCATCCAGGTTCCCCTTGGGACAGTCCTCCCAAGATGTTTTCCTGAACTAGCCACCGCCAGCGGTGGGGCCCTGCCCTGAATTGAGCCCCCCCACCTAAGGTTCGCCTTTTCGGAAGTGCCACCCTTCCAAGGTTCCCGCAGTGGGCAGCTGATCCCTGAAGCGGCTTTTGCCTGAGGTCCTGGCTCCGCCAACTCCTTAATCCCATTTTCACAGGTGTGCTACCTTTTCTCTCAGCTTGGCAGTCTTGGCCTGAAACGCCACGTCTTTCTAACGGGCAACTTGAAACGTCTTTCCTCCTCAGGGCACACCTGCATCCGCTCCTTCCCTGGCTGGCTGCGTGCTCGGCCATGAAACACGCAAGGCGGTCCCCGATCGTATCTCTTGCCCTGCCCCATCTTCCGAACCTGAGTAACAGACCCCTTCCGGCACCTCTGCCTCCGTTCCCCACCACCCTCGCCTCCGTCCCTATTTCTGCCTCCGCAACTTCACCCCGTTGCATCTGCACCCTGCTCCTCGTCACACACACTTAACTTTGCACGCTTTGCACTTGGAGTCCGTTGCCTCGTGTTCCGTCGCTCTGTAACCTCTGAATGTCGTATTGGCCGGCACCCCACACCCCCCAATTCCCTGTCCTTGCGGCATCGAAACCGTCTAGGCCACGGACCACAAAGCTCCCCTGCATCTTGTACTCGAGACACGTGGCTGCCTCGTCTTCCCTTGCCACTCCACCTTCCCCTTCCACGAGGACCTAATCTGATTAGCTTTTAAGAGACAGCGAACATGGATTAGAGGTTTAAAAAAACAACACCCCCTCCCCCCTCCCGAGCCCCCCCTCCCCATGGGAACCAGCCCGAGAGCTCGCAAACACCCAGGTCGTCAGCTCCAGCCGGCTGCTCTTGGACGGAGGGGCACCCTGTACCCAGTGGCCACCAGTGCCCCCATTCCCTGCATCCCGCAGGGGCGAGCTGGGGGAGGGAAGGAGCTCTGTGGTGCTCGGAACATCCCCACGTCTCCAAGCCAGACCCCGAAAATGGCAGCTGGAGGCTGGGATTGATTTTTGGTCTTCACCTTCTGGCTGAGAGTGGCTTTGACTTCCATTGGCTTTCCAGTGTTGTTCTCAACTGTCCTTTCCCTTGGATTTAACACCCGGATCGTGTCTCCGTCTGGGCACTGCTGGAAGTGGCTTGCAGAGCGTATCTTGGTAAGAGTGCGGGTCTGTAGCGTTCTGGGTGCGGTTACGTGTCTGGCGGAAGGAATGGCGAACCCCAAACACTGTGCGCCAGTCCCCTGCCTCACTCTGGCCAAAAGGCTGCAAGGGACCTTCTCCATGTCTGGGACCAGGGCTGGACAGCTCCTCCTCTCCTATTCATCCTACATGTCCTTAAACCTTTTTGAGGCTTTCCACACTTCCGATTTTTAACCCGTATGTTGAGAAAAAAGCGGTGTTGGTGTGAGAGACAACTGGGGAGCGACATGCCCTGGTGGTTGTGAGTGTTGCGGGCAAGGTGAGCAGAAGCTGCAGACGTGGACTTTGGAGGATGAGCATTCATGGATCCTGCGGGAATTTTGGGCCTGGTGGGGAGGGCGCAGAGAGCTCGCAATGGCAGAGGGGAGGTGGGCGGTTTTGCGTATTGCTCCTTGCGCTGTCCAGAGACTTTACAGTGGACTTTGTAAAGGGAATCTCCCTGGTGCTCACGTTTGTCCTTTGGGATGGGAGAAAGATGGGCCACGCGCCTAGACTCCCTGCAACTGGTGCAGCCGGTCTAGTTCCACGCCCTGGCTTGGGTCCCCTTCCATCTCCCCTGCATCATCTCCGTCAGGGCTGCTTGCAGGAAGCTCTTTGGGCGGGACGTGGAGTGGAGGCAGCCACAGCCCCTGGGTCTGCAGAAGCGCAGGCTCCTGGGACCACTGCCTCCTCCCAGCCCCCCCCCCCCATGTGCTGGGAATGATCCAGAAGGAGGAAGGAGTGTGCGGGGCATCCATTGGCCATTTGGGAGCATGCGGTGCCTCCCACCCCGTGTGGCTTTGTCCGTGCCCCTCGGGGACAAATGCTGCCCAGATTTGCATAAGCAAATCTACATATGCCCTGCAGTCTCGCGTTGGTGTGTCTCCTTAGGACAACCCTATTTGTAAAAAGCGATGGATGGATTGGGAGAGGAAGCCTTTGATTCCGGATAAACCACTCCAGCAGAATGATTCTAGGTGCTGGGCGGCTGAAGCGGAAGCCCACATGGGTCGAATTCAGGCACTTAGACAGACCAGAGTTTTTCAGGGCTCCATGCATTTATTTTATTTTATTTTATTTTATTTTATTTTATTTATTTATTAGAAAAATTGCTATGCCGCCCCTTGCCAACTAGCCTCGGGGCGGCTCACAGCAGGTCCATAAAAAACAAATACAATATAAAACAAAAACACAAATCCACCTACAAACTAACCTACAAGTTATAAAGACTAAAATTGGCCCATCTCATAGTCCCCAATTAAAACTATAAATAAACCTATCAAAAAAACTAAAATTCACAATTAAACTGATAAATTAATAAATTTATTAATTATTAAGTTTATTTCAGTAAGTGCCTCCGGATAGCAGGCCGGTGGGGCAGAGGGTGCCCCACAGATTCGGGGCTCCAGCCCTTGTGGGGCAGCCTCTAAGATGGCCGCTTGGTGAGCTGGCTAACCCAGGATTGGGCTATACCACTTCAGAGTGCATGTGAGCTCTTGGACTGTACCATTTCCTAGAGCATATGGGGCCTATCTGTTTATCACAGAAAACACTGGAGAAGATTTCTGCTGCACCTCTACACGATATCTTCTACATACCGAAAATGGTATCACGGTTACCTACCTGTGTAAAGCCCCACCGGAGGGCAGAGGTGGTACAGTCCAGCACAGGTTGACTGCCTCATGCGAACTACCCTAGCCCTTCCATGTTGGCAGATGATCCACAGAATCACAGAAGAGCAGGGCTGGGGGGGGGGCGGGCAGCCCTCCAAGCCCATCAAGTCCACGCCCTGCTCAGAGCAGGGAGGGAAGTCAATGCTTCCTGGAGAGGTGCCTCCCAGCTGCCTCGCCCTCCCTGGGTCAGGGGCTCCATCGCCGCACTGGCATCACGGCCCGGACGCTCTTCCTGACGTCCTTCCAGAAACTGCCTTCCTGCCACTCAAGCCCGTTAGCCTTGCAATGGGAGAAGCATTGAAAAAGAAGATGCCAGACGGAGGGTGCGCTTTCCCCTTGCCCTTGAAGTAGGACAGCTCTGCCGAGGACGTACGCCCTTAGCGAGTCCATCTGCGGGGCTGTCCATGGTCCACTGAGTTCCCCGGTGTTAAGAAACGCATTTTATTTTGAGGGGAGGGGACAAGAAAAGAGAGGCGGCTACCGTTTTGTGTCTGCGTCCTTGGCTCCGTGCGGCAGACCTCCATGCCTTCATGCTGCCTGCGCGCCCTGCTCGCTTTGTCCATGCTGTTGGAACGTGTCCCTCTAGACTTCAATAAATAACCTTCTGCCCCAGCCTTGGTGTTGGTCTACAAGTCCCAGAATCCTCCAGCCAGTGGCTGGGGGATGCTGGGAGCTGCAGTCCAACACAAGTACTGATGCCAGGCTGAGAAAGGCTGATCTCTTTGTCCTACCCGACTGTCATTCCCAGCCCATTTTTTGTCGCTTCCCTGTGATATTTTTTCTGGTTTCCTTGGTCCCCCTTCCCTGACTGCTCTGAGGTCATCACCAAATCCACCCCTTCCCTTCTCTGCATGCTCATGGCCCCCTCGCCTGTTCTGCTTCACACCCACCTGCCAGGGGTCTCGTCTCCCTTCATCCCCCCGTCTCCCATCCTGCTCTGTTAACCATCCACAAAGTCCCTCCACGCCTCCTTCTACTCCATCATTTTCCATTGGTCCATCCACCTCCAAGGCCAGGTTCCACCTCATTTCAAACAAGAGTAACTCTTCTATTGTCCTATGCAGTGCTTTTATTGTAAGAAAAAAGGTGCCGGAACTCATGAAATTATTTATCTTTCGCACGTAGTCAATCACTGTACACATACCCACACACGTCAGTTGTGTAATGAAACATAACAGTCGCCGCCAGCAGTAAGCGCTCAGCGCATGACCACGCGACCAATCACAAGCCGAGCAGCGCCATCACAACCAGCGCAGACGAAGTACGCATGAATCGGACTCGACACACAAGCAGCCCGCTTGCACCGTTTTAATGATTTTGCCGCCGACCTGCTACGCTCGACAGGGCGATTCAAATCCACATGGACCAAACATCAAATTTTCAAAAGTTACTTTTAAAACTTGGAAAATCTGTTGAAATAAGGTGCCGGAACTCCGTCCTGGTGCGTTCTATGGCCAAAAAAGCACTGATCCTATGCCTTTATCTGTGGACCTGCATTCCTCAACCATGTGGAGCTACAGCTTCCAAAGTGATGGATATAAATGATAGCAAAACCGGGACCCAGAGGCACCGTTCTTGTCTCCTTCCCTATGCTGCTTGTCTCCTTCTGATACTCCAGCCATCGCTCTTGCATCTCTCGCTTCTGAGCCTGTGGACTCAGCAGAGCCCAACGGGTCAACGGCCCAAGACGTGGCCAGTAACGGGAAACCAGTCACACACAGCCTCTTTCGGTGCTTGGCAGAAGGCTGGGTCTCAAGGTCAACCAGATTTCTTGCACTTACCTGTCTGCCCGCAACGCTTGTCTCATCCTGTCGCCCAGCCGTTCTGTTAGCCATATGGGCTTCTGGCTTCCACATCTGCTGCCCAACCATCAAGCCACAAGCCTCTTCTTAGAACTCATGAGATGGACCCTGTAACAAAATCCTGCTGTTTTATCAGCCACTCTCATGCCTCACACATTCGCCGTAAATTCTCACTGCAAAGCAGAGTATATTATTGTTGTTCGTCACACATAAACTGCACTTTACTTTCTCTGGCAAGGGACCCCTGGCAGCTTACACGAGTCTTCCCCTCCCCTCGTTTTCTCAGCAACAGCCCTGTGAGGTAGGTTTGGGCTCTGGCTGGCCCAAGTCACTCAGTGATCTCCATATCTGAGTGGAGACTACAACCCAGATCTCCCAGTTCTCCCCAGTCCAGTACGTGGCTCACCACCCCACACTGGTTCCGGACATGGACTCTGGATGGATTCCTTTGCATGCGCTTGCTTACTTGCTGTCTCTCTTATATCCTGCCTCTTCTCCATCTGGCAGCCTTTCAAACAGTCGCACCGACATCTTGCAAAGGGGTTTTCTGGGCATGGGGTACAATTATTTATTTATTATTTATGTATTTAAAGTTTTTATACGCCGGCCCCTTGCTATATAGCCTTGGGACGGCTCACAGAAATAAATAAATACAAAATAATAACAATTACAATTAAAACCCAGGAACAACTGTTGTAACGCCACAAACTGCCAGCTCGCTTAGCAGTCACTCTTCCTGAAACTTTGATTGCCCAGGAAAGGCAGAGCAGGTCCACCCAGCATGTTTTTGGACTCGTAGCGCAAGGGGAAACTTCCCTGTTCCACCAAGGAGTGGAATTTGTGCCTGCCCAGCATTTTCCTCATGGGAACCAGTGGATCCATGCTCCTTGCCACACCCCTGAAGATAGTGAAGCTGAGAAAGGGAGAGCTGGAAGGGGCAGGGAAGGTGCGATGGAGAGGCCCTGGTGTGTGGCCTGTGGAGGAGAAGCGGGCCCTCTTGTTCACACAATCTTCTGCCCAAGGGGAGACCCAGAAGCAGGAACCAGGTGTGACAGCACCCATGTTCCCCAGCAACACATATGCAGAGACATGCTGTCTTGGATACTGGAGGTAGCATGCGGCCATGAGGACTAGTAACTGTCAATAGCCTTCTCCTCCATGCATTGTCCAGTCCCCCTTTTAGTCTTGATTGGTGGCCATTTTACTTTGTGCCGTGTGAAGACGTCCATCCTTTGCTCCGTCCCAAATCTCTCACCCATCGGCTTCATGGGATGCCCCTGGTGGCTCCGCTTGTGACGAGAGCAGGAGAAAGATCTCTCCTGGGCCAAAGTATCTCCCAACGATCCCAAAAGAACGTTCCTCCATTTAGATGTCGTTCTCTACATTTTGACATCACAGCTGAAGAGGACAGAAGAGAATCGGGAGAGGCAGTGCCCAAGTTCTGCCCAAGTATAAGCTTTTCTGCATCTGTACTATTGGTAATTGCAGGACTGAATGCTCAAAAATTGTGGGTTTTGTGGAGTGCAATCCTACACAGGAAAAAATGCCTTACGATTCCCAACACAGCTGAGCAACACAACATAGTTCGGGTATTTATAAGACATTTGGCAATAGCAATGAAGTACTAATTATTTCTTGGAAACCAGAACGTCATACCACTTTCTCCATCATATGACCAGCGATGCAGATTCGGGTGGAGAATCATTGCAGAAACAAGCAGTGATTCTGCAGTCTGCAGTATAAGGGCAAAAGAAGTTTGAAGGGGAGGGGATTTAGGGTGCCATCCAAGGGTTGTGGCTCAGCCCCTTAAATATCCCTGCCAGCTTTTCCCTTTAAGCTCACCACATACAGAAGGAAGGACGGAGTCTGCTTCAACGTAAGAGTTTTGGCTAGCAGGCACCAGTAAGCTGGTCCCAAAGGAAGCCCCAAATCGTAACAGGGCCACCCACAAATTGAGGTCGTAACATAGACTAAAGACATCCCCTGCTTTTTGCAGTTTCTTAAGATCAAATCCATAGCTGATTTGGATTTCAAATTTGGTATTCCATTTGGCTGTTAAAATGAGGGTGCTGGCTATTCTCTGGCCTGAAGCTGTCTAGGCATAACATTCTGCTATTCATGCTGGAATTTGTTTAAAAAAACATGCGCCTGGATGACATATTTGTCTCTGTCATCTCTGCACTGCTCTGGTTTCTACAAGTTGCTTTTACATTCCTTCACGTGGGAAAAGGTACACGTTGCAATGCCGATGTTTCTGCATGTAGCAGCAAAGCTTGCACCTGCTTTTGGGTTGTCGGGGAAGTTAGGCAAGGAGGGTATCCTTTCCCGCTTTTCTGCAACGTGACCTCTAGGTGGCGCTGTGGTACAGCAGAACAGCACAACTTCGTAAGTGAAAAAAACAATTCCTTTTGCTTTCTGGATTAAACCCTGCATTTTCCATGCTGTAAAAAAGAAAAACAAAACTGAAATCAAAAGTGCTGTTTACAAATCGAAGGGAAGCTAGAGGGTCGTATGACTGTCAAACAACTCCCTGCTGGCAGGAAAACAACAAGTTATGCTGGAGAGTAGGCTAAATTCTTCGAACTGACATGCCAGAAAGCGGGATTAATCACACCTGAATCAACTGATTATAAACTGGCCCTGGATTTTCTTTCTCTAGGGTTCTCAAGGGAAATTTGAGAGACCTGTTACGTGCATAAGCTTACTCCTAGCTCAGAGTGCCAGTAAGTAAAATGAACTTGGATGCTGGGACCAAGGTAGACCGTGTCACAGAAAACAGCAGCAAAGAGCCAAAAGGTGGATATGAGATTTTTTTTAGCCCTTTCAGATAACTCCCCCAAAGAGACTTTGCACTAATACTTGGCCAGAATTGTCATGGCTCGGTTTCACCATGTAAAGGAAGGAGCATTGCTTTCTTGTGAGTTTGCTCTGGTTTGGATATTGGGAAACTGTTCTTTCTGGCACTGAGGTGAGGAAGTGCATATCTGTCTGTCTGTCCCCCATGTGCTATCTTTGGAAGGGTCGGGTTCAAGGACACGGCCCCCCAGAGCCCTCAAGATGGTGTGCTTAGATTGGATTTCAAATTAGGGGCTGCTGGCCGTTGTGGCATTCGTACCGCAGTTACTCATCACGGTTGCTGCTGCCCATGTGTGGGACTGCAGATGGCACAGGACTGGGAGGGACAGCCAGTTCCCTGGAGGACGGAAGGACGACTCAAGGGGATCTTGATAGGTTGGAGCGCTGGGCACAAAACAACAGAACAGGATTCAACAGGGACACACGCCAGGTTCTGCGCCTCGGAAAAAGAAGCCAGGTGCATCTCCACAAGAAGGGGATACAGTACAATACAATCCTCTGGAGTCCTGGGTCCAGGCTGGGCACCAGAGCTGACGGAAAGACGCAGCCCAGCTGGAAACGGTTCGGAGGAGGGCAACAGGGAACTGGAAACGAAGCCCTGCAAGGAGAGATGGAAAGAACTGGGCGTGTTCGGCCTCGAGAAGAGGGGAGAGAGGAGAGCGCTCGGCAAGTCCTCGAAAGGCTGTCACAAAGAAGGCGGCCAGGATCTCTTCTCAGTCACCCCAGAGTGCAGGACGCGGAATAATGAGCTTAAGTTTCAGGCTCCGGCTGAACGTCAGGAGTAACTTCCTGACTGTAAGAGCAGTAGGACAATGGAGCCAATGACCCAGGGAGGGGGTGGACTCTCCCACCCTGGAGGCATTCAGGATCATAGACTCACAGGGCTGGACAGTCATCTGAAAGGGATGGTTCAAGTGGGGGTCCTGCCCTGAGCGGTAGGTTAGACCTGATGGCCCTCTGGCCCCTTCCAATACTCTATGATTCCATGACTGGGGGAGGTGGCCCGATTTCCTATTAGCAAAAGATTAGCGGAGCCGGCTGGTGCCGGAGGTCAGACTAGATGGCCCGGGAGGCCCCTTCTGACTCGCTCTTTTTCTATGTTTCTATGTTTCTATGATTATGGAGAAAGAGGGAATGTTGAGGTCTCACCCTGTGTTTGTTTTGGTTTAAACACCGTGTCACAAATATGCTTGAAACTGGCATATGCCAGCCCTTAACAACAAGACCCCGTGAATGCAGTCTAGCTTGGGAATGTGTCTGTAAGGTTTTCAGGAGACAGGGTCATTTCATTGGCTGGATTCAGACAGCATGAGAACCTGCACTCAAGTGTTGGGGACGGGTTGCCCTTGAACTGTGGGTTGTTGAAACGCAGGCTGTCTTTGAACCCAGGTGCACTAACAAACCATGGTTTGTGAAACAAGCCATGAAGAGAACCCATGATTTGCTACTGGGCTGTGAACTGTGAGTTGCTCAAGGTTAACAAACCATGACTGGGATCTGACAGCACAACAACCCATGTTTCAAGAGCAACCCACAGTTCGAGAACAACCAGCATGCACCCCCACGTGCTGCCTGAGTCCAATTTAGGGCAATTTGGAGCAATTTAGGAGCAAGTTGCATAGATCCACATGACTTTATGTTTTCGATGAGTTATCTTTTCAGTGAGTAATGTTTTCAGTGAGTAATGTTTTAAAGCAATGCTTGCCTGAGATATGTGTATTTACATGTGCATGTATCACAGAATCCTAGAATAGTAGAGTTGGAAGGGGCCTCTAAGGCCATCAAGTCCACCTGCCCGATCAGGCGGGACTCCAGTTAAAACTTCCCTGACAGGTGCCACCCAGGTGGGAGAGCCCACCAGCTCCTCTGGTCATTGGATCCATTCCTGTACTGCTCTGACAGTCAGGAAGTTCTTGATGGCCAGCCAGAATCGTGCGGTCCCTCCAATCCCACTTTATGCTCAAACAGGGTCATGTTCACACCTTTGGCCAGAAAGTCTGTGGGCGACTCCTCTGAGGTTGTGCAGGTGCGGAATGCTACATTTTATAAATCAGTGATCCCATGTTTATCGTCCAATCTGACCTTGGTGTGTGGGAGCCACAGAAACGAGTCCCACCTTGTCCCCTCCACTGGAGAAACCCAGGGGGAAAAAAATCTTCTGTGTAAGATAAATAGCTTGTTTATAACAGTGTATTGGGGTACCCCATATATTGGGGGCAGTATTCAGGGGTTTCCCCCCCTATAACAGGAAGAGATCCATGAATGGTTATCTCTCTGCCAAGAACTTCAGGCAGTCCTGTCAAGACACCCATTTCAGAAGGAACTGAACTTTGGACACCTTGTTGTCGATGCTCTCATAAAAGGAGGGGCTCACACCTTGCATTTACCAAGCGACTTCCCCCCCACCCCCAAATCCTAGAGTATCTCATCTGAAGGTGATCTCACCTTTGGCAGCTGTCAAGAGAAAGTCAGGTGAAAAATAAAGTTCTTGGCAGCTCCTCTGGGTCTTTGGCATTGCCTGCTGCGTTCGGACAGCGGGCAGCTCTGAGGGCATCATCCAGATGAGGCAAGCCTGACTCAAACAATAACAACGATCTACAAAAAAAGCACAATTTTCCTGTGATAAAAGACTCCTAGTGGGGACAGGTGGGTGATATTTCTGCGGCCCCCTTTCAACGGGCAGCTGGCAACGGCATGTCAATGACCTCATGTATATTACCTACTCTCCTTTTGTGCTTCTCTTGACAGCTGAAACTTACATGGACATTGACAAAGCGAGACTCTGCATTTTGGACTGCCGCACGTATGCCCTTGGCGACAGACTCAGTAATAGTAACGACAACAGCAGGTTTCATTGATTTGATGTAGTTATTATACGTCTCTCCTGCCCTTCCTTTGGAAAGGGACCCAAGGTAGCTTATATAACCCGCTCCCTCCTCCTCTCTATTCCTCCAGGGCGATTAGCAGCTCCTTGAACACACCCCGAGCATCAAGGTGGGATCCCATTCCTACCTCTCCTACTGGAGGTGACCTGGCAGCCGCTCGTGGGCGGGTGAGGGCCGTCATGCCAATTCACACCTAATAGGTTCAGGCAGCCGGGGACGAAAGGTTAATCCTGTTTTATCTCCGATGCAAGATTAGGATTTGAGGGATGGGGGCAGGTTTATGAAAATGCTGCAGCCTGGGCAGAGCAGTGGCTTGAGTAATACCGGCTGGGGCTGATGGGACAGGCTGGACTGTGGCCAGAGCAACGGTCTCCTGCCATGACCTGTGAGACGGCCTTTCTCCTTGTTATGGAGAACAACGGTTGCGTCCTTCGTGAGATGTGTCTTTCAGAGCGGGATGAAGCACCCTGCTTGGCTCCTCCAGAAAAACCAGTAACGATTTACGCTTGTGGAAGTCCTAGAGAGCCCGGCAACGAACCGACTATCCCCGAGGGCAGGATGAGTTTGGCCAAAGGAAGATGGCTGCCTGAGAAGGCAACGTAGTCATGGCTTCGGGGCTACCTCTGGGAACACAGTGGCAGTTAAAGAAAGACAGATGGTTGGCCATATTCATCTTGCTGGCTTTCTGTGGGCAATTGACCTCTGCACTGAAGCAGGGAAGCGGCCTTATAAATGTAGAAAAAATGCATTTTTTCTACACACACCACCCAACAGCCACTTGGGAACCTGTGTGCTCTCGTGCGCTGCTATTTCCCAGCCGGTCTGACGTTTCTCCTGCTGTGTATTCCAGGTTTAGTCTTGCTCCCCTTTTGACTGTGTGTGGCAGACGGTCACCATGCGGACAGCGGCAAATGGACCTGCTCCCGGAAGAGACCTCTGGGCTGGGCCCCTGCAGGACTAAAGGCCCCGTGAGCCGTGCCTTCTCCCCGCTTCCTCTCCCTCTCCTGCTGCGCCATCGCCCGGCTCCACGTCAGCATGACCCTCGCTTGCTCTGGCGCCCATGGTTTCCTGCTCGGCCTTTCCAACCATCCCAGGTGGGGCTGCCCCCAAGGCCCGTGCCGGCCGGTGCTGCCCCTCTGGCTCTTGTTCCTTTGCTTGCCCGGCTGCGTTGAGCCCACGACATTCAAGGTGGGCGTGATGGGCCCCTGGACCTGCGACTCCATCTACGCTAGAGCCTACCCCGACGCGGCGGCCCGGCTGGCTGTCTCCCGCATCAACCAGGACCCGACCCTCAACCAGGGCTACTGGTTTGATTACGTCCTCCTCAATGAGGAGTGCCAGAGCTCAAAGGCCCTGGTGGGCTTTGTCAATGCGGAGCGTTATGCCTCCGGCTTCGTGGGCCCGGTCAACCCAGCGACCTGCGAGGCGGCCGGCTTGTTGGGCAAGGCATGGAACAAGCCCATCTTCTCCTGGGCCTGCCTGACGGACGACGCCGAGGTGCAGCGCTTCGGCACCTTCGCTCGGCCCTTGCCCCAGGCCTCCGCCGTGCTGTATATCCTGCTCAAGTACTTCCGCTGGGCCCACGTCTCCGTGATCACCTCCGAGCAGGACTTCTGGGTGGAAGTTGGCCAGGGCCTGGCCCACTCCCTGCGCAGCTTCGGCCTCCCCGTCAGCGTGGTGGCCACCATGGAGAACGATCCCGATGGAGCGCGGGACGCCCTCCGCAGGATCCAGAGGACCCACGACGTCCGAGGTATGGCTGGGGAGGGGATGCACGGGCCCTCCTCCGTTGCGAGTGCGACAGCCAAAAGCCTCGGTCCACCGATTCCATTTAGGCTAGGCCAGGCCAGACCAGATGTAGCGTTGGAAAGCCCTCGTGTCCAACCTGCTCTGCTTCCGCGTGTGGTCACCCATCCGGCTGCGGACCGGGCCTTCCCAGCTTAGCAAAGGTGACTTGAGGCGCTAGTTTGACGTGAAGCTATGCAGGCGGGTTCAGCTGGAGCCGTCCTGTGGAGCGCAAGGCTCAGCGTACGGCCCCCAGTGAGACTCCCGCTGCTCGCAAGCAGCCCGCGTGGCAAGTGGCGCCCGGCACGGCGCATGTGTGCTTGCCAAGCAGGGTTTGCAGGCGGCTTGTCTCCGTGTCTTTGACTGCCGCTGTGGCTCAGTCCATCCTGTGCCAGAGCATGGCGGAGGATAAAGTCATCTCTCTTTCTACTAATTACATGGAAATATTTGCAAGAATGTGGCTGTCCAGGAGCGGGTTGGCAGCCCAGCCGGCTAAAAGCAGAGTAGATGCAGAAAGTGTGTAAGAAAGCGGAAGGAGGATGAGAAGGCACGGCTTTTGTGCTGCGGTCTGTTCCGTGTTCAGTCCTATGCAGGTTAGGCAGAAAGAGGCCAGCAACTGCAGTATGGCCAGTCCCTTTGCCGTCCAAGTTCACAAAGGACCACACAATTAAAATACGGAGCATTTGAGAAAGGGGGAACCGTTACAAGTTCTTCTCCATCTTCTATGCAAACAGAGACCCCTCCCCCCACCCCCGTTGCACAACATCCCTACAGTTAATTTGTTCTGCCCCCGTTTTTGTTGTCGTGAGCTGGTCCCTTCCCTCCTTCCCTTTGGTTCCCAAACTCAAAACCATCCTTTGAAAGTGCAGTTCTTTTATTGAGACTCACCAGATAACAGAACAGTCGGAGCCCTCAGTAGCTGCAAAGGGACCCTTCTGCTCGTGTAAGGATTTGAATCCAAATTGGGAACTTCTCAACGGCTCCTCTGCCTTTGGTGGGCTCTTGCTGCTGGAGAGCAAGACTGCAGGAACAGCAAAAGCCCCTCAAATGGAGCAGTTTGCTTTTCTGATGCCTCCTCACTGGGCCAAGGACTGAGTCTCACAACCGCTCCATCTCCCCTCCTCAAAAGCCGTCCTCCCCTTCCAAACCAGGCTGATTCTCACGCTTGGCCTGAGAAACTTCACCAGGGATGGTTGAAAGAGCTTCAAAGGCTGCTAGCATTTTTGGCAAGTTTTTTAAAGATGAAAAAAAGCAGCATTTTCTTGTGAAAGCGAAAGCGAAAGCAACTGCGATTTTGTCTTGTGTATTTGCTTTATTCAGTTAATACCACAGTGCCACCTAGAGGTTACAGAGTGGAAAAGCAGGAAAGGAAATTTTGCAAGGAAACATGCATAGCTGTAATTAATAGCCTGGTGTAGAAAAACACCACAAAATTCAGGTCAGGGGTTGTCTGTAACAGATCCTTGAAAGAGGCTCCATAAACGAAGCCTGGCAAATCAAATACGATATTCCATCTGTCTTATTCAGTGGTTTGTCTCCCACACGAACCCATCATGGATTGTGACCTCGGTTTTTGGTCCTTCTTGTTTTGGAAGCTTTATGAATGAACTTGAAATGGCTTCGCGTGAGTCACGTTGCATGGGGAGCGGCTTCTTTGTGGAGGTTCTCGAAAGACTTGAACAATTCTTAAGTTTATGGATGCTGGGAGTTGTCATCCGTTATATCTGGATGCTGGATGTTGTGGTCCCAGGTCCCAGGGCTGCCAGGAGGTTTCTAGCGAGCCGCTGTCCAAGTTTCCAAAAGGGACCTTTCACATGGAAGGGGCCGGCACCTTGCAAAACTCACGGAACTTGGGGGTTTCGGCTCCTTGAAACGACAAGAGCGCATGTGTCGGGAGAGCCCCTGATCAATTTGACCATCGAGAAGGGCAGGAAGGAAGGGCTCGTTAGCCACGGGGCTTGTGCCACCCACGGGACTGCAGATCCCTTGACCTCGGCACGGCTTCTTGCGCCGTCTGAACTCGGTGAAGGCAGCTTGTGGGGAGGCTAGCAGAGCACCCCACGATCCTCCCACAGGGCACGGTGCTTGGCGGTTGCTTAAGCATCCTAGCAAGCCAGCCTGGCCTGTTCAGACAACGGAGAAGCCATGCCTGGTGGAGCTAATTCTCCAAACCAGCACGCGGGCGGCTGGCACGTGTAGGTTGCTTCAGTGACTGTGGCTTGTTCACTACCCAGCGATCGTGCAAAACGGGCTGGGGGTTAAGCAGATGGCAAAGGACGTGGTAATTGCAGAAAAAGGCTCGGAGTTTGATCGGAATGGGTGTCTGTGCACCTATCCACGTGTGTTTTTCTCTAGTGCTAGCGAATTCTAGAGACAGATGTACAGATTCTGCGTGAAGAGAAAATACTGGATGCTTGTGGGGGTTAAGGCAGGGGTGGGAGAAACGCAAAGCAGTATCCAAACACCTGAGCCAGGGCCAAAGGCATCCTCCCTTGTAAGCCACCCAGAGACTTTTTTAAGTAATGGACGGCATAGGAAATTTTTCAGGAAAGAAAGAAAGAAAGAAAGAAAGAAAGAAAGAAAGAAAGAAAGAA